>JAQPZY010001692.1:8627500-9085000 GCA_029931535.1 Margaritifera margaritifera
GTGTAAACAAGTTTAATCATTAAGACCTCTGAAAGTTGATGTGTAAACAAGTCACATGATAAGACCTCTCAACGTCTATTGGTACTTAAGTCATCCACGACCTTTTGACACTGTTGGGTCAGCAAGTTTAATTTTATTCAATTGAGTAGTGAGGATGAAAAAGACAGAGCTATTGAGAGCTAACCTTTGAAAAGGCAGTATTGATTTCAGTATTGATTTTAGTTTAAGACGCATTGATAACATATGATGATTTCTGTTTTTTTCGTTTTTTTTTTTTTTTTTAAATAACTTTTAGGTCTTAGGTTAATGACCAAAGGGAACTTAAGTTCTAAAGCAAGTGATTTTCTTTTTCTAATACTTGCCCAGAAATTACAATAATGTCTACAAAATCAGCACCTCGTAGATATGTACTATTTTGGGTATCAAATACCGTTTAAACACAAGTGTAACTTTACTTTTTTGTCATCCTGAGTTCATAGTTTAGTATTGAAGATGGTGTTTAAAATGTGTTAAGAAATATTGATAAATGTTTCAGAACCCTTATCGACCTATACAAGGTCGACTGAAATAACTTAGTGTAAATTAGGGCGTGGTGTAACTTGAGAAGACAAATTTACCGAGTGTGGCGTTTAATGAGATGAACCCTTTGTGGCTAAGTTACGTAATATTTTCTATTGCTATAAATATAAGATTTAAGGTTCATTTAGCACTTCGCTACATATTAAACAAAATGTGACATTTTCCCATGCATTATCAAGTTTTGATCAAAATATGCAATTAGTAACTGTAGCGAAATAAAGGTCTTAGTTAAAAACTGAATCTGAACGTAATCTAGCATTTTAGTAATTGGAAAGAAATGCGATATTTAGCTTTAATGATAAAATAATTTATAAAAGTAGTAACCTAAATAAATTAAATAAATAAAAAAGCAGGCAATCGTTATAGTAACCATTATATAAGGACTGTATATAAAAATCATCAGCGTATAAAGAGAAAGGTCCATCTGTCCAATTTATACATAAATGAAAACATGTATATAATGACGAATAGCTCATAGAGACTACTTCCAGATGGTCAACAGAGTAATCTTTGCACACAGGTTTGTCTATACATCCTTAACAGATTTACATTTCGCTAAGGATGTTTAATGATTAGATCTGATTTCTTTTGACGAAATCGATATTATATTATGGTTTACACACAACATTTCAGTTGCTTGGTCGACCAAACATCTTTCAAGTGATAGATCGGCGATCAGCCAGAGAATTGAAGATATGAATGTATCATTGGGACGGCCAAGAGATAGTAGATAGCTTGAGTGAATCATCTTTAAGCCCTTATTAATGTCTTGTATCGTCCTGAATCATGGGAACGGTGATTGCGTATTTCCATGTGATTTAAGACTTCGAATGTTTCGTTGTCTCCAACGAGTCAAACGTTGTAGGACACATTTCATATGAAAACATTCATTGAACGTTGACAATGAACATTAAATATAAATCAAAATATGAAAACTAGATTGAATATTAATGACATTTATTGCATATAAATAACAAACTTATTTAATATAAATGAAAATCATTGAATATAAATTGAATATTTATTGCATACAAAAGCGAAATAGTGAACATAATTGAATTTTATTCCGTTCAAATATATTTAATCTGATATTGCAACCGTTGACACGCGAGAAGTCAATGTAACTTTTCATTTCACATCATACACTCTTTTATCATGCTGACCACGTGTACGGATTGTTTACTTCGGCCGCACAGGTGTGTGAGAATTACGGATTCTTCTTGTTGCTGTTGTTCTTGTAGATCTTTGAATTATTTTTTTTCAATATAGGATGGGTGAAAAAAAGAGAGTTGATCACATAAAAAATCGGAAAGAATGTCGCGGTAATACAATAAAACAGCTAGACAATATTATCTTGTGTGATACCAGTGATATCGTAGTGTGGGGGACTCAAAGGATACATATCAAATACCCTTTTACAAATTATTTTTGTCGATTAGAAATATCGTTATACATGCATACATTTTAAATTAGTATAATTCCGTATGCCTGCGTGACCAAACACTCGTAACAATAGTAAAAATGCGAGTATATTAAGAAGGGTGATTCTGAATCAACAGTAATATGAAAATCTTTATATTTACACCGGTCTCAAATTAATCATACCGAAAATAAACAGAATTGTGTGCTTGAGAAAGAGAGAGCGAGGAGAGGGGGGAGGTTACCCTAACTTGGGGCTTGCATTTTTATTTACTCCCAGTGGGCGACAAATTATAATTTTCTAATATGTTTCACATAAATAATGGGTTTTCCTCTAAAGAAAAATTAAAAGGATTTCAGATTGTAAAAGCTGTTAAAATGTAATCTATTTACATAACCATCCAAGTGATATATTTATGAGTTCACTGATTTTCTTCAATGCACTTCCTGCTTTGACTGAATCCCCGTTGAAAAAATATCTAACAAAGTTATTAGTATTTATTTCCACCTTAGGAGCTAAGAAGCTCGATTTTCCGAATCACCTGTAATGTGAAAATGTTTATTTTTAGACTCTTCTCAAATTAATCATACCAAAAGTAAACAGAGGTGTGTGCAGAAGAGATAGAGGTTGTGGGTGGGAGTGGAAAGAGAGAGAGAGAGAGAGAGAGAGAGAGAGAGAGAGAGAGAGGGGGAGGGGGAGGGAGGGGGTACCATAACTTAGGATTTGAATTCTTAGTTATATTACCGGTGGGCGTCAAATTAACACGCTTTCCTCTGTTGGATCCGGGATACATTCCCTCTGTTTGGTATAGAATTTGAAACTGACAACATTTATTCAGGTGTAACTAAATCTTTTTCCAAAAAGAATCATGCAAAACTGTGTATTTCGATTCACGCATCAAATCTTTTATGGTAACTTTGCTGTAAAGTTGACACGAGTGACCGATGGAATGGAGGGAATGCAAATTGGATGGGAAGAGGGAGGTTGATCAAGAGTTTGAAAATGTTCGGCGAATGCATGATGTCTGTACTATTTTAGAACGTGGGAAAATATATTATCAAATCTTGTGTGATTCTGCATATGATGTTGGAGACAGAAGCATGATGGATTGATGTAATGGCAAAACGGAGGACAAAAGGTTTGGATGAATTGAGGTTTTCAAAATACCCTTGTAGCCTCCTCAGTTAATAATCAATAATCATGATCTACAGCATAATAATTATTCCTTACTTTTAGATAATTGGACCTAAATACCTTATTCCCGTCATTTACTTCAATACTTGCAGAACATTCTTCCACATCAAAAAATATTTCACTCCTAATAGGTTTTGTTGAGTCGAAAATCCCATCTCATATATCATTCCAGATCTCTTACATATGTGTTCAAGAGGTTATTGATATTTTAGATAAACTTGATGGCACCAAAGTAACAGGAGTAGATGAAATATCACCAAACGTACTCAAACTATCAGCTCAGGTTGCTGCCCTTTCAACTGATAGCTTGGTAAATACAAGTATTGCCAACTAATCTGAAATTAGCCAAAGTGTTCCCAGTCTTTACAAAATGTGATAGATCCTCATCAAACAATTATCGACCTATATCAATTTTACCAACCTCATCATCACCCTTCATCTTTGCTGATGATTAAAGAAATATAATCTTTGATATAACTCATAATCAGGTTTCATTCATGCCAAACTGCCCTCACAAAGTTGTTTGATACATGACTTGCAGCTATATATGATGGACAAATTATAGGAGCAATTTATTTAGATTTTTAAAAACAAAGCGTGTGTGTTCTGCAGTATCATCCAGAAAAGCCTTATTGAACCGTCTTCGTACGTGCCAGAATCTATCGTAAAAATGTTGTATAATGGATATATATTGTCTTTGCTTGATTATGGTTGCACCATATGGGGGAAATGCAATGCTACTAATCGTAATCAGATAATTAAACTCCAAGAACAAGCCGCTAGAATTATTACAAGAAAAGACTATTCATTCTCACATCTATTCGTTATTTTACAGTGGTTGCGTTTTAATTATAGAGTACATTACTTTAAAACTACTTTGCCAAATACATCTTTTCATAACATGGCTCCACACTATAACAGTAATCTCCTGATTTCAGCTTCCTATATCTATTGACACAATCTACGGTCTATTTCGTACTCTGTCTAAATTCAAAACGATTCTGTATAAAATATATTTCACATATTCCGCAGCAGTGTTGTGGAATATCATTCCCAATGATATTAAGCAAACAAAACACTAACGCTCTCTTCTTTTAAGAATGCGCTTCAAACTTTTCTTCTTTCTGATTATGCCATAGTTCAAGCATGCTGAGATATCTAACTTGGATACCCTGCTACCATTTCCCCATCTCCCAAATCTACATGTATATCTTATTTATGTTTTAATCTAATGTGTGTAGATTACATGTGAGTGCGTCAGACACTGTAGTAAGTGAGAGTTTTATTTGCACATGTACGTTGCATTTACAGTTTTATTATTCTATTATTGAGGACTACATGTTAGACTGGTTGATTCAGAACCAAATGTATTATCCTCAGAAAATGAAGTTATTATTATTATTATTATTATTATTATTATTATTATTATTATTATTATTATTGAAATTATTGGATTCAAAAACAAAATTGCATATTTTCTTTCAATACGCTACTATGATTGCTTTGCGACGGAATGCGTGTTCATGTCTATATAACGGTACTAGATTGTATAAAGAGAGTAAACGTATAAATGCTAATGGCTACAGAATAAGTCTTACGAGTTACGATCAGCGTGGGGGGTGGGGGTATAAATAAAAATCTAACATTCCTATCTAGTTAAAGTTGTGGAAACCTTATCATTTTGGTTCATGGATTAGTTACTGCTAGTCAATCCAAGTCGTATTAGTCTTAAAATGGTCTGAACTTCGACCGACTGGGTCAAAACTAACAAACACTATGCATTTCCGCACCAACATGGCTGCCATATTTTCGCTAGCCAAGGGACATCGATTCCATTTGTTCCAAGTTGACCCTTGGCATATGTACCTAACCAAAACACTGTTTTAAACAAGTGCCTTCTAGCGAATGAAGAGTTACTATCTATGGCAGGCAAAACCAATTGACTAATCAGATAACTCTTTACCTGTGGTATTAAGTTTTCAAGATGGTGACTTCAATAATTTCCACATGCCTTGATTTGAAAGAAAAACGTGCTTGAAATGTTTAAATTGGACACATTTACACGCGACATGTGTCGTTGTCTACCCAGGCTGCTATGGTTATTCTCAGCTTACTGTCTAGATAATTGTAAAGATTATTCTGATTGGATCAGTTTCTTTGAGATGCATCCAATCAGATAGCGGAGCGGCAGATACTGTACTGGCTAGC
Source organism: Margaritifera margaritifera (assembly GCA_029931535.1). NCBI lineage: Eukaryota > Metazoa > Mollusca > Bivalvia > Unionida > Margaritiferidae > Margaritifera > Margaritifera margaritifera. Next base: position 8,632,902 of record JAQPZY010001692.1, read on the forward strand.
TTCACATGACAAGGGTCGATATGGAACGACGTGGATCGACGACCCTTGGATACCGAAGATCAGCGGTCAGCCACTGGCAATTGTGCTATTGGATTTAATGCGCTGGAGTGCAATGCTCAACTTTGTTATTCATCTACCCTATGTAGTTGTCATATTTTAGATCAACGTAATAACAGTAGTAGTATCTTCTTTATTCCTCGTTTAATAGCATAACAGTTTCCTTAGCACCTCCAAGCAGCGCTTTAAATTGTACATAGACAGGAGTGTAATAGACCTGCGTAGTTTTAAGCAAGTCTTTGTATAGAATCAGCAATTCTTCAGCGTTGTCGAATTCGTGTTAGGCCTTCTTCGAGAGTCTCGAGAGAATTTTATGTAACCACTTTTTTCTACAACAAAAGGAGAATGTTTCAGCCAAAACATAGTTCCTGATGACTTAAAATTGCATGCTACCTTGCTATAGATTTTAACGCTCGAATCATCGAGTTTAATTGTCACGCAAGAGTTTGAAAGCGATCTGATCACGGGTACATTTTAGATATTTTAAATGTCATCAAAATTTAGATTTCCCTTTATGTATTATGTTACATCGTAGTATTTTATAAAGTACTCTTCACGACTGAGTTGTAAATATTCAAGTTTTTCAAATGAATGTATCAAAGTCTTGATCTGCTAATTAGACCTTTGTACAGAACAGTAGTGTTGTCTTTCATATACCTGATTTATACATCAAGAATTTATACATCCCTGTTTCGTAAAATTCACTTTCTTATTTGTAGATTTTAAATTTTTCTTTTATTCGGTCTCAACATCACATAAACTCCATTGCCAATTATGTAGTCACAATCGAACTCTTTGTAAATCATCAAGATGTCACAAAATATTTCTGAAACCAGTTCGAGTTTAGCATTCGAAAACTTGTATGATATTTATTCACGTCTATGTTTGAAACATCTTGCAAAATACTTTGACAAGCTAGATCTTTTAAAATGTATTTGTATATGTTTTTGCTTTTGAAATTCAACTTTTTTGGCAATGCTGTGCGAGTGTTACTTTGACCCAGAGATAGATTGCGACAGCTGTCTGTAATTTTAATTTGATCAGATAAATTTCAATATAAGCTACAGCTGGGTTCAAAGTCAGTTCTCATAGAGATACTAGGTACTTTTCTGCTTTTGATGAGAGTTATTCGGTTTTTCTTAAAGCCGTCAAGTGAAATATATACTTCAGCGAAAAAATTGAAATATAATCAATAAAAAAAGAAAAAAAAGAAAAAAAAAATTGCAAAATTTAAGGACTCTTTAAATTTTGCCTTGGACAATGAGGATGTAATTCTCCAAAGTTCTCTCAAGTACAGTGTACTACAAGAATAAGATTGGTACTTTAGGATAGTACCAAGAGAGGACGCAAGAGTAATTCCATGTAACAAAGTTGTAACTGAGGTTAATATGCACAAAAGTGTGAAAAGGAAGGAAATTAGTTTGTTGCATATAATTTTTTGTTACATTGTTTGTTTTGCAGGGTATTTTTGAACACATATGTTGTATATGAAGTTATGGCGCTTTTTGGTATAGAACAGAGAAGTCTTTATTTGGTAGCACATACGAGAAAGTTTTATAATCGCATAAAGAAGAGTATGATAGAAGTTAAAATAAAAAAATAATTACAGAAGGGATAGGTAAGTATTAACTACTTTGCCTTGTAGCTGTATACATATTCCATGAGAAACACTGTGATGAAATAAAGCTGAATGAAAGAACTTAACATATGTATGTATACATAAATAATAAGAGGAGGCGAAGATAAAATATAAGTTTGTCGATTAAGTATGAAAAATATAACTGCGGAATGAGGCATGTTGGTTCTGACATCAAATTTCACAATTTTAGCATATTTCAATACTAAATGAGTTAAGGTTGTTAAATGTGTAAATGGAATGGTTCATCAACTAAATGTAATAGACCCAGATGTTCAGATCTTCGCACTGTTCTTTCATTAACGAAAATACTTATTTTAATAGCAGTAACACTAAAGAAACATTTAAGATGCGTTATGATACTAACTGTGCAACATCTAATGCTATGTATTTGATAACTTGCAAAAAGAAATATGTTGGACAAAATTATACAATCTTAGTGAAATAAGTCAATACTAATTCTGAAATCGAGCGTCTGTTAAAGGAAATTTTTGGATTCATCTTTTGGATACTGTCAGTCATATCGGAAAAGTTCTAATCATAAAATTATTCATAATCTTCATTGATAAATTCATAATATTTAATCAATTTAAAGGGAAATAAAAATGTTTGTCTCTATTTCTTTATATATTTTCTACCAATAAATAAGAAGAAATTGTATTTACCTACAACGCTTCCGTTGGCGGATATAATTTTACTTTCTATGTGAACGAAACACCTCAGCTCGCTAGATGCAGTGCTGTTCATGCTCAACAGTTTGCATTCAGCGAAGAAAGCTGAATGGAATCCGGTTGTTTTCCACCCTGAGAGATAAGGTATTCTATATCTGTGTCCTACTCAGTTCAATTTAAGGGGTATGTGACGGGTACATTATTCAGTTATTACAATATATTCTTTTGTATAGGTATGTGAAAAACAGACCGGCAAAGGAAGTACTCTTCTACGTAAAGAATTAAAACAGTCCAAAAACATCAGGATGCCAAAAACCAAATCTAATAAAGAGGACGCTCTTTTTGCCTTGGACAACGATGGTGTAATTCTCCGCAGTTCACTGAAGTACAGAGTACTACAATTGTAGTAGTCCATTTACCAGAGGTGTGTGATCAATTTTAGTAACAGTTTTTCCTCTCGAAGTATTGGAAAAAAACAACAATTCAATCAAATATAAATGTAGCCTTTAAACGATTTTGACCCTGGAGACATTTGTGTGTAAAAGCAAACAAAATTCACTACCAGGGGATTGCATAAATGCTTTCCTTCAGTTGGATTTCCTAATGTAAGTCAATTAACAAGGTCCTCCCGATATATATCATGATTGTGTGTGTGTGTGTGTGTGTGTGTGGAGGGGGTGTACAAAAGTGTTATGTTGTGTCTATCTGCAAACAACGGAACAACTGAATGGGCAGGTTGCATGTTGTAGTTAAGACTCTATTCCCAGTGCATTTTTAACTGCAGACTCCAGTATTGTTCCTTTTGTGTGCTCTCTCAGTAGGTCCATTAAAATTTGAACTTAGCTGGGAGCATCTCAAGGGGCTGGACAGAATGTCAGGCTAAATTGTACTGGTTGCAAGTTTTGTGTCCAGTTTATTTCAAATGTGCCTGTTGTGGTTATGACTTCGCTTTCTGAATTCCACCACTAACATACGGAACATCATAGTTTTTGCCTGTCAGAAGATAAATGGTATATTTGCTATAATATTCCAAATTTTTGGTTGATTGATGTCAACTTTTACTCCTGTGGTCGAACATTGGAACGCTTCAGTCACATAGATACCTGTGTGTGTGCGTGCGTGCGTGTGTATGCGTGTGTGTGTGTGCTTGCGTGCGTGCGTGCGCGCGGGCGGGCATACACACACACACACACACACACACTTGAGTCAAGCATTGAAGAGTTATAGTTGTGGATTACTGTGCAGGGCCCAACCGACGGAGTGAGATCAATCAGCAACTTGAGGGATCTTTAGGACATAATTTTGTCTACAGGTCACCTTATTAAATGGATATTTAAAGTTTGCAATCCAATGGTCATCTCATTCTAAACGTGATTCAGAAAGCTTACCTCCGACATGTGACGTATTGAAAGTTACATTGCAGGCTATTTCTGCTTCGTGGAGAAGAATTTTCTGCTTTTCGACATCCATCTGGTAACAATTCTGAAAGAGAACATACTTCATTTAATACAAAATGGCGAGAGTGAGGTTTTAACTATTTTAGCACACAAAAGCCACTAGATTACATATTCCATTTCATTGCGTAAAAATAGTTTGATACATGATCCCGTCTGTCTGACTTTTGATTTGATCGGCATTGAGCCTACGTCCACAGAGTAAAGGAAATGTTTTAGAGAATTTTTTTTTTTTACTGAGAGTCCATTATAATGTTTAGAATTTATTACGGCCAAACCAGTCACACCTACAGGACATAAGAGTTCATTTAGAATTTATTACGGCCAAACCAGTCACACCTACAGGACATAAGAGTTCATTTAGAATTTATTACGGCCATACCAGTCACACCTACAGGACATAAGAGTTCATTTATTCCCCTTTCTAGCCTTTTTAGCAAAGACTTGCGTTGTGATAGGGGATAGTTTTATCATATGAGCTACAATTTATATCAGTATCGGAAACAACATGAAATGCACATCATAATATTCGCTCGTTATGTAAACACTAACAAAACGAGCGACGAATCTGAACGTTCCAGTTTTAAATGTATATTTTAAATATATACTAGTTAAAGTACTTTGAAGGTTTTAATGTATACAAAAATGGACAGATTAAATTAGCGCACACAATGCACAACAAATATGTGCAATGTGATATTTAAAAAGATGTTTAAGAAAAGAATAAGACAAGGTTTGACAAGGACGCGTCCCTGATAATGGTTTCGCATACTAGTAATGGTAGTAGCCGATGCTGTGTAATTGACTATTAAGGTTACCATGGTACAACATCTAAAACTCTTCAATCATAAGATGGCTGAGAAGGACCATGGGATTATCAGATTGAAAAAGATGATTTCTAAGCAGAGACCTGCAATCATGAACTGGACAATATGAAACAGTATTCGAGGCGAAACAGCATCTGCATAATTAATATTCCAGTCTCCTCTGCTGACCAAATGGAGTTTAACACAAATGATGTTGTCACTTCTTTATTCAGAAAAAAAAAAAAAAAAAAAACTTGGACTTGATGTGCCCCTCGAAGTAATCGACCGCTCTCAAACTTTAATGCAGAAACAAACACACCGTATAAACAATACTGTTTAACCAAGTTTGAGTAATGTTGTATATTCATCTATTGACATCTCTGTCCCTTTAATCCGTTTAAGAACTACACATATTAGTTCAAATTTCGTTTTATTATATATATATATATATATATATATATATATATATATATATATATATATATATATATATAATCTTGTTACAGAATTTAGCGATCCTCATTATCTTCGTACATGTATTTGTTTAAAATCAGCATATGAGATCATTGTTCTCAGCAAAGGTTCGACAGAGGCAAAAGTTCGGTCACAGTCTGGCGCCATATGTAGTTGTAGTATATGAACTGAAGCAAGATGTTTGTTTTTCTGCACAAAATTTTGGTTTTCTGAACAAGATCAATTTCCTGGTTGACTAATTACTGGTAAGGACAGACTCCTTTGGTCTCAGCGGCAAACACAAATTGGCCAATGAGTGTCATTTAATAATACAGACACAATAGGGAAAATCCTGCAACATATGTTGCATGATGCCCAGGCTATAATCTGGCATGCAAATCTGGTATTATAGACAGGTGCTTACAATATTTTGATGTTTTAATCTATATGATAGCCAGTGGGAGAACAAGTTTTATTACATACCCATTTAAGTTTACATGCTTGATCTGGTCTTCGATACAGCTGTTCACTCCGTATTTCCGTTTCACATACCCAGATTCGAACTACTTAGGTGTCTTCTTTGACGTCTGTGCATATATATATATATATATATATATATATATATATATATATATATATATATATATATATATATATATATATATACTGAATCAAACTTTTATTAATCCAATTCGTCAATTAGTTTCCAATTTCATTCATACAGTAAAACTAAAAGAATTTCGAAAGCATAAAAAAGGAGTATGTAATAAATACAAAACCGCATTCGTTTTTTGTTTCGAGTCGGGGGAGAAAAAGACTCGTTTGATATGTCTTATAAATACATCTCGGACTGACGGCCTCGGCGTATCCTTACGCATATCAAACTCGTTCTTTCTGCCGACTCAGAATAAAACACGTATGCAGCTTTGTGTATTTATCAGCAGTTCAAAAGTTTAGTAAATATGTATTATATTGCTTTACTTTAGGCAAATTTATCAGTTAAAGATGTTTTAAACTCTATTTTCAATACTATCTTGTTTACCATAAGGGATTCGCTTGAATGAAATACAAATTTGTTCCTCGCATTTATTTTTAGAAACGTTCTTCAAACAATAAAAATATGCGTGTACAGGGACAACAATAAAAATATGCTTGTACAGGGACAACAATAAAAATATGCTTGTACAGGGACAACAATAAAAATATGCGTGTACAGGGACAACAACAAAAATATGCGTGTACAGGGACAACAACAAAAATATGTTTGTACAGGGACAACAATAAAAATATGCTTGTACAGGGACAACAATAAAAATATGTTTGTACAGGGACAACAACAAAAATATGCTTGTACAGGGACAACAATAAAAATATGTTTGTACAGGGACAACAATAAAAATATGCGTGTACAGGGACAACAATAAAAATATGTTTGTACAGGGACAACAATAAAAATATGCTTGTACAGGGACAACAATAAAAATATGTTTGTACAGGGACAACAATAAAAATATGCTTGTACAGGGACAACAATAAAAATATGCTTGTACAGGGACAACATAAAAATATGCTTGTACAGGGACAACAATAAAAATATGCTTGTACAGGGACAACAACAAAAATATGCTTGTACAGGGACAACAATAAAAATATGCTTGTACAGGGACAACATAAAAATATGCTTGTACAGGGACAACAATAAAAATATGCTTGTACAGGGACAACAATAAAAATATGCTTGTACAGGGACAACAATAAAAATATGCTTGTACAGGGACAACAATAAAAATATGCTTGTACAGGGACAACAATAAAAATATGCTTGTACAGGGACAAAAGATTGAGCTTAAGAAATTAAACAATAGAACTGCAGGACAATCTCTGCTGTAGCGTCTGAACAAGAACGCAGTCTGAAAGTCTGTTCATGGAAAAGTAGGAAGATATGAATAAGTCCGAAAACAAAAATTTGTAAATGAACAAATGATTGATAAACAAGGCCCACGGCCTAAAATTGATGACTCAGTTTACTCTTGTCTGATAGTCAACTTCAGGATACTCATTGTTGAACTTGGTCACAAGCTATAAAGTAGGTTTTCAAGAAAATGGCATACTTGTTTTCCAATTTTCACTAACATTAGCGCTATTGAATGTTTACAAGAAACATTTGTAAACGTCCAAACGATCAAATGTATGGCATACGGTACTTTGAAAAGTCGTTTCATTTTTTCTGTTCATAGCAACGGTGGCCACAGTTAATGTTAGATGGTCATCTTCTGTGCAAACTTAAAATACCTTAATGTCAAGATTCTTAATTGGACATATGGATCAAAGTAGTCGAGCTAATGAGAAGTCACCGAGAAGATGAGAATAAATCCCTATGTAATTTTCACTATGATGTTCTTAAAACTTGTAATTATTAGCTTATCTAATGAATTCAACATAAATGTCGAGCTATGGATAGATACATTAGAATGGTTATTTCGAGCTATGGATAGATACATTAGAATGGTTATTTCGAGCTATGGATAGATACATTAGAATGGTTATTTCGAGCTATGGATAGATACATTAGAATGGTTATTTCGAGCTATGGATAGATACATTAGAATGGTTATTTCGAGCTATGGATAGATACATTAGAATGGTTATTTCGAGCTATGGATAGATACATTAGAATGGTTATTTCGAGCTATGGATAGATACATTAGAATGGTTATTTCGAGCTATGGATAGATACATTAGAATGGTTATTTCGAGCTATGGATAGATACATTAGAATGGTTATTTCGAGCTATGGATAGATACATTAGAATGGTTATTTCGAGCTATGGATAGATACATTAGAATGGTTATTTCGAGCTATGGATAGATACATTAGAATGGTTATTTCGAGCTATGGATAGATACATTAGAATGGTTATTTCGAGCTATGGATAGATACATTAGAATGGTTATTTCGAGCTATGGATAGATACATTAGAATGGTTATTTCGAGCTATGGATAGATACATTAGAATGGTTATTTCGAGCTATGGATAGATACATTAGAATGGTTATTTCGAGCTATGGATAGATACATTAGAATGGTTATTTCGAGCTATGGATAGATACATTAGAATGGTTATTTCGAGCTATGGATAGATACATTAGAATGGTTATTTCGAGCTATGGATAGATACATTAGAATGGTTATTTCGAGCTATGGATAGATACATTAGAATGGTTATTTCGAGCTATGGATAGATACATTAGAATGGTTATTTCGAGCTATGGATAGATACATTAGAATGGTTATTTCGAGCTATGGATAGATACATTAGAATGGTTATTTCGAGCTATGGATAGATACATTAGAATGGTTATGTCGAGCTATGGATAGATACATTAGAATGGTTATTTCGAGCTATGGATAGATACATTAGAATGGTTATTTCGAGCTATGGATAGATACATTAGAATGGTTATTTCGAGCTATGGATAGATACATTAGAATGGTTATTTCGAGCTATGGATAGATACATTAGAATGGTTATTTCGAGCTATGGATAGATACATTAGAATGGTTATTTCGAGCTATGGATAGATACATTAGAATGGTTATTTCGAGCTATGGATAGATACATTAGAATGGTTATTTCGAGCTATGGATAGATACATTAGAATGGTTATTTCGAGCTATGGATAGATACATTAGAATGGTTATTTCGAGCTATGGATAGATACATTAGAATGGTTATTTCGAGCTATGGATAGATACATTAGAATGGTTATTTCGAGCTATGGATAGATACATTAGAATGGTTATTTCGAGCTATGGATAGATACATTAGAATGGTTATGTCGAGCTATGGATAGATACATTAGAATGGTTATTTCGAGCTATGGATAGATACATTAGAATGGTTATTTCGAGCTATGGATAGATACATTAGAATGGTTATTTCGAGCTATGGATAGATACATTAGAATGGTTATTTCGAGCTATGGATAGATACATTAGAATGGTTATTTCGAGCTATGGATAGATACATTAGAATGGTTATTTCGAGCTATGGATAGATACATTAGAATGGTTATTTCGAGCTATGGATAGATACATTAGAATGGTTATTTCGAGCTATGGATAGATACATTAGAATGGTTATTTCGAGCTATGGATAGATACATTAGAATGGTTATTTCGAGCTATGGATAGATACATTAGAATGGTTATTTCGAGCTATGGATAGATACATTAGAATGGTTATTTCGAGCTATGGATAGATACATTAGAATGGTTATTTCGAGCTATGGATAGATACATTAGAATGGTTATTTCGAGCTATGGATAGATACATTAGAATGGTTATTTCGAGCTATGGATAGATACATTAGAATGGTTATTTCGAGCTATGGATAGATACATTAGAATGGTTATTTCGAGCTATGGATAGATACATTAGAATGGTTATTTCGAGCTATGGATAGAATGGTTATTTCGACAATCAGTAGCTATACATTAGCCGGTAAATAACATAATTACCCGTAAAACATTTTTACTCAGTTTTAAGAATTACCCAAGCACTGTTAATGCACGCTTCAGTACCATTTTTTTTACAAAACTCTTTACGGCTATAAAGTCTCCGTGTCGAAAAATCAGCCAATAAGATGCCGCATCACCTCATTAAAATGCGCAAAGGTCACTCAAGAGAAAATGTGGTCAATGATCTTTAAGACATATGCATATGCATTAAGTTTGATGACTTTTGTTTTAAAACACAGAAATAATAATGGTAATTAGCTTACCAACCGTATGTACTCGCTTATAAGTCGAGTTCCACTGGAAACTGCACAGACTCAGATCTGCCGTCGCAAAGTATGCCTAGATCTCGTGCATAATCAAAATGATCCAAGTTGTTAGTTTATAAAATGATATATCAAATTTATTATTATGGCCAGTTCGATGCAAGATAGGCTCATTGGTGTGTACGTTCAACCAGTCCAATACCAGATCACGTTATTGGCTCTGATGTTTCTCATAATCAAAACATGTCCACAATTATAACATCTGGTCATTGAACAAACTCAGCCAATCAGATGCTATAGTCATCTCATTCATTTTCGTAGACGTGGATCATAATAAAGCATATGCAAAACCTCGATGAAACTCGGTTATATAGAAGCTTCAATTAAATCTCATAAAAAGTGCAGTCAGTAAGTAACAGGTTTAAACAATCAGATGCCAGATTGCATAATTAATATGTCCAGATGTTGCTCTTAATTTAACGCATGCGAAATCATCGGAATTAAGTCTATGTGCAAAGATTAAGAGAAATAAATATATAAGAACGACCCAGAAGACGGCAAAAACTCTAAACCACATGTCAGATAACCTTGTCGGTATGTGCTAAAGTCACTCACGTTTAAGCTTATCCAAGATAGTGTGTGCTATAAAATCTATGCAGAAATACAGCAGGGCTCAGGAAAACCACTCGTCCTCTCATCCTGCCAGGTAAAATTGGCTGGGCCGAGTAAAACTTTACTACATACTCGTCCCTGGGCCGAGTAGATGCAGATTCCCGCACTGAAAGCATTTTCTACCCTTAACAAGTGCCGAAGTTGAACATCGCTGAACATTTAATGTGCATCAATTATATATAACTTTTGCCTAATTTACCTACTATTTGTCAGTCTAGAACATGTCTCAAAGGAAGCCGACTTCGTTTCTTTTTTGCACAGATACTTGATGTAAGTATTATACTAAAATGGGTAAAAATCATGAACATATTAAGTTGCACTTTCACACCTAGCCCTCAGTTTCTTAATGGTATTCGCATTTTTTGTTACACGTTTCAGTAATTTAAGCGTTATTTTGATGTTTAGAAAGTTTCTCTTTCAACACGAGCGAGACCTCTGAGAAGTTCAAAGACAGAGAGTGTCAAAGTTTTTCTGACTTTTAATCTGGTCATACAATGTTACACTTGCTCAGGTCACCAGTATTTTCAAGATTGGAACTTTGATACGTTGTCCCGCCAAAGGGAAGACACCAACAGATATAGTCACAAGTATGTAATTACCGGTACATTTTAATGTTACTAACTTACATTAGAAATAAGTATTTTAAGTGTCTCATCCGATTTCCACAAACTTTTATATAATGTATGCTGTTGTAATCTATTTATAATTCAGTGTTGAAACAACAGATGATTGGTCAAAATTTAATTAGATTCATGACCTAGAAACGTTCCAATTATTTTGGCCAATCAACAATCTTCCCTTTTATGGCACATGTGAGTAGCTGTGGAATGTAAGTTTGACAAAAATGGATAATTTAATACCAAAATTGGTAGAAACTGAGACGGTTTGAGTCCTTCTTTCAAATGCAAGTTACCTATATTTTTCTTGTGAAAAGTAATAACATACTTATATAAATATCTGCTAGCGTCTTTGCTTTGGTGTGACAATGTATTGAAAAAGCTGCACAGTCTTGAAAACACCGGTAATCCGGGGCAAACATACCAGTATCTGACCAGACCAAAAGCATAAAATGTTGCCATTTTTTTGTTTCTTAACTTCTCCCGTATCTAACTCATGTTAGAATATGTGTGATCGCTCACCGAAAAGAAAATTTATTGACATTAAAATGACTTCTAGATTACTGAAAGGTATCACACTAAGAAATCAAGGGTTATGTGTGCAACTGCAATTCTCGAGTTACAAACCTTGTCTCTTACTACATGTATATGTTTATCTAAGTTCCATGTATTAGAACATACTATTTCCATGATTTTGACCCATTTTAGTATCAAGCTTGCATCACGTATCTGTGGTTCTTCAGTAAAAGCCTAAGCAGTGTAATAGAGAAGTGTACTGTGTTGAGTATAATGAGGACAGGGACGAGTAACTCTTGCAACTCACTCGTCCCAGGGACGAGTGCTTGTAAAAAATATCCCGAGCTATGTACAGCCTTAGTAATGGTAAAATGTTCAGCGAAAAAGACGTTAACTAATATCAGTGGATGTCGCTCATGATGAGAATTGCCGACATCTTTATAACAAAAGCCTCGAGATAGTTTCGAGATAGTATTAATTTGCCGAGCAAATTAGAAGACAGATCAATTTATTAAAATGCTCTAATTCAGATCACATTTAAACTCATGCGAGATCTTGATGATATCGATTATATACATTTAACTAAAAAAAAAATCTGTTCACGAAGACACCGTCTTAAGCTGGGGTGATAATAAGTTCAATGCATCACGAAGACACCGTCTTAAGCTGGATGTGATAATAAGCTCAATGCATCACGAAGACACAGTCTTAAGCTGGGGGTGATAATAAGTTCAATGCATCACGAAGACACCGTCTTAAGCTGGGGGTGATAATAAGTTCAATGCATCACGAAGACACCGTCTTAAGCTGGGGTGGCTGTGGGGGTGATAATAAGTTCAATATTCAGACATCAGATTATCTTACGTATCTCCATATATGTTGCTTTTCCGACATCTTAATCACGGGGAAGCTTCAATACCTGGCCTCAGATCACAATTAGCTCCTCTCGAGGTTGACCAAAACCAGGAAGATATTTCAAAATTATAGTACCAAATTCGATGGTGCGTTTTACAGCTGACTTATTTTGAAATGTTACACGCAATGCTCATAATAAAAGTGTAGATTTAAAGTTTAAAAAATACTGTAGATTGTCAAAATTGCATGCTCTGTAATGAACACAGTGAAATGTAAAGTGGCACCTAATTGCGTGTCATTCAGGCGCTTTTTTGTTACCTCCAATGAGTCAGCCTGTTTACCGTCGTAATTCACAACAAAGAACCGATCAACCTTTGATGAACTCTCATGACTTCATGCACAAAGGTGAGTTTGTGCGAGCAGAAAATTTAAAATTTTTAGCAATTAATTGTAACAAATGTACAATAATGAATATACATAACATAGAATGAATATAATTGTGGTCTAAGACCGTCTATTTGGATCAAAATTTTTAAAAAAAAATTTAGCCTTTAGGATAGCATCAAGCGCAACCAACCAGACATTACGTCACCTCATTAACATAACAGAAATAGATCACGCCTATGATCGACCACGTTCTAGATTTTGGTGGTATAATCGTGCATATCAGGTTTGATTAGAAACCATTAATAAACGTACACTCTTGGAAAGTAAAAAGCATATTAGATATATGTATACATAAGTATAACGTTTGATACATGACAGACGACAGAATGTAGGGCCATAACATAGAGTCACGTGATCAATTGCGCTAAATATGATGTAGAAATATAGACACTTAATTCATTTAGCATATATGTCTGTGTAGTTCGGTGATACGCCAAAATATCTGAAGACTATCTTTTCTTGCTTTTTTAATTTTTTTCAGATTTTTTTTTTTTTTTTTTTTTTTTTTTTTTTGGAATCACGATGTTGTGTTAATAATGGAATTATTTCGAGAGAACATGTCATTATAAAAAAAAGAAAGTAATAAATATAATGGTATATGTTGTAAATATCATGCTGACTCAAAATGGAAATGTTTAATGGTAAAAAATAGTGTAAATGAGCTAAAAGGTTTTCCTGCATCTTGACGTTTAAATGGTCACAAGGACATTAGGTAGCACAAAAAAAAAAAAAAACGTCAACAAACACTCCAAAGAAACATAATGTTATCACGCTGTAAGACTAAAACAGAATTTTCAATTTCGATTTCTCACCAGAAAGATTATGCATTTAGCAATAACATTGATAAATCCTAGTCGTGAATAGCTCTAACCTTCTACAATACTCACATAATTTTATATTGTTCTTAGTTGATCCCGTTTGCATAATTTTCGTTTTATTCAATATATACTAATCTTGGCTAGAGTATAGAATGAATATAGATTAAGTATAGAAAGAATATAGATTGAGTATAGAATGAATATAGATTGAGCATAGAATGAATATAGATTGAGCCCTGAGACTAGGTAGGAAATGGTTTGGTAACATATATTGGATATTAAGATTTTCAAGTGCAGTTTGTGCAGATGCTGAAATTTGTCAAAACTCACTGCAGTAAAATGACCCATTATATTTGGTACTTCATGATCAGTAAGTGCTGATATTCAGAGAGAGGAATTCCCGTCAGAGTATACATTGATGAATGAAAACAAGGAATTAAGCAAAACTACTTTTCAACTACTAATCATTACATGCAGACCTGTTCTGCGTGTTTTCAAGTGACGCTGTCGGCGTTTCCACTCCTTATGACAAATGAAGCAGTCTTTAGTAATCGAATTAAGAAATTTTTAACAAATGTCATCATCATCATCATCATCATCATCAACAACAACAACAACAACAAAAAGATCAATATCATCATCATCATTAGATACTCGTACCTTCAAAAAACTAGATTGAATGAATGTTTTCACACTGGTCAATAATAATAATTCTTACATGCAGACATTTTGGTCTTTAGATAAAAATACAGGTGTCAGCTAAAACACGACAGTAAGTTCAAGATGAGACGTGTTTTATTTAATAACCTTTAAAATGCAAGTTTTGTTGTTGTAGTTCTTTTTTTTTATTTTACAAAAATGTCCGATATTATAAACAACATTAGTCGAGAATTCAGTTCCTGGAACTGGAGTTTGCACAAGATTGAATTTGGACAGAATAATTTGATAGAGAGACGACTATAATATTCGCACTGTTTAGGCCAACAAGAAAAATATGTTTCCGGTCGGCCGACCGTCCCTGTATCTCATTGCCGACCATAGCACCCCCATCCACCCACCCAAAAAAAATCACATTGCCGAAATTGATTTGTACATCTAATTGGTTTTGCCCAGTACTTTGAAGCGCTTAAAATAGTATTTGATTTATATATAATGTTTGAAAAAATAAAATAAAAATATTCAAAAACTACCTGTCTACCCTAATTTTAAAACAAATGCAATAGGAAACACACATATTTTGGGTGGCCTTATGTTCCTGTTTCCATTGAAAACACATATTTCCACATTAATTCATCAAAAGCTACAAATATTGTGATTAAGAAACTTTATAATAGCATTGTTCCATCTGTACAACCTTTAGAACTGAGCAAACTATTATTGTATAGCAAACTATTATTGTATATATTGCAAACTATTATTGTATATATTGCAAACTATTATTGTATAGCAAACTATTATTGTATAGCAAACTATTACTGTATAGGAAACTATTACTGTATAGCAAATTACAAGCTGTATACATCTTCAAAAGCTTGACCACAGTACAAAACTTAGACTGAAGTAATTTAAGCCGAACATTAAAATAACAATGGCCAAAATTTACACTGAAGCCTGTTCACTCGAGTACACAGAATTCTGTCAATTCTGATTATCAAACAGCGGAAGAGTCTCTCGAACAGCGGAAGAATCACTCCAACAGCGAAAGAAATTCGCAGTCATGCTAGCGAATATAATTTTGCTGAAAACCCAATTGTAATCAAAGCTCAAATTCCATGTGTTTTAATCCAATATCTCCAGTTTGTAGGTGTCTGCAGATAAATTTAATTCTTCCAATTTATTAAGTAATTACCATGTTCTAAAATATATTTGCTGATAATATTCGAATATTAGTAAAACTTCAGTTATTTTCTTTCATATTTAATTGTATGCTTTTCAATCCGATTACTTAGACATTTCGAAACAGTATTTTTCAACTCTTTATTTCAAACATCCTTACAATGGCGTGTGATCTAAATAGCCATTGTTCAAATTTTAAATTTTTTTTTATTTTGTTGTTGTTGCTGTTTTATATAGATAATCTTAACTAAAAACAATATATCTTGGACGATATCCTAACAGATAGACCAAAATTCCATCAAGAGAGAGAATTTACATATTGTTGGTGTTTTAAAATAGAAAATGTATATGATTTATCTTTTTAACTGAACTTTTAATGCTTTGAGATCGGCGATTCTAGGAAAGTATACGCAATAATTTTAATGATTTATTTACTTATATATTTATTGTCTCTCCATTGTCGGAGAAAATGCGCAAACGCGAGACAGATCGATGCTGATGTCGTCATCAGCAGCGGCTGCGTCAACTCAAAGTGAAGGTTTCTGTGCAATCAGTGGTGGGGCGAGGGTTGGAGGCGCCCGGGGGCAATGTTCTTTAGTGGCGTTCCTAACGAGGCGCCAGGGGGCATTGTTCTTTAGTTGCGCCTCTACTTTTCTACAGAGAACAGTTTTTATGTCAGTTACCAACCTCCTTCCCCGTTCCCCCATCTAGGCCCCCGTTACACTAAGGTGAGGTGAAATACTACTATGAAAATTGTAGCTGCAAAAAAAAAAAAAAAAAAAAAAAAAAACACCTGACGGCGTCCTCCTTCGCCTGGCGCCCGGGGGCAATGACCCCCCGCCCCCTTTTCGCGTCGCCTTTGTGTGCAATCCCATAACTTTAAAACTACCAGTTGAAATTTGATAAAACTTGCTACATTTAACATTTAGGTAGTGGAAAATACCTTTTTAATATCAAAGTGAATCCCATCCCCATGGGAAAAGGTTGGGTCAGGCCAAAGTTCACTCCCTAATTTGTAATTATTTTTATATAATTCGGTACACATTTGCTATGCTTCATGCTTTTATTTTTGCATTTATCTTTGGAATATTGCATTAATGGAAACAATTAACTTTTCTATGTTGAACATAGGTCGACAGAATTTTACATATTCCCCTACATCACCACTTAACCTGCTGTACGAGAGATTACCTTAAATTTTCTTAAAATCCTGGTATTTAGATATATTTGCTTACACACACACACACACACACACTTTCTCTCACAAACACACGCACGCGAACACATACAGGCACTGTACACAAAGACACACACACACAGGGGCATTGTACACAAAGACACACACAGTCAAACAAACGCAAAGGTGTTACTATATTGTCTGTTTTCTAGAAATGCGATATTGTTTCCTTGGTACAAAAACATAGGAAAGTGTAAAACATCTGTGAGATAAATAAATTTTAAAAAATCATTTAGGGTAAAAACTTTTTCTCAGAATTATCAGTTATGTTATTGACTTTGGCTACATATTTATTCAGCCTTTTTATGGTAAAACAACATTTGTATTGTAGGTGAAAATTTGGGAGTTTTGATGCACAACGAGTTATGTATATATAACGTTTATTTTGCAAGAAAATGTACGAAATTAATAAGCTTATCAATGCTGTTTTTCCTTAAGAAAATATCTTATTGTGTAATTCTACAGGTCGGGTCATAAGTTAGGATCCATTCCATAAATAATTTCCCAAATTGTTCAGTAACTGGATAGTTATACAGTACGTAGTCAGTGATGTCTATCCCTTCCTTACAAAAGATCAATTTATCATTATCACTTAAATTCATTTCTTTTTTCAAACACTGGTTTGTGACAATAATTCTATAAAAAAAAAAGTAAAACTTAAGTTAATCTGTTTGGTATTGTTTGGAAAAACTAATCTGTTTGGTATTGTTTGTACAAAGCTAATCTGTTTGGTAGTTTTTGTACAAAGCTAATATGTTTGGTATTGTTTGTACAAAACTAATCTGTTGGGTATGGTTTGTACAAAGTTAATCTGTTTGGTATTGTTTGTACAAAGTTAATCTGTTTGGTATTGTTTATACAAAGCTAATCTGTTTGGTATTGTTTGTACAAAGTTAATCTGTTTGGTATTGTTTGTACAAAGTTAATCTGTTTGGTATTGTTTATACAAAGCTAATCTGTTTGGTATTGTTTGTACAAAGTTAATCTGTTTGGTATTGTTTGTACAAAGCTAATCTGTTTGGTATAGTTAATCTGTTTGGTATCGTTTGTACACAGTTAATCTGTTTGGTATCGTTTGTACAAAACTAATCTGTTTGGTATTGTTTATACAAAGTTAATCTGTTTGGTATTGTTTGTACAAAGTTTAGCCAAAGCAAAAGAATTGGTTCATTTATATCCACCAATTGCACACTTTAACTGCTTGGACCAAATTTCATGTTAACCATTTGGATTTTGCATCTTAGTTCTTAGCTCTTATCAGGTCTTTATAAATAAATGTATCATTTGCTCGCACCCTAGCGAGTTTAATTTTGTCGAAAACTACATATGAAAAATATTTCCACTATTAAAAAAATCTTCTAATTTTCCTTTTCTGCTTGGCCGATATATTTGAGATAAGAACAAAGTACTGTATGCATTTATTAGTTTGTGCTTTTTGTTTTGTTTAATCATAACATAACAGAGACCTTCTTTCATTAGAAAGATGTTGAATAAATACAGCATCATTTGTTCCCCAACTTGCGTATGATTTGAAATGATCTATATTTAACTAACTACAACATATCTTGAGACAAGTATTCTTGAACAGTGCATGATTCAGATTCCATAGTGATAAAACATAAATAATATCACTCCTGAATGTATTTTTAATAGATTTAAAAATCTCTCTCAATTTAATTTTCCCTAATTGAAATAAACGTGTATCTCCAAAGTTTTCAAATACTTTATCAGAAACTAGTTTATGCCATACGCAATCTTCGACTACAAAAAGACGCCTAATCCAGGAAAGTTTTATGTAGCACACACATAAGTGTAAGTAATCATATTTAATCCCACTTCCTTAAAGGACAATATAGGAGTGTTTCTTGTAACCCTCTCAGTTTTACTGACCTCAATGAACTGGTAAAAGGATATATTAAGTTCATTTTCTATATGGGGTTAACGATTTTATAGTGCTGAAGAAGATAACTGATATTTAAGCAAAATGGAGAATTTTATTAAAATAACGTTTCCAATATGTGATAACTTTATTCTGCTTCACCAGCGAAGCAGTTTCTTTACTTCCTTCAACTTATTTGAATACTTAAGTTCTGTCATATCCTCCAAGTTCAAAGAGAAGTCTACGAGCAGTAATCTAAAATTGGAATTTGACTAGTTGATATTAATTTCTGGACATATTTTGTCATTTTTAAAAAAAATTTCCTATCAAATAGCTTTTGACTTAAAAAATATTACAGTACAGACCTGGTACCAAGGCAATCAAAACTCTGCATTGCTGTCTTGAAGGACAAACGACAACAATCTTATAATAGAAAATCAGCAGCAGTATACTGACATAATTTGTACACCTTTACCTGCTCACAAATACTTGTATCCTTTTTTAAGTCCAGTTCAAGTTGTGACAATACAGTGTTTTCACTTCACTCGTGAAATATTTCCATATATCTACTCAGAAAAATGTGTATAGTATATTTATCTTTCATGTTACATTAAATGTTTTCTGACTCAGCATGAGCGAATTAAGAATATGTATCAGTCATAAGTAATCTCATTGTGTCAACATGTATGGTTTTTAAACTTGTTGTATTACAATAAAGACATTTAGATGACTCTTGCATTGTACATAGACCTAAATGGGTTTTGTGTTATTGGTTTCATACTGAAAAAAAGTAAGTCATTCTCACTAATTGCCCGCATTGCAAATAATACAGCGTTTTGACATTTAACAACTTAATTTCATCTGCAAAGATTTTAACTGTTTTTCTTTTCCTGAAATGTTACCCCTGTTTACCGAATACAGCATCGTTTATCCATTTTTTGAAAAGTATTTTGTAACGTTCATGTGTTGATGTTTGTCTCAAACTTGTATTCAATTCAGTGTAAGATATAGTGGATATTTGCTTGTATCGAGTGAATAACGGGCATATTTCATCGAGTGTGTGAAAAACTCAGTATTTTCACGAATGGTGAAATCACGACATAAAATGTATCGGTTATTCACTCGGAAAAAGCAAATTTATTTTCATTGTATGCTCAGGCAATATGTATAACAGACTGAAGTAGCAGCTTTCTTACGGTATCCCGCACGATAATGTCAGCTGTTTCTCGTTTATGTTCTGCTGTGTTTTGTTTTCGTCTGTGTTTTGCACGGAAAATATCAGTAGTACCATAATTATCTTTCTTAAGTCAAGTCAAAAAAGCACATAATAAAAAAAAAATGTAAAAATTATAAAACAAAAAAAAAACAAAATGACGTGGGATTTAAACGTAGTACTCTTGCGTGACAGGTAGCCATATTTTCCACTACGCGAGGCAAGTGACAAAATGGCGGATGAAAATTCTCGATCATGATGTCAATTCTGATAAATCGTTTTCGTCTCAAATTAATTTCTCTAGAGATTATGGACAGTCTTTTAAGTAGTCATGCAAGTATAATGGAATCTCCAGAGTCACTTTTGATATGCAACCAATATTATAGTCGTCTAATATTTTCAACAGATTTCCTCCTATCCGTCTTTCTAATTTGTTCATTAGTTGCTCACCTAATCATCATTTATCGGCGTGTATTACGGCATAGGCCAATCAGATAGGCTGTTATTATTGAGGTACACAATGAATGACCGTTCATATCCGCCATCATTTCCTTTCTTATTATCTTTGTCCAAGTGATATTATCGATTTGCTTTGGCGTATATATAGGAAACTCGCCTCCAATTCAGTCTCGTATTCCAATCTCAGTCATCAGGGACATAGTATTTCAAAAGTTCCTGTTCATCGCTGACATTTTACAATTTGTATCATGTACTGATATGGGAGCACTGTAATAATTAATAGTGTCTACTTTATATGTTTTCATACAGACATTCCTAAACTCTTCAGAAATGTCACGCAACAATAATGGATCTTTCTTTCGTAATGGTTATATTTCGCTAAAGCTTTCAGATTTATCCATGTCTTGATATGTATAAATATTCTTTCTGAGCTATTTGGCCTGCACATTCTGTAAACTGTTTCAGTTTTTCTGTGAACTTGTATCACTTTAATTTTGTGGCAGCTAATGTTCTTTTAACTGTTATTTCTTTCTTTCTTTCCTAAACCTATCAGTTAAGAAATCCTTACTGAATGATATGTATTGTTCATCTTTGTTCGGTATGATATTTATATCTTGGTTGTGATCATTCTTAACGAGTGTTTTGATGAATAAATGAATGCCATAACCTGTCATAACCTGTCGTGACCGGACAAATTATGAATGTAAAATGGTATGTATTGTCGATATTTTATCATTAAAATTACATTGGCTGTTTGATTCATGTCTATCTTTCCCTGTTAAGTGAACTTGAAAGTAAATCTAACTATACAGATTATACTAAGTTTGAAATATCTTTGTTGATCATCTGATACTAAACCATGTCCTAACATATATATTTTGTACTCGATTTTTAGGCGATAACTTTTTTATTTATGACATGAAAGAAAAATTGTAAGTGACAAACTTTGTTCTGGACAACTACTTCAAACTTTTCAAAATGTTCCCGTCTTAATAAAAGCGTAAATTCGCTGACCTGATGAAAAATTACAATTTAGCATAAAGACTAAGTCTGTCGACCACGCCCATTGCCCATTGATGGAATCGTAGATTGAACATAAACCACGTGAGAGAGTTATCGTGACGAAGAAAACAAGGGACCTGGCTTCAGTGGGTTAAATACCATTTGCTGTTTTGTGTACGTGTAGAAAGACTAATCAACGGGGCATTGTAATAGAAATATACATTAATAAAAGAAATCGAACAAAATAAAACAGTTTTTCATATCGCATTGGGTACATATTCTTAAATGGCTATTGGATTACTAATCTGTAAGGAATGCAGTCCTATGGCTTAGAATAAAATGACTATACTAATATCAAATGGCATTACAATTGAATGAAATCCCTCGCTGCCATAAAAGTAATAAAAATTACCAAATAATATATATATATAATAAAATTAGGTAATAGCTGATATTGGTCGCAGTGTTTTGTAATTATTTGTTATGCGTAAGGGGACTTGCATAACGAATTTTTAAGGTTTTGGTAGCGAAGTTTCCTCATGTTGTTCGTACTCTGCTTTTCCAGAGAGTTGAATCGGTACCCGATAAATCTTTTCGAGCCCTGGTGCTTGCCTGTTCGCACAAGATAAAACAATTGTTCCCTTTATAACCTTAATATTTTTGCAGCTATAGCCGAGACAATCCTTTTGCAGCCACGTCACCCCTAGCGTACTTATTGGGATAATTACCTCTCCGCTACCTTGACTTTCTCGCTGTTTTCTTAGCTTCTTGCTCTAAGGACGATGCAAATCAGAATACAGAATGAGCTCAGCTTCAGGATTTACATAAAACAGGTATCACGTAACCTATCACGTTATCTGATGAGTCTATCCATAACTGGACCATCCCATTCTTGCCAAGGAATGCTTATCGAAACGGCCGACTGAAGGTGCAGGGAAAACCACTGCATACTAACTCCTCCAAGAAATGAGTCCCGCATTGAAAACAAACAAATAAATAATGAAACAACATTTTTAATTAAGAGAATAAATCAGCCAACAAACCATCAATCAATCAGAAAATTTTGGCGTGATGCATTAATTGACAATGATTGGACGCATGAAAGGGTCCTGTATTTACATTCTAGGTTTTGTTAATGAGGAGTTTCTTTACTCGCTAAACCTTGAACATAGAAATAAATGTCGTCGTCATTTTTTCATTTTCTTTAAAAGTCATTCATAGAATTCCTACTCCTATTCTACTCACCATGTCTGTTCCGTCTATGTTTGATCTGTCTCAACCCTTTTGAACCATCGCCGTGTCTCGCCCGTCTATGTTTGATCTGTCTCAACCCTTTTGAACCATCGCCGTGTCTCTCCCGTCTATGTTCGATCTGTCTCAACCCTTTTGAACCATCGCTGTTTTCTCGGCTTCCTTTTGATCTGGGCTGTCACGGTTCTAACGTGTAACTCTGTCTGTACAGACCTGTCCTTCGGTGGATTGCATACCTCTGTTTGTATCGATCCATCTTCTGATGTCCGGCATATTTCTGTTTGCATAGATACATTCATTGATATACTGGCAGGATGAAGTACCCTGACGGAGGCCTGCATCTGCAAGCTCAACGCAATCCATCGCCATCTTCATCGCAATTCCTAAAATTAATGCTGCCAGCTCCATACATGGCCCATTTGGCCCTACTGGTGGTGTTTGTTGGCAGCGTGAGTTTTTTACAACATTGTTGAGTTCGAAAAAAATCTTCTGCAACTTATGTTGGCGACTGGGATGTGGCTGTCCCTATTCGCCAACATGTCGTCCAACTCTCGCTATCCGTTACTGATTTAACCGCTGACACTGTTACTATAGTTTTAGCAGGGGTATGTTTCCTCTTCCAGTGGCGGTTTAAGTACCATGATGTGTGCTTCCATTTCACACTTTCTAGTATAGGCCTTCTCATAAAGCGGCCGTTCTTAAAGTTCGCCTTCTGGTTCTGTTACACTCGTAGACTTCTTTGAACATCACTGATTTGTTGTGGTAGATGTCATCCATACCAAAAGTGAAGGTTGTCTGTCCTAAAATCGTCAACATGGCACTTTTAACAGAGACAATATCTTGCTTACCTTTGACTAGTGCCAATGCAAATTCTCACACACCAGCGTGACGGCCACTCCAGTGTCAATCAAAAGCTTGGTATCTCGACCTCGTACACTAGCTGCTAAGTACATTGATGGCTTGCTCGCTGTAGATTAGAATCTAACCTGCGCAAAATCCGTTCAGAATTCCCAGTGTCTATACTACTTATTACATCATCAACAAAGTGCAGAGTAACAGTGCGTGTGATGGATTCAAATGCTGCACTTACGCAAATTCTGGGGATTGAAGATACGAGGAAAGTGCTATAATCTGATTTGTTTTACGCCACAATCTATATTCATGTTCTTCCTATCTTTTACAATCTTAAACAGTTGTGTACCATTTTTGTCTGCTCTCAAGAGGTTATGGGACAGCGCCTTCACCCCAGGCGCATGCGAGCCCAGCGGCTGTGAATTGGCCCATGCAACTCCATCGCTACGCCACGGAGCACGGAGCCTTGTTTTGTACCCGCGCCACAACATTTATTGTACTAGTTGCAAATTGGGCAATACTATACTGGACATCGCACATGACTGCCTCCAGTTTGTGATTAGTACATTTTATATCTTCATGAAGACAAAAAAAGTTACACGTGTTGGATGCATGCTGATCAGAAATGCGGTAAATCTGAGTCGAATAGCACTATCTGCAGAAGAATTTTGGCAGAAGATAACTTTATCTTCAAAATCATGTTCATGCCAAACCTAATATAAATGCAAAATTCAGTTTATCACCTTTTTTGACAAAACTGCTGATGGGCTTAGATAAAGTTTCCCCAAGTTATCCTATCCGGTACGCAACACATAGCATTGTAAATTTGTAAACGGTCTAGAAAATGTTTTCTTGTATAAAACAAACTTAAATTAATCGAATAAGTACGTTTTGGATGAAGTCATAAAGCTCCTCCTCCACGATCTGTCTGGCCTACCTTTTCATTATTTGAAAATCGTCCTTTCAAGCTCGATCGCTGTAGAAAAAAAATCATAGACTGGGCTTGCCCACAGGTTTTAATTTTAAAAGAAAATAGAGAAAAAATGGTAACTCTACCACTTATGCTCTCAAAGAATATGGAAGTAAGTTTTATTCGAACCACAGGCATGGAATTCATATAACCCGTTCAACTGAATGACTCAGATGTTTCCTCAAAATTCAATCAATTCAGATCACAATGGTAATGCAGAGAAAGCATGCAAAATATGCCGGAGTATTTTTTATCATAAAAAAAGAGACCAAGAGCTATATATTTCAAATGACTGAGACGAATAGCTTAGTAAATATTTGGTCTCAGAGTCTAAATTATTACTAGTGTAACTTTCTAGCTTTTCATAAATCTAGTGCCTGATATAGACCGAACTTGCAATGTTGTTGCTTGAATCAATAATTAAAAAACATAATACTAATTTTTCAGTCCTGTATGTTAGATTCTGCTGTAAAAGGAATGCATTTTGTTGTGAAAATGTTTAGGGGATCATCCATATCTACAATCTTTACATTTGATACAAATCCAAAAGGAGATGGAGGAAAAGAAAGATAAAGAGCAGTAGAGGAAAGAAATTACCCCAAAAATTTATTTAAAAAAATCAATCACTAAAGAAAATATTTTAATAGGATTGTCTTTGTAATCTTCGTTCACTTACAAGTAACAAGTTAATGCGTGACGTCACACATACCTTTTCAAGAATCATAATTTCTTAACTTTTTAGACATCATAACTGTATTTCATCAAATAAAAAGAAATAACTCTAGCCATACTGATCTGAATTTAGCTATAATTATGTCAGTTTCTTTCATTTTAGACATCATAACTGTATTTCATCAAATAAAAAGCAATAACTCTAGCCACAATGCTCTGAATTAAGCTATAATTATGTCAATTTCTTTCGTTTTAGACATCATAACTGTATTTCATCAAATAAAAAGCAATAACTCTAGCCACAAGGCTCTGAATTTAGCTATGATTATGTCAATTTCTTTCGTTTTAGACATCATAACTGTATTTCATCAAATAAAAAGCAATTCTAGCCACAATGATCTGGATTTAGCTATAATTATGTCAATTTCTTTCATTAAAATGATTACGTGTAGCTTCACTTTACTTGTAATAAAGAGAACGTTAGAATTTTGTATTGATGGTAGATCAATGAGATATCAAAATAGATGCGTGGCTTTGAAATAACGCAGTTCTAAGTTATCGTATTCTTGCGATCTTGTGTGGCTGTAGGCTCGTACAAGAGCTATTGAATGTTTCATATTGTGTTTTCCTTACTCTTTTGTTTATATGCTTAACAGGTCAATATCCACTTTTTGTCGCTCATAGTTTTAAAAAAGCTATAGAATATGTCAGGAACTAAGCACCATATCAAAACTTTTCGGAACGCTTTGCCCCTTCAACAAAGGGCTAGTAGAGGAATGAATACGTTAGAAATATTCCCATTTAAATTATATTTATGCAACACTGTACGCTATCTTATTAGACAGTAGTACTACACACCGTAATCTTATTAGACAGTAGTACTACACACCGTAATCTTATTAGACAGTAGTACTACACACTGTAATCTTATTAGACAATAGTACTACACACCGTAATCCTCATTGAAAAAATGCAAAATGCAGCATAATAACAATAATTTGGAAGTAATGACGTATATATTTTTGAAGAAATCATTGCCTGGAAAAAAACATCTTAGTTAATACATTGGGTATATTGAAGGCTCATTTCAAAAATTTGTGCAGTTAAAAAGACATAACTAATTTCTAAAGAGATCGTAAAATAGTAAAAGGACAATTCAAATTTTAAAAATTGTATAGGTAGTAGGTCGCTTTTAATAGAAAGCCAAAGCTATATGTTATAAAAAAGAACATACAAGAATTTCACTGTTGAGATATTAAATATATTATAATCCACGGGCTTAAAACCCTTTCAACTGCTACTATTATCGTAAAAGAGATTAAAGCGGGTTGATCAGTTTTACAGTTGCTGAAAGCGGTTCCATTGACATGTAATACTTACCTTACAGCTGAACTAAAGTATTCCTCCAGTTTGATACAAAATGTGAATTCACCTAGTCTGGCGTTCAAATTGATAGGGATTGCTTAAGTAGCAGCAGCTGAACAGATTGGCCCAACGCCATTAACGATGCGTTTGCTGCCTCCAGCCAATCCGTGACGTTATTGCTGATAAGCGAGAATACTAAAAAACCAAAAGTATTAAAGATTTTTGTATTATAATCATAAACGTCTTCGGCGAATCAGTTTTACGGCCTGTCTGTCTTCAGTCTGATAAGACATTTTGGCCAGGAGAAATTAATCCATCCACTGTATACCACAGGTACTAAACACATGCTATAAGAAATGAAATTAATCATTAGCATTGATGTAATATATACTAACCATTTACAACGATGAATCCGACTCATGGGATGAAGAAAGCTTTGATAAAATGAGATAGGAAGCATCCAGTTTCAACCTGATTATGGTGTAGTACAAAAGGCCTTATACCAAAAACCGGCAGCAACTTCAGTGACGCGTGAGGCAGCTGAAAGTATGGCCTTACAAAGTAAAATAAATCTTTTCTTACCAAATACATTCAAAATTTTTATTTTCAGAAAGAAAATTGTAATTTTTATTTTTTTGCGCTGTAAATTGTCACTGGATATATTCATATGATCTCTGTTTATTAAGACGATCAATTATGTAGGTATACAGGTACGTATTTAGATAAAGTAGAGAGATCATAATTGTTCTGAAATACTGCAAGTAGTAAATATATGAGTATTCGAGCGCAGCAAAATATAATTCACCCACTCGTGTAGAGATAAGACAACACTAAATTAAATATCAAAAAATCTAAAGTGCACTCGTGCAAAACACCAATCCACTCATGTAGAAATAGAATAATACTAAAAAAAAAAAAAAAAAAAAAAAAGCTTTAAGAGAAAGCGCAAGCTCAGAGCGAACTGCGAAAGCGGCATTGTCCCTTCAGGACAAGCCTTGTCGCTCCACAACAACGGCAGAGCGAAGACTAATTTGAAAATTTGCACTTCACATATAATACTGCAATGTTACATCGTTTCGAATGAAAGAGTTTTTAGAGGTGATGTAAATATTTCAAGAGTGTAACATGAAAGCAACAGTGTCTGTATCTATAAATAATGCCCATTTTTGTACAAGTTTGCAAGGGATGAAAGTATCGTCAAAGCTAGATGGGTTAAAAAAAATCCAGAAAATCAAAATGTCTACATGTTCATTTTTAAATATATATAAAAAAAATGATTCGAGTAGAATATTTCGGAAAAGATACAGATTTACATATTGCAGTTCATGATTTAATAGTATATAATGATAATGACAACAGTGGGATAAATAGCATCAACTCCGATATTGCTTTCGCTCATTAAAATAGAACAGTAAGAAGAAGGGATACATTACATATTTAATGCGGATAAATAAATGTCTAAATGTACAACAAAACTTGAAGAACTCGTAATCTGTACAAGGTCAGTCTACAACGATTCAACAAGAAATGAGGTAGAATGCATGAATCAAAGTCAAAGTTGTATTTGATACAGTACAGTACTGATAAGATAGAGTTTAACGAAGGAAAACAGTTTTCCAACAAATGATATATACAACCACATGGTTGTTTATTATATGAAACAGCTGTAGCTGAATTAACCACATGAATGGCAAAAATTGACTAAAAATGTAAAATCATTCATACGTTTAAAATTATTAAAGAAACGTTCTAAATTGCTGAAAACTAAAGTACCTCTATTAAAAGCTCGATATGTTGGCTTGTTGATAGCACCTAAGGATAGTCTGTCATGCATAAAGTATTTTGGATGGTTTTACACAATATTAAATGACTCGCACTGAATCGAATTTCACACATCTTTACTAGGATTCTGAAAGTCTAGTTGCTTACACAAATATTAATTAATTGCGAGAACAAATTAAATAAGAAAAAAATAAAATAAACATAACTGGACAATCTACCGACACAGCATGCAATACAAATATTTCCAAATATAGGTGAGTCTATGTTAGTCAGGTGGATTACTAGTGGCAGCCGACATATTTCACACGCAAACATATGAAAAATACAATGATGGATATATGAATACTTTTTGACAATGGTATATAGTTTCTCAAAATACGCTTTGGCTGAAAAAATGAAATCATGAAAGGGAGATGACATACATAATGCATTTAGATAAAACTTTTAAAATATCAAAACCTGATAAGATACAGTTTAACAAAGGAAGACAGTTTTACAACAAAATGCTACGGATTTACCAGAAAGGAAAAATGAATATTTCTCAACTTACTCAGAAAACAGTATATGTAACGGATATGTTTAAAAGAACGTTAAAGACAACAAAGTGGAAGTATGTCACTCCAAATTAAACTAGAAAATGTGTTGAAGTATCACTACAATTAATTGACATGTATAATACATGGTGCATTTAGATAAAACTTTAGAGAGAGAAAACCTGAAAAAATACAGTGTGACGCAGGAAAGGAGTTTTACAACTAAAAGTTAGGGATTAGCTGGAAAGGTAAATAAAATGAATACTTCTCAACTGACTCAAATAAAAAGGCACTTGTAGTGAAAAGGTTTAAACAACGTTAAAGATTAGCATGTGGAAGTAATTCGTTCAAATTTAAACCAGAAAATTTGTTGACGTATCAGCATAATTAATTGAGGAACAACACTCATCACAAATGAATAGATATGACTCCGATCGAAGCAAGCAAATAAGAAAGCAACCGAAAATAATGCATGGACCTCTTTGGTTACTTGACAAATGATACAATTGGAGCACCTAAACTTAAAATCAGTGATTAGTAGAACAATGAAGCATCCTGGGCAACATCCCCAAATTTTTTGTAACCTCTTTAAAACACCATACACACCACAATATAAAATGTTTTAAATGAAAATTCCTCAGCCACCTTACCCCCCCCCCCAATATTTTTAAAAATGCTAGGCCATCTTACCCATTTTTTAAAGTTTTAGGCAACCATAAATATTTCCTTACAAAAATCGTAAGCCACCCTACCAACCACCAAAAATATTTTTAAAAAAACATAGGCAACAATACCAGTTTTGTTTTAAAATCCTAGACCAGCATTCTACTTCCTTGTAAAATGCTCCGAAATAAATGTTGAATTATGAATATTAAAGCACTGGTTTAAAGAATATAGCGTTTCGAGCGAGATGAAAAGCCTGAGCCCCTTTTCTTTCAATTTTTGTTATTCATACATTAATAACTTCTAATATGTAAATATAGATTGAAAAGATACATTACTCTAAATGTCTTATATCAACAACCACATATGGTATACCAAGTATATACTATCTACTAATACAAATCTCAATTATCATTTATATTTTGCCAAAATCAGAATTTGTTCTGTATTAATTAGAGGATACTAGGTTTATCTGAGGAACTTTTTTTCTCGAGCACAACAGATGTCATTTACGTACTCTAGTAATTTCATCCAGATACAGTAAGTCATTATAAATTATAACAACAAGATTTCAGAAGGGCAACTTTTTATTTCAGAAACTAAGTAATACTTGTAAAGAAGTGGCTAATGAAATTGTGTACAAGGAAAAAAGAACAAAATGTAATTCTGATCTCTGAGTGAGCGCAGCGAGCTTAGCAGAGCCCCACCAGTTACTTTTCGCTTTAAATTGTTGTAACTTCGTACAGAATCAGTATTTTATGTTGCTAATAACACTCATAAACTCTATAAAAATAAACATATACTAATTAACGCAGTAATGGAGCTAAATGGTAGAAAGAGACACAACAGTATTTCGTCACAGAGCAATCACATCATGATATACAGAATATAAAAAAATATGTAGTAATCTAAACGTACGAAGGGAAAAAACGTAGCTACGAACATAGAGTTAAATACGGTATATTAAGGAAGCACATGACCAGTATACAATATCGCTCGGTCTGGCTGGGGTTTTAATTTAGTACGTGGCGCATAAATAGTTTTAAATATGGTGAAAATATAAATCAAACGGAACAAAAACAGACATACTAAAAATATGCAATAATTGTACAATATATTTAGATCGAACTGGTAGTGTTGTGGAGGAATTTACAAACTCAGAGAAAACTACCAAAAACATATAATTACTGTGATTGTGAAAAATCTGTAAAAAGAGGTTTAGTGTTCAATCATAAAAGAAGCATATTTCACATTAAATCTTTTATTGGAAAAAATTTATTATAATAAAGTGGAAAAGTTCACACTAAATTTTGAATAAAAAAAGAGGAGAAGAAAAACTATAATAAACGGTGAAACATTTGCTTAATACAAAAATACCAAAATCAGAATGAAGAGGATTGCAGCCACCTCTAATAAGTCTTATAACAAGAAGGTAATTAAACAGAATGATCAGCCAGATTCTTAAAAAAAAAACCCAGAAACAATTATCGCAAGAAGGATTTTGAAATAGATATATGATGGAATCGAGGTTTAAACTTGATCAAGGATCAAGTATTAATCAGGATATATTTTTTACTTCTTGGAGAAGTATAAAAATGAGATGGAAGCGAGGGTTAAAGAAATGCTTTATATTTTATACACGAAATATTGTCAGGAAGAATGCCAAGATGCAAAATGGCAGTTTGTCAAAATACAATTGTTAAATTTGCATATTTACAGATTTAAACCATTAAGAGGAAATTTATACATCGATGAGATTGCATACAAGATTAAACAGATTGAACAAATTAAAAGAAACGCTGCTAAAATGATGTTCACTAATGAAGACAAAAGGCAGTATAATTCCTCCAATATATATGCCATATTTGTTAAATGGGTGATTAATAAATAGAGCAAAGCAAGAGATCATGACCACTTAAAGGGGACAAAAACCCCGACCTGCACAATTTTATTGAAAAATAGCAGGATATGTAGTAATATGTTTATTTAATCTATCCCGACTATTTTCTTCTTTGCATCTATTGTATTTCCACAAACATTTCATAAAAAATACTGTCCTGTATTCCGAGATCAAATGGAAAGAACCTGCCCCGAATTTGTCAACTCCCTTCCATGCAAACAGGATGTGACGTCATTTGAGACGATTAACGTACAAGAGTCAATTTCAGCTTGTGAAGCGAAGTGTCGAGTAGAAACAAGATGGTTCAATGTGCAGCTGTAAATTGTGTGAATAATAGCAGTTCCGGACAGAAGATTAGTTTTGTTTTTCACATTTCCAAAGGACCCTAAAAGGAAATCGGTATGGGCGATCAAATTAAAGAGAGAAGGCTTTATGCCAACTCAACACAACAGGTTGTGTCAGAGACATTTCCAGCCTGAATGTTTCTTAAAAGACCCGAGACTCACGCTAAGTATTGGGTTTGAGCCAAAAAGTTTGCGTTTGAAACCTAATGCAGTGCCGACCCTTTTTTTATTTTTCTACTCTGACAACAAGACAGAAGACGGGAAGCACGCTGGCGAGTCGTAGTCGACACAGGTCGGGGACAGGGCTATACAGAAGAGGAGAAAGCTTGAGGTAATAAGCATTTTTTTTTTACTGCTTATCTGGTAGATAAAAAAACGGTGCTAGCAATGACCAAACGGTAAGATGGCAATAAATATCAATATTAAAACAATGTATCTTGCAATGAAAACATTAGGGTCTGTGTCAGTCGACGGAGTTCAATATAAAGTCTTTGACGGCCGCTAGTGTACTTTATTTCTTTTTAATCCCAGGAGAGACGCGATGCAAAACTACAGGCCAATTGTGATGTGCCCAGACCTAAGAGCAGCACATGTGGAGTAAAGGTAACACCAGAGTGCAGATCATCTGCTGTGCAGTGCAGTCGCCATCATAGGACAAGGACCCAACCAGGCATCAACCTCAGCTCAACACATAGGTCTTGCGCATAATGAGTGTAATTTAAATGATAAATATCCAATATATATTCCACTATTTATTCATATTTTATCTGGATACGATTATCATCTGGTTATCATTACCTTAGTAAAAACGATCCAGATTATAAGGTAGCAATAATACTAAAATATTATGAAACAAATATCTCGTTTGGTAAGGATGTTATAGTCTATAGATTTGTAAGCGACGACAAAGATTGTTTCTTTTTTTAAAAAAGAACAATAACACTTTTAGATAGTTATCAGTTTCTGGTCAATACCTAGAAGAGCATAATAAAAATCTAAACGATGTCAAATTCACAGAAACAATCAAACAGGTGAGTGCGGCCGAAGATGACAGATCAATAAACCCAGAATTCAAGTATTTAAAAAAAAGATATTTATCGGTACAAATACATATATACCTTTGAAAGGTTTAATGAAACTAAATTACCACCAATCGAGAAATTGTATTCAATGCTCAA
Organism: Margaritifera margaritifera; assembly: GCA_029931535.1. Lineage (NCBI taxonomy): Eukaryota > Metazoa > Mollusca > Bivalvia > Unionida > Margaritiferidae > Margaritifera > Margaritifera margaritifera. The sequence continues at coordinate 8,665,825 of JAQPZY010001692.1, forward strand.
AGGATCAGGAAGTAGCGAAGCGGATTACCAGTGCGTTAAAGATGTCATGAAACAGTTCAAACTGAATTTTCTTGGTGATCTATGTTACATTTTTTAAGAATTTAGAAATGTCTGCATGAATAATTGTAAACTAGACCTAGCACATTATTTTGCGCAAACGAACTAGCTTATTATGCAAGTTTGAAAATAAGCAAAGGTTAAATTAGAATTGCTAACAGAATAAGATACGTTCCGAGTGACTGAATCTGGAATCAGAGGTGGAATCAGCATGTTACCAAATAGATATGCTAAATCAAATCATGTGTATTTTAACAATAGTAGTATCAGACGCAAAGAAGATGGAGAATTCAAAAGTCAAGGTTAAGGTGATGTATTATGTACTTAAACGACAATATATAAAGTTGGACAATGTGTCAATTATTGCCTGTCAAAAACATTAAATGGGCATCAAGGCAACAAATCAAATCCCAGTGATTGAAGAATATTCAATGTCTTGGGAAGATGGTGACAGTTTGGGTAGAATTTTAGAAGTAGAGTTAGAAGTACTAACACATTTACACGACTATTTTAAAGATTATCAATTAGCACCAGAACTATTTTAAAGATTATCAATTAGCACCAGAACTAATAATTCATAAAGAGTTTAATTTATCTCCATTACAGAAGAAATAGATAGAGTATAAAATTGTTTCAACACCTCACGTACTGAAATTATTGTGCACGTTAAAAAGCAACGAGGGAAAAGTGATACACTATCGTAATTTAGACTCGTATGTTCGATTAGGATTAAAATTAAACGAGATACATAGAGCTTTTTTTTTCAAGAGCTTATGCTAAAATCATACATAGAATTCAGTGCATCTTTGAGACAAAAAGCAACCAATAACTTTGAAAAAGGATTTTTCCTGTCTTCGGAAAACAAATGGAAAATTTACGCAAGGGAACAAATGCAAAAATATGTACTAAGGAAAAGAAATATTTTAAACTTCAAAAGGATATTTCATTGGCAGGAAAACAATCATATAAATAGATATGTTATTAGTAAGTTTAAAGAATGACATTATATAATTATGCATTGATTATGTATGGCTTGTGCTACAACAAGCTAAAAGACTAATATGGTGATAAAATGAAACTTCTAATGCCTGATACAGGCTCGTTATGGAATAATGTTGAAACAGATAAAGTTTATAATGATATGAAAAATAATATTCAGTTTTACGACACAAGCGACATCAAAAAGATTAAAAGTAAGGGTTTTTTTTTGTCTGTTTTAATCAGGGGGGGGGGCCGAGTGGACTAGTAGTCTAAGGCGCTCGCCTTCGCACCTCACTCATACATCTCACCTCTGTCTGCGTGAGTGCGAGTCTCGGCTCAACCAACGTAGATATATGAGAAAGCTTGCAAGTAGCTACCTGTGTGTCGGTGCTTCTTCCCGGGCTCTTCTCATGTTCTTCCTCCACCAAATATACTGGCCGCTATGTACAGCTTATCATGTGCTGAAAAATGGCGTTAAACCTCACAGAACGAAACCAAATTCTGTTTCGATGAAGTCTAGTACAAACTTTCTTTTCACAATTTGTAACACCACATATAATCATATTGCAATTTTTATTACATCTGTCACACACTCCCAACATTATATTTGAAGCCCAATCATCGGGTAAGTAGGATTTGCCGTAATCAAATATATTCATCTGATTTATAACCTTGTTCGTCTAAATTATTTTTTAAAACACTTTTTAACAGTGCTTTAAGCGGGATAAACAGAATGTGCAATAGATGTTCTACTTTGTATTTGAACGCCTTAAATACGTATCACATATGATCTGATACTTGTATTAGCCTTTTTTCTGCTAGGCCGTTGTTATCTTGTAGAAGACGTAAACCCACACTATTTGTTCATCAGTTGTAAACATTGAATTTATTTCTTCATCTGTCATTTTCCCCCTGTATTCAACTGTTCCAGTTCCATAATTGTAATGTGGCTTGTATGCACTTACCACATTAGCTGGTGTAGGTTCTTCAAAACTCTGATGTACAGTTTTATGTTCTACCAGGATATTATTGATCAAGTATTTATTTTTTCTATTTATATATCTCCAATCATGATGAGGAGGGATATTTAAGTTATTACAAATTATGTTAAATTGTTCAAGATGTATGCTCTGTGTGTGTGTGTGTGTGTGTGTGTGTGTGTGTGTGTGTGTGTGTGTGTTAAAAGCTTGATCATCAATTAAGGTCATTGAGCCGTTCTTATAACAGTTTTTGCATTTGAAAGTAAGCGTGAAATATATATATTGAGTTTACTAACTCTGGTATACTACGATCTGATAAATGCCACGTCCCGCATCCCCTTGTCATCCATACTCCCCAGTTTAACTGATTTTACCAAAATTTTTATATCACACTGTGTTATTCTGTATCACTTCATTTAACCATAATTTGTCAAGTTGTATTGTATAATTGTTCAAAATGTTCAATGGTTTGTACAAAAAGATTGTCCACTGTGTGGTATATGTTTATATTTTTGAATTTGTCAGCAATGTCTTCATTTATTGAAGCATTAAACTGAGATGCAGAACAAGAATAAGGTGTACTGCTTGTTATTTGCTCAAAATCTGAAGCCCATTATTTATATATCTACAGTTTCTAAGTTGTTTTTATCACAGCTATATGCACTGATTAATAATGCCTCATGCAGTTGCCTTATCAAATACTTTACCTGTATAAAATTACAAAACTCTAAGTGTGAAAAGTGATAGTCGGGAATTCGCTAAGCTCGCTGCGTTTCCTCAGCAGTTAGGGTAGACTTTTTCTTTACAATATTATAATGTCATTAGATAATTCTTTATAATCAGAAGTAAACACGTTCCCTTGTGAAATTAAGTTGTTGTCATTTCTAATGATTTACCATGTCTGAATGAAATTACTACGACACATAGACGAAATATATTGTGCTGGAGAAAAATTCCTAAGAGAGACCTAATCCTCTAATTAATACAGAATATAAATTATAATTGCGATTGTATTGTTAGATTAGAGATAACTGGTATATCAAATAAGGTGTTGGTATATGGCTTTTAGATTAATGTATCTCTTCAATCCATATTTAGAAATTTGAAGTTTCTAATATATAAATTAAAAAAATTGAAAAGAAACGTTGACTAGGAGGATCTCAGCCTTTATCACTTCTATCCAAACGCTGTATTCGTTAAACCAGAGTTTTCATTTTTATAATTCGACCATTTATTTCAGAGTATTTATTAGGTAGTTTTACCTAGAATTTGTCAAAAACTATTTTTGGGTGGGGGGTTTGTAAAAAATATCTTGGCTGGGGTGGCCTAGGGTTTTTACATAGAGAATTTTAATAGTATGTCCTAGGATTTCAAACAAAACATTATTTTTTTTTTTTGGTAAATATTGGTAGGGTGGCTTAGGTTTTTGAAACAAATTGGGTGAGGGTGGGTTGGCCTAGGGATTTTCAAGAACAGACTTTTTATCGTATTTATCGTAAGGTATTGGTATTTTGAAAAAAAAAAGATTTGGAATTGGACAGAATGGATCCCTGTATTACTACTTTGGTGAAACAGTCCGAATTTCTCTAACTTTCGAATTGATTTTTGAATATTGCACTCTAGAGTTTCTCTCCAGCAGTGTTAGATGTCCAACAAATTGCGCCATTTGCCTTTCAACACTTTGCAAATGTTTTTGCAATACAGACCTTTGTGTGGATCCCTTTCTTTGCTGGTGTCCTTTTTTAACTATTCAATCTGTTTGTCATACATTTCAAAGTAGTTTCATAAATGACATTTTCGAAATGACAACCTCAACAGCATTTTCATAACCCCTTATTATCTTTCCTCTGTGTAGTAAATACTTTATCACTGCAGCTCTTCACGTTTTTTAATCCATCTCTGGTAATCATCTAGTATATTTTCTGCTTCTCTTATCTGTTATTCAAACAGTTCATTTTGGTCTACTATTTGCACCTCTGTTTCCTCATGAACGTGAGCATTTTTCCTTTAAATAACAGTGGTATCAGGCAGATATTTAGGCTGAATCTCCTCAATAGGACACACCAAAAAAGTAAATCATTTGATATCTCTGCATATGAAGGTGATGTGTCTCCCACATAACAAGGACTATAAGAAGCACAACTTAAATTGTGTAGCGTCACATGAGGTGAGTTGTCAAGAGACATCGTCTGTAAAAGAGAATACCCGCTAGGAACTACAAAGATACTGCTACTGACAGATAACCAATGCCCGTCCCCGATAATATCAAGATTCCAACAATAGAAATAAACGAATCATTTGATCAGCAGGTATTAGAATCAGAGTTTTTAATAGATGATTGAAACGACCATAATAGAGAATTATCATGTACAAATTCAACGTGGAGAAACAAACTTCAGCGGGTATTGAAAAAAGATTATTTATTCACTAGAGGAAATAGAATTAAGATAAAATAATTGCTGTACAAATTGTCAATTCAACAATAGAATCTTAGACAAAGTGATGCTGCTTAAACGTATAAAAACAGACTGAAGAGCTAAAACGGACTTAAAAACTGTATCAATAAAAATACCATCTACTTCTAGCCAATCAAGCTTTGACTAAATAAAATAATGGCTTGAGCTATTTAGCTCATTACCTGTTTTTATTTAGCCAAAAAAGCAACATCAACTTTGCCTGAAATTATTGGAAGTGCTATAAGTTGTTTGCTTAGGAGTACTGGTAAAATTGTTTCTTTCCTCTCTGAACATATTCTTTTTTCTCTAAAGAACAAAACCTATTTCATAAAGAAAAAATATTGCAGCTCCCACAACCATGAGTATGAAAATAAGTGATTGTTTATTTATTTCATGGTTGATAATGTCTTTTTGACGCTTCTAAATTGAACTTAGTCCACACTTTGTAATGTAATTGTACCGTGTCCTCGAACATCTAATCAGATCGTGCTTTGGACGTGTGTCGAAGACACAATCGCATTAGCATCCTGACAGTAGAAATATGACCATCATAATCCGTCTTCTCTGCATAATGTTAACTCACTTTGTCTTCTTTTTTCTCTTCTACAATGTCATGTTGTACTGTCACAAATTGTTTATCAGCCTTTGGAATACCCTTCCTACTACATTGGCATTGATGGTAGAGATTAACAAAGGATACCGTCAAAACCAAAAACATAATCCAATTTCAGTTTTGAATCTGTCATGTATTGTTGAAACTTTACTATGATATCTTCTTGCTCTCCTTAAAATAATAACTATATCAACATTTTAACAGTGTCTGGTACTATCTAAACAAACTGTGCAAAATATATTCGGTTACGTACACTCGTGGACCTTAATTACAGATTATGTTACACCTTATGCTTTGATTTAACCTTGAAATACCTTCATCTATCAGACCGTTGTTTTCTTGTCGAAAGAAGCAAGACCAACCTGTTTGCTCGTCTTTTTCTTCCAAAAAATTTAACGGGTACACAAATTTATGTTCTTCTGGCACATTATCTACCAATTAACTGTTTTCTTCTCTTAAGCTATCTTCAGTCATGCTGTGGTTAAATTCTACAATTGTTCCAGGTCAAATTAAATTGTTTTATATCATTTATATCATCAGGAAGAGGTATTTATATTCAGACATAAGTTTTACATCTGGAAATAACATTACATTTGTATACTAATTTGACTAAGTCTAGTATATTTTTGTTTATCAAATGCAGTAAGGAAAGCGTACAACCAGCTGTTGACATCCGCGCTGCCCATTCAGGTAATTCTGCCAAAATTTCAAATTACACTGTGATCTGTATATTTTCAGAAAAGTCATCACTGACAAATTTACAGTATAGTTATAAAAAAATGTTCAGTTGTTTCTATGTGAAAATTTGAGTTTCAGTATAATATCTCTCCCTCTAATATATGCATTACCTCCGTTACTAGATTAATTCGTTTCTTTTACATAATATTTACATCAGTGTATTTCGTTTGTCCTATCATTTTAACTCTGTTGCATTTGTAAAATTTTAGAACTTCTGTTGATCATTCAAGACACATGTCATCTGAAGACAACTGAACCATGTATTTATGTATTTCACTAGTTTAATTCAAATTACTATCAAATGAAAGTTATCTGAAAACTTAATATTCAATATATATATATATATATATATATATATATATATATATATATATATATATATATATATATATATATATAGACACCCACCCACACAGACACTGTGAAAGATATACTGGTTTTCACTTCATCCAGATGATATAAACAATCTTCAGATATTAACTTATTTTTTGTTAATTTTTGGTAATTCTTTGTGATTGAAGATTTTATGGATGCATTACAATTGTACATGGAAAAACTGTTGGCCCCTTCAACTGGAGTCATGATATTGACGTGTGAAAAATGTTTTTGTATCCATAAATTAGCTTTGGTCTACAGTCAAGCCATATTCTAGCTTCATTTTGAATGAAATGCTTCAACATTCTAGTCTTAGGGTTCTGTTAAACCTTTCCACTACGAATGCTCTTTTTGTTTGAATAAGTTGAAAAATATAAAGTGTTTCTCTTTTCCAACAAATCATTAAGATTTTTGTTGTGAAACTCTTTTCTTCATCAATCTGTATCTTATCAGTCTTTCTCTTTTTGAAAATCTCTCTAACAACGTCGTGTACATCATCTCCCATTTTCGTGTACAATTTCCCAGCCCAGACGCATTTAGAGGACATCTATCACTGTCAGGATGTACATTTATCCATCGTTGTACAGTTCGTTTGCTTACATGTAAAAATGTCTGTCTGCCACTGGCATCCACCTGACTAACAGGTAAATTTTTTTCTCGCTTCTTTTTGTAATGTGTAGATAGTCTGTCAGTGTACCTATACTTTCTTTTTGTCCTGTTTAATTTACTCCAAAAAACTTGATTATTATTTGCATAAGAAATTGTACTTTCTTTATCGCATTAAATATGCATTAAACACTGTTCTTCATCTTCCTCTGCAGAGTCTGAAACGTCAAACATTTAAAACGGTATTAAAACATCTTTAGAACACTTTAGGCTTGATACATTGTCTGTAAGCGTTATCAACAAGCCAACAGTACATCCTCCTACAGCGGGTAATTTAAATTTACTGAAATATACAATGTTTCTTCAATCCTTTCAAATGTATGAATGATTTTATATTTATGTCATATTTTGTCGGGTCTTTGACTGATTGAAAAACAGCTGCTTTATATTCTGAGTCACCATGTACTGATTTAACTGGAATTTTGTTTTCCATAAATTCTATCTCTCCTTTTGTAGACGCGTTGTAGATTGACCTTGTAAAGCGTACGAGATCTTCGAATTGTACTATAAATTACTACATTTGCGTATTTATCAACATAAAAAATGTAATTTATTTCATCTTCATACTGTAATGTTTCAGCCATTCTGTTATCAGAACTGATTATGCGTATATCAGTGTTATCATCATTCAATGTAATTTGTTAATCGTCTTTACTAAAACATTGCAGGATATCTTTCTTGATGTTTGAAATCGACAAATCAAAATATGTATTTGCGTGAATGCTATTTTGTAACACAAATAGCTTTGAACACACTGTTACTCAATTCAAACATGTATTAAGTTGTATCTAGATACTGAGAATATTTTTTCACCTCTTTGAAATCTGTTTATTCTATCACAATTTTTACATTTATCTTTGTGCTCTATTCAATACACAATCAAGAGTTTATAATTTAGACCTAGGAAAGAATGGTGTGTGTGCGTGTGTGTGTGTGTGTGTGCGTGTGTGTGTGCGTGTGTGTGTGTGCGTGTGTGCGTGTGTGTGTGTGATTTAGAAACTTACAAGCATTTAGAGATGTTATCATTGAACTGAAACTGCAAGACGTTTTCCTAAGTACCCGTAGATATAATTGTTGTGATTAATAAATTTACAAGTGTTATATAGATGTTCTCGTATATATTACGAGGATGTTGAAAATAGTTTTAACTGGCTGACTGTTTCAGAACTCTCACCAACACCACCACCACAACCACCCACACACTAGTACTACTGTTTAGGAACTTAGGAACTAGAATTCTTTGTAACCGTCGTGTAGTCGAGAGTCTATACACTGGGAGGAGGAGGTTGTGCTTCAGCTTTAGAATTTAGACAGAAATACGTCAGACGGCAGGGGTGATACCACCAAATACGGCAAAGCGACAGCTCTGGTCAAAATCTGTTGCTGAATTTTAAAGTTACAGAGCATACAAATTGAAGATTTTAGTGAAAAAAAAAGGTGCGATATATTTTAGTATTCCTACCTGCTTGCTGTACTTATTTATGCCAGCGGTAATAGCATTATTTTAATCTTATTATATGCTACTAAATAGTACATGAAAGTAAGCGAACTGACAAGATTAGGCAAAACAAATGCACGTGAAATGTGTGTAAAGTTCATCTATATAATTCAGTTACAGATCGATACGGAAAATAGGTTAAAGAAAGTCTTCTGATATAATGTATACTAAACAGTAGTAGTATTGTATAAAACAGATGTCGTAGATAAGACTACTACGTACATTCTCGATTACAGACAGAATACACGCATGAAAAGATTATCACATTATATAATCCAACATCATTAAGATTAAATACGTAACAAGGGATATCAAAATTCCTCAAGCTTCCCGTCCTGAGAGAGAGAGAGAGAGAGAGAGAGAGAGAGAGATGAGTTCTAGGTTCTGTGCATGAAATTGTCTCTAAGAAAAGGATGTTTCTATTGTTGCTGTTATTGACTATTCACTGGCAGAAGACTCTCTCTCTCTCTCTCTTTCTCTCTTTCTCTCTCTCTCTCTCTATCTCTCTCTCTCTCTCTCTCTCTCTCTCTCCTGGCGGCGTCTTTGGAATTCTTCTTGTGCACCCATTGCCAATGTATTTCATTTGTATGTATGTATGTATGTATGTATGTATGTATGTATGTATGTATGTATGTATGTATGTATGTATGTATGTATACAATATTGAAATTTAGATTAAATATATTACCAAATAAACAAATACAAACTGCAGTGTATAATAAATGTGTTTTGATAATATCAATAAGTCAATATTACTACTAATACCACCAAACAACAAATACTACAGCAACTGCTAATACCCCTACTGCTACCCTATAGGCAACTTCTTCTGTTGCTGCTACTCCTGTTTCTAATACTAGTACTAATAACTTACACAACATATATTTACTAATACAAAGATACACATATACACTGAAAACAGATGGGTCGTTTTGATTCATTGCTAATACTAGTATTAATACACATGCGATATCTACTCAAACACAGAGAGAGAGAGAGAAGGACACACACACAAACACACACACACGCACACACACTGTAAGCAGATATGTCGTTTTGATTCATCACTCGGAAAAAGAGGTCACATATATCGTCTAATGTCCACACGTTTTTGGTGTATTTGAGAAGAAGAAGAAAAAAAAAATTAAAAAAAATAAAAAAAGAATAAAATGCAGTTGTGTTCGATTTTGGGGAATCTAGCTAAATCTCTTTTCAGACATGCCATGTGCTCATTTGAGAATACTTTTTTATCTACTGCTTTGAATAGCTTGAGGAAGTTTTAGCGCAGTATTAAAGGGCGGCGCATGATGTGGTGGTGACAGGGTTGCTTGTCTGAATGAATGTATGAAGAAGCGTGGGACATGATGCTTTGCTGCAGACGTCTAACGAAAATATGATGTATTATTTATGTACTTTCTTTTAGCCGTCAGTGTTGGCTACGGATCTAAGAACTCAGCTCGTGACGCAAAAATCCTGACATCTACAGTGTAGTACTGGAAAGGTAATTGGAGAACGTAGAAGGTGCTTTTGGCTAACAGTTTTCAATATGCCAAGAATAGCTGATTTATGATGTGCCAGTAATGTTTATGCAGACTTAGAAAACATTATTTTCCACTGTGATTTAACGTTTCGACACATCCATATGCCAATTTACGGTATTTGAAAAGCAGGGCTGATATCAAAAATAGAAACCATTATCAGAAAAACAAACTGTCTGATACCAGTAGTTATAGGGGCCTCTATGGAGATGTATCAGAAAGCTATGTTAACAAGGGTCGATGCTTTATTGGGGATGTATAGGAATTTTAACATTATGAGGCACCATGAGGATGTATGGGAATTAAACACAGAATTTTGGGCGGTACGGGGATATATGGGAAATCCATGTCAAAAAAGGGTCTATGTTTTGGGGAGATATAACATTACTAGGGCACAATGGAGATGTATGTGGATTGAAAATTACAGGGAACTATGAACAGCTATCGGAAAAACATTAAAGCAAATTTGGAAAGGAATAGCCATCTATGGATATTTAACATTACCGACGTTAATATGGCTCTCAATGGTATTTAAAATGGGGATGTATGTATGTATGTAGTGGCGTTTAACGGTACCTGGGCACGGTAGTGGCTATATGGTGCCAACTAGAAGTAAAATTCGAAACGTTTAGATATGAAGAATTGCACAAAAACCTTATGAAAGATAAATTCTTCCAAATAAATGTAAACATTAAGAACAAGAATATAGAATATAAAGGATACAGATTTTAAAACTCTGTGAAAGGTATATAAAATCAAAGAGAATGGTTAACATGGGAGATGGAACACCATGACAAACTATGGGAATTCAACACAGGGATGAGTCAATATGGCCATCTAGTCGAACTTAACATTAGTGGTTTATAACCATCTATGGGAATTTAACATTAGCGGTTTGTAGACCACTATGAGAATTCAACATTACGCGTGACACTGTGAGACTTATCGGAATTTAACATTGGCGGGACTCTATGGGGTTTATGAAACCTTTAACATTACGTATGACACTATGGAGCTTATGGGAAATAAAAATGACAGGACACTCGGGGGTTTATGAAACTTGAACACAATGGGTCAGAGAACCTAAGGACAGACTGGGACTAACTCTGACTGACCAATACCTATTGTGGCTGTCCTATACCAATTGTGACAGCGAACACCTATTCTGACTGACTAATACATTTTCTGACATGCATGTATGTACCATGTAAGCATTATGTAGGTATGTATGTCGTCGGATAAACATACTTTGAAGAAGTACATGTGTCATGCATGTTTCGACTGCAAAAGCGAACAAATTATTCCAATTTACTTTTATATCATTTATAGAAAAATGGTTATTATATTTGATTTACTTTTTTCATACATAGACTCAGAAACTCTCGGCACAGCTGACAGAACGATTTACATAGTTCCAGGCTTCTATAGAAATGCCAATGATATACTGTCGATTATAAGAAGAACTTCCCAAATTCGACCCAGATAAAACAAATTATAAGCAGTTCTAGCAGGCAGTCAACATCCTGAATTTACCCATAGGCAGGAAGCAATTTAACTAACATTGCCACCTTCAATTGCAGACAGTGAGAGGCTATTTTCTATTCTGAGGAAACTTCAGGCTGACTCCAAAGAAAACCTGGATCCAGAAACAATACATCATCTCCTAAGTGTTGAGATCAATAATGATGAGGACTTTCACCAATATGATACAGGCAATGATCTCCTACGAAATGCTAAAAATGCTTGTGGTAGATATACGGAGAGTATGAACAGCAACAAATTACTGTTAAAGGAATAATGTGATGAGATGATGTGCATATTTTAATATTTAAAAAGGAAATTTGTTCATAGTTGTCATTTTTGTCCATTTGCAAGGGAACATGTAACATATATGTAAAATATATTGGTTAGGATGGGGGAAAAGTTTACTTATTCAACATCTTCTGTAGCTGTGACGCCTATATGTGGTAAGGGGAGGGGATGCATTTTCAAGTGTACTAAACATGAATGTAGGGGTAAAATTAATAAAACCGGCGGATGCCGTGTTACACAAGGTGTAGTGGACTGTGTTAAAGTTTGATTTCATATAGCAAGAGCTAGTAATTAAAAGGTGTAGAGAAACTTGTGTGTTATGGCCATTCTCTTATTCATATGGTATTATTTCTTCTCATTTCTAGCTCATTTTCTTTACTTGATACTGTCTTATTTGCAGTGATACTAAAATTTTGTAACTTGATACTCCCTTTTTTTTTTACTTGAATCGGATTTTTCTTAATGCGATGCAAGCTACTAGAATGTAAGTAAACCTCGCAAAGCGTCTGACATCTCTATTGGGTATTCAGCGATACACTGCTATTTCATATGAGATAAATGACGTGTACCATGGGACTTTATGCAAAATAACAAATATAATATATAAAAATTTCAAAAGTAAAACATATCATTAGTATTAATGAAATTAATTCAATGAAGATAGATAGAAAAACAGACTGATACATACATACATACATACATACATACATACATACATACATACATACATACATACATACATACATACATACATACATACATACATACATACATACATACATACATACATACATACATACATACTGCATGCATAGTGTGTAAGGGTAGCATGAACGAAGTTTTGAGTGAAGTTCTAAAGTCATGAAATTGCAAACAGGGTCTCCAAATTTTGCGTAAAATAAATAACAGGGGTCAAACTAGGGTTAAAAAAATAGGAAAAGTGACTTTTATCTCCAAATAAAACGCTGAAAAGTGACATTTTGAGGGGGGAGAGAAGTGTGAATCTAATTTTCGTTTGCAAATGTATACTTATATTTCTAAAGATGTAATCTTTTTTGTGGTCGATAGAAAAAATTATTTCTGCATGATCAACAACAAAATGCTAAACCGATGTTTTTAAATGAAAGATAACAGTGCTGCAAATTTATTTTATTGTTAACATCAAAAAGTATCTTCCTACTAATGCTGGCAAACTGAAGTAATTAAAGTATTATCTTCACATACCCTGTGAAGACTTGTTGAATGGCAGCATACGATCTTTGCAAAACAATTACAATATATTTATTTATTTACTTGCGTGTAAGCTGTCAATAAATAATTTCTTGTGTGCATACATCCATTTTGTTTGTATGTGTGTGGGTGTTGGATGGTAAATATGTGTGCTAGCGACGGTAACAAAACTCCCATTTATCTCGTCTGTTTTGTTTGCTAACGTGCTGTTGGATGGTACAGTTGGGTGTTGGATTGTAATTATGTGTGTCTTTAGGCAATATATCTATTGAGTTGTCTAGACTATAACAAGGTCTTTTGTGTTCTGATAACTATTTTCGTGCACTGAAAAAAATTCAAACATTTTTCGTAAATATTTTTTTATATCTTATGTCTGTTTGAGATGGCACAAATCTGGACAGATCTTTATTCCAATATAATGGCTTAATCAATCTTTCTAGTTATTAGGATCGCTTTAATCAAATACGAGCAGCATGTCAACGTGTCTTACTTTCTCCGCCTCGGTTAAACTAACTGGTTTAATATAATTTTCTTCCATACCACTCTCTACCCCTACCAATATTTTATACACATTTTCATTGTTTCTCAGTTGTCTCCATTTTCATTGGATATCTGTCAAACCAATGATTTTACCTATGAAGATTGTATTTTGATTTCCTATGAGGATTTGGGGTGGGAGTATCAAGAATTGACTCAATAGCGTGAAGGTAGCATTTGTCATTCGTATTTTCTACATTGATACAAGCTTTTTTGTTCTTAAACCATTCAGGAAAATCTATATATGATTTTCCACTATGGTCAATTCTCTGCTCTCAATTGTCTATTCTTCTTGATTAATTCGTTTCATAGATCTGATCATTCAGTCCAGCTGTACTTAACATGAGCACCTAATTGTCTAAATTTGTGAATCATGACTAACTTCAAGTATTGTTCAATGTCATTTGAGAATTCATATCAATCTTGATTATTGCAATCATACAATACATATTCATAAAAGACTCTAGTCTTATTTAGATAAGTGTTGGACCACCGACTGCAAACTTGATATTCTCACGGAGTCACGACTAATTGCATTATATTTTTCTACAATTGCCCACACAGATAAACCGTAATGTCTAATTCCAAATGTTAAAACAGTTGCCTTTTTCTTTGCATCCTCTAAGTTATCACACTCATCTATTAAATGCAGCAGGTTGGACATATAATTACAATGTAGTGAAAGAAGTATTTATATTTTGTTTCTATAATAAAATCATGTTATGTGGTTCTTCTACATGTATTGGGTACTGCTTGTGCTATGTATATGTTGAAACATAATCAATTTAAATTCATTATTTTGAATATTTGTTTGTGTTTCTGAAACAAAGTATATGTACATTTTATGCTTCTACGTTTGCTTTAATAATTATCTCCAGGTGTATGCCTTTTGTTGAACGTTAGTTATATATGTCTGGTACTAACCACTTTATTATCATGTTCATTTCTCAAATCAAGTAAGAAATTAAAGCTTATTTAATAAGCATTATTTTATATACGTATAATACTTACCTCTCCATCTGTAAGAAATTATTTAATGAATTTAGCATCCACCTCGTAATTAAGTAATTATTTTAGTATGTCATAATATTCAAGATAACTTGGTCATGGCTGACATCTAAGAAGTCATGTCCTAATATTCAAGATAACTTGGTCATGGCTGATATCTAAGAAGTCATGTCCTAATATTCAAGATAACTTGGTTATGGCTGATATCTAAGAAGTCATGTCCTAATATTCAAGATAACTTGGTCATGGCTGATATCTAAGAAGTCATGTCCTAATATTCAAGATAACTTGGTCATGGCTGACATCTAAGAAGTCATGTCCTAATATTCAAGATAACTTGGTCATGGCTGATATCTAAGAAGTCATGTCAAAATATGCAGAACGACATCACCAAGAACTAATAGGAGTTCTTGACGATGACGTCATTGTTTGGACTAGTTTTGTTAGACAACAAAAATAAAAGATATCAGTCAGTCAGGTTTCGTTTTCATCAGAACTGTCTTCACTATCAGTCAATTAGATCTTACTTGTTTGACGTCTTCGTCTTGATGAGCCTGGTTTGAAATCTCCAACATAATTAGAGTCTCTTTCTTCTGCAATCAGTTGTTACACTTCTCTGTTTGACAGGATATTGACACAATTCATTCTTGTAAACATCATTCCAGCTGTGTGAGAGTAATTCTTTGAGCTAAGAAATTTTTATATATTTCATGTGAGGTCTATATTTAATGTTTCCTTTTCAACTCTTCGAAGTGCGCTCCGTGTTTGTAAACATTGCCAATCCTTGAAGTCTACACCGTATCCGTATCGTGTTCAGCAATCTCTTCAAGGGATGTTTGGCTTGTCTTACTGGCAGTAGTTTTGTGGGAGGACTTCTACCATTGATGGATGGAGATAATATATTTACTTTCAGTGTCTATCGATAACACACTAACTTTATTTGTGGATTTTCATTAATTTTAGAACAGAGTATATATAGTCGTTACTCTTCAGAGATGCGTATCGTACTTTGCTATATAATGAAACTATACGTTTACAGTGCATGACTCATTTGATTCATTTGGGTGAACGTTAATGCTACCATCAACTGCTGTTTAGGTGTTGTTTTGCAATGTCCGGAAGACAAAAGCAGAATAGCGACACTTCCAATCCGGCAAATTTGACCTGTATTAAGTAAGGGCGAACCACGCGGAAAGAGTTATCAAGGTTTCATCTCATTTACGCGAACACATATTAAAACAATTAATGTTGTATAATGTTTAAGCATATAACATGATTCAAAACGCTGATCGATATACAAGGAGCCGAGGGATTCGCATGACATCGGCAGACATACACGGTAACCCTAATACAGAACATGCAGTGCTAATGGAAAACCCTGCGAAAGGCGACAACCAAACTTCCCCTACTATTCCTTCTGCAAATGACAGCTAACAATGACGTCAGCCATTCGGTAACTGCCAGACTGGATGCACTCGAGGCGATTTACAGAAGTGTCAGAGGACTTTTACAACTGAATCGAATTAGAGCCTAATGTAGAAAAAGTGACTTAGGATCAGGCCTCCAGTACACACCACAAACGTACACATTCTCTACTCTTATGCAGTCATACGGATCAAACCGAAAGTACACCGACCGGAATTGTGCAGCCACCATATCACTATGTGACACTGGATTTCACATGCTTCTCGCGAGTAACAGGACCACACGGTGTGCCATCGAAATGTTTACCGAAGATGGATCTAGTTTTCCCCACTATTCGAAGGCCAGTATT
Source organism: Margaritifera margaritifera (assembly GCA_029931535.1). Taxonomy (NCBI): domain Eukaryota; kingdom Metazoa; phylum Mollusca; class Bivalvia; order Unionida; family Margaritiferidae; genus Margaritifera; species Margaritifera margaritifera. Next base: position 8,682,088 of record JAQPZY010001692.1, read on the forward strand.
TCAAAATGCTGAGTTCGGTTAACCCACTGATGCACGCGCAGATTTGCCTGCAGTGAGAAACCCAATTACCTCGAGTTCTCTGGTCATAGATTTGACTACAACTACAGTACTTACAGCACTATATTATCTCTGTATAATCACAATAAAACGGGCCTGCAGGGAATAAGGAAGCTCTCGAGGCATACTTGGGCAGACTGGGAGGGGTGGACCATGCGTGGTTGCTCCTTGACCATTCAACGAGAGCTATGGAACCAGAAATACACCGTAATCGTCAACTGGACGCCACGAGATACATATGTTCCATTTTTGAATCAATATTATTCAGTTTCACTATATGGGTGAAATCAAATAATTTAATATAGCTATATGAGTGAAAATCAATTAAATATACATCTTACCTGTGGATGAACCATACATTGTTCATATGTTTGTATAAATTCTATACATTGATCACCCTTCGTGATAGAATCAAACCTTTTTCATATTTGTGTATATATTCTATACATTGATCACCCATGGTGATAGATCTATCTATCAATCATATTTGTTTATAAGTTCCATACGTTGTTTTTCGTTTGATTACTCGTTGAAGTTACATGTTCTGATTAGTTCATTTTGGAACGATATCATTTCCTTATATCCGTTCTTGAACTCTGTGCTCATTATTATGGTAAATACATCGTTGGACTTGATGCGAACGAGTAATGTGTCAGATTCATTCATCGTTCAATTACAGTATAAATAAACATCTCATTCACGAAATTGCTTTCAGTGCCTTCGCTAAATCCAATCCTAGCCCGGCTTCATCCTGTTACACTAACTTTGTATACAGATGGCTCTTCTAACATTGGTTTTTTGACCTATTTTGAAGGACATTGTGATGCTGGGTTGCATCACACTGGTCAGAAGTAAAGAACAACTAGCTATGACCTTCAGGGAATCGTACGCCTTTGTAGTTGCTGCCACTATGTGGGAGTACAAATAGTCCACTGGAAAAATAATGTTTTTATGTGACAATATGGCAACTGTTCATATAGTACGCAAAGGGAGATCCAAGTGTTCGAACATTATGAACTTGATGAGATGATTAACTTAGCGTAATTTTGATATTTCCTCCAACATATGCCAGGAGGACATAACTCAGTTTCGGAATAACTAAGCTGTTTTTAATTTCAGAGATTCCGTCAGTTGGTCCCAGAAGCTCATGAAGATCATTTGTCAGAGCCCCACTTACTCTGAAGTAATCTGGTCACTTTACAAGACTACTGACTCCTTGTGTGACAAGTCTGTTACCGCGAGTATTTGTGTGGCATATGACACAGGATTCAACCTTTCACCAGATTCCTCTTGTTTTAATGCTGTGTTCTTGTATCCCTTTCTTTTGTCTCATATATGTGAGGATGCTTTGATTTACTATGTGGCTCATATGTGACTTACCTTCGGATTCAATATTTTAAAATTAAGCTTTATCTACGCAAGATTCTATTTCATTACATCATAGCTGGGGTCCCTAACCTATCACACTCTATTGGTGGAGTGTCTGTGCAACATTAAAACATCCAAAACATAAAATAGGTAGGATAATTTGTTCTTTCGTTATATTAATACTTATATGCCACATAAGAAAGTATTTATTTGTGGTTCTTCTTCCCTCAACCCCCAATCCCGTCTTTATCATGTCCAATGGACAGGCGCTTACAGATGACTTCTTTTTTGGATCGGCTGCACATTTGCTCACCAGCCCAGAACTGGACAATTGGGCATACAAAGGATACGTGCATCTACCGGTTAGGTGCATCTACCAGTGTAGGACTGAGATGGAGGATCACATGATAAAATATTAGGCTCCTGGTCAAGAGATTGTTACCAACGATATGGCTGCATACATTCTGACTCTATCTGCGTAGCTCAATGTAACCATGCAAAAATGAGATGCAATACGTATTATATGCAACTGTTTAACTGTAATGGTAGAACTGTTTTATGCATTGTTCTCTCACTTATGTTGTGCATATATAGTTGTCGTAAATAATGGCGGGGGGATATTGCATTCATGACAGAGAGAACAATTTCAGATGACTCTCCATTGCGTATAAATAAGTATCTTCCCTCCTTTACTTCCCAACAGTTTCGGCAAGGCTTCCGTGTTATTTAGCGTGAATAAGTCAATATAGTTACACACCAGTAAACAGCTAAACAGTTTCTGCTTGATTGATTTTTTCATCACATATTATGTATATCAGTTTGGTTTATAATGTGCGTGTGTGTGTGTGTGTGTGTGTGTGTGTGTGTGTGTGTGTGTGTGAAGCTACTCGTTTAGTTTCTATGGAACGTTGGCATATATACGGTTACACCAACCTCAGCTCCAGCTCAAAGAGGAACCCCCTTGGCTTCATCCCTTGTTGCACTGAACTGTATTGAGGGGTAAATGGACTCTTGTTATCTAGTCTCACAATGGATCCTTGCTATCTAGTCTCACATTGCGATCTAGTCTCACAATGGACCTTTGCTATCTAGTCTCACAACGGACCCAATTCTTATTGGCAGCACATACCACTCGCTTTTCAGCGTGCAGTGTTATATGCAGGTGCAGTAAGTCAGTCCTTTTACCAAAGATGTATAATATGTTATGATAGTTTATAATTATTTGAGCTTGTAAATATGTACATGTATATTAATCATAAATGTATTGAGTAATATCAGAATATACATTCTTAAAGTTACTTACTTTGTGTTTTTATTGTGGATATATCAACAAGGAAAAAAGTGTTGACACTCACGTTACTAATTTCTGTGTAGATTTCTTGTTCGAAGATATGCTATGAAATACTTTGTTGTTTCAGTACACTGTTGCCTCAATTTGTAACCCTGAGAATAAAACGTCTTGAATAATTCTTCCACAGCAATCATTATCTTTTCTATAGCTGGATGAAAAATAAAAGTTCTTGGATTACATTCCCTATCTTTCTTACACAATATCTAAACTCCCTTTATGTTCGTTCTAGGTGTATCAAGAATTAGATTTGTCAACGTCAGGTTGGCTCCAACCTCAATATTCTCTCTCTCTCTCTCTCTCTCTCTCTCTCTCTCTCTCTCTCTCTCTCTCTCTCTCTCTCTCTCTCTCTCGTGATTAAGTCATAGACGAGAGGAATTTCACTTTTGTATCTATCATTAACTGACTGCGCCATGGACTCTGAGGTAATCGTATCATATTGGAGCCAGATATTTTCAACTTATAATCACGTTCAATTACCAGCTTCCATACCTCGAGAAACATTTGTCAATATAATGGTAAATTTCAACATCTTAACAGCTTCTGATCTCGACATTCTCAATTTTTCATACATGATACCTCGTTCCATCGTGTTTGTATAATGATAAATTAGCAACCTAAAATCTTTATAAGTCATAACAACTTTGTAGTCATTTAATTTGTAAATATGTTTTTAACAAGCATGCCGCATAACTGCATTGTTAGCATCTCCTTTCAACTTTGCATCAAACGATATGAAAAAGCTAATAGGAACAATCATTACGTAAGGCGCCAACCTTGGTATTACCTCTTGCGGTATTGGTTCAGGTTTAATTCTACTGGGAGTACATGTAATACAATGTTAGATTAAAACTATACCAGCTCCTACAGCAATCAACAAAATATAAATGTTGTTTCTTTGTTTCATGATCTGTCTTTTAGATCATCTTGAAGAGCATTATCATTATTATTTAAAAATAGTTGTTACTTACGTTTTCCTCATTTTCTTCGTCGTCTGTATATTGACGAATTACTACAGTATGTTTAGCAGCTGCTGCAATTATATTGTTTACTACTTCGTTATTTATATCAGTGCTCTATTCTTGTTGAAATATATACCTTTTGAAGTTATTCTTGTAAACAACAATGCTTCCAGTTTGCATAAACGTATCAGTAGCCAGTACAAACATACCAGTATCAGTAGGCAGTACAAACATACCATTTCCACCAATAGCTTAGTCTAGTTTAACTTTTGAATCTTAAATATATTTTTGAAACCTTGTTGTAAGGTTTTCATCTGAATCATAACCTTGTTATCCTAAAATAAATTTATCAAATAACATCTTTGCTGTATCTTGAACATTTGAAACATACCGTGTAATAGATATTATGTTTTGAACCTGACCTCCCGAATACAAATTCCATACCATCTTATGTCTTGATTTAATCTTTCAATACTGATATTTGTTAAACCTTAGCTATCTTGCAAGAAAAAAACTATCCATTCTGTTTTTCATTGCTTTTGTCATTAAGTTAATCTCCTCAGCTGGCTATTTTCTCCAGTACTCAAGAGTACCTGTTCCGCAGAGTTATAAAATTGTTTGCAAGCAGCTAACACAACAGCAGGTGTAGGCTCTGCGAAACCTGATGTATATTTTTATGTTCTTCGGATCCATTATGAATCAAGTATTTATTTTTCATTGCTGCATCTCATCAGGATTTTCTGGAATGTTAAAGTTACTGTAAAGGATCTTAAATTGTTTTAGGTCTATATACAGATTTCACTAACTCTCGTATACTTTTATTTATTAAATGTCAGTAAGATATTGCACATTCAATTGTTGCCATCCACACTGTCCAGTTAATTCGATTACGCCAAAATGGAATGTTACACTGTGCAATGTATCCGTTAAAAGAATCATCACCTTCAAAAATTTTAAAATATAGTTTTCAAGAACGTTTAATGGTGTGCCTGCAAACTAGATGCTTTCTGTGTTGTAAATATGTGTGCAATGTATTTGTTAATTGAAGAGTTAAACTGAGTAACAGGACACGAAAAAGGTGTTGTGCTTGTTAATTTCTTAAAGTTTCCATTATTTAATTGTCTCAATTTTTGGACACTTTAATTATTTTATTTTTTAACGAGTGATTTGTTTTATGTTGGAAAATGCATTTGCCGTAGGGTATAATATATATATATATATATATATATATATATATATATATATATATATATATATATATATATATATATATATATACATATATATGTTTTATTATATATATATGTGTGTGTGTACACATAGTAGAACGCTTTTGTAATACCACTGGAATGGTTGTTAACTTGGAAAAGACAAAAGTATTTGTGTTTCGTAATTAAGGGCCTTTAAGAAATTATAAAAAGTGGTTTGTTTGTTGTTTTTTTTTAACTGGGAACAAATTGGTTCAGTTTCGTTTTACAAATATATGGGTTTTGTGTTTACAACCAAATTACCTTGGACAAAGGCTAAAGAAACATTAGTAGCACAGAGTATAAAATCTGTTATGTCTTTTTTTGATTGCCAAAGGAAATTTGGGTTCTTAAGTTGTGAAGATATCTTTTATATATTTGAAACTTTGGTAAACCTATATTATGCTATGGTTATGAAATTTGGAATCACACGTGTTCAGAATGTAATGAAAGTGTACAAAGTCGCTTCTATAAACAATATCTTTGTGTCTCACGTAAAATGTATAATTATGTTGCCCTCCATAATGTGGAGGACTACCGTTTTGTGTTACATATTAAATCAGGTTGTGTTTAATATTGGTGTACATTGTTACACATGGACAGAAGCAGATATGGAGCAGAATGCTTCACGATGCTTGAATAATTAGATGATAACGGACGACTTACAGGGGAATCACATGTGAGAATTTATTATTTAGCTATGGTGTTAGTTTTGTATGGATCTCGTAAGATGTTGGAAATGTTAGTGTATTTGTAACAGCAATTTCTTAAAGACCGAAATATTGCAGGAGTCAAGATTGGCATAATAATGTCACACAGTCTTCAAGATATGGGTATTATCAAAATCATAAAACACTATTAAATGTTGAGAAGTATCTTTCCATAGGAATACTGTTTTATATCCGTAGAGCTTTCTCGAGATTCGGATGTTCTAGTCATAAACCTTTAATACCGACTGGAAGACATGATGGTGTTACTGCTTCATATCGTTTGAGTAATTTTTTAGCAAAGTAATTTGTCACTTGTAGAAGATTAATACTATGAATTTTTCATTTGTAAAAAATTATTAAGGTCTTAGAGAAAAGTATTTAGACAAATCTAGGTATACTAATCCATCTCTAGAAAAATTGTATGGGTTTATCTCAACACAAAATCCTTTTGCTAATCACAGAGTTGAATTACTTGTCTACCATTTGCTGCTTAGACAAAAAAATACATACAATATTTAGCATTAACATAATATGCATATCAACGTTTCTGGTGAGAGATTTTGTCTTTATATATATATATATATATTATGGTCCGGTTGCATAGATTACCAATTATAGAGTCTTTAATCTTGACTCTTAAAATAAATATGAATTAGTGACTATTCTGACAAAAGCTATCATATGCTAATAGATGAATGGCTAGAAAAGATGTTTAAAAAATTCTGATATGTGTGGACTAAAAATTGCTTAATAATAATAAAAGTTTAGAAACTTTGTTTTAAAAAGTATGTTTTTTTTTTAATAAAGGACTAGAAATATTTTTCAAACTTCGGATGTGTGTGGGCTACACATCTGTTAAAACTTAAGATGTTGGGGTGGGGTGGGGTTGGAAATGGAGTTTGAAAAATGTATGTTTCGATGTTTTGTCTCGGTCAACCGACGACTATGCTACTACTCTGTTGTGAAGTCATAGGTCATAAATGTAAAGTCCAAGCACAATGACTCACTTGCCATGCTCATTACAGAAAGAAATCCAAGCACAGGGACTCACTTGCCATGCTCATCACAGAAAAAAGTCCAAGCACAGGAACTCACTTGCCATGCTTATCACAGAAAAAATCCAAGCACAAGGACTCACTTGCCATGCTCATCACAGAAAGAAGTCCAAGCACAGGAACTCACTTGCCATGCTCATCACAGAAAGAAATCCAAGCACAATGACTCACTCGTCATGCTTATTAACGAAAAAGCTTTTTTGGTATGCTTGGGCTAGTTTGGATACATTTTAAAAACTAAATCATTGTTTCATTTGCAAAGACAAATATTATTTAATTTATATATATTTTTAAATATTTAAATTGTTTAAAAAATGATAAAATATCACACTTTTTTAGCAAAATCTCCACAGAAGTTGCTGTTTTGAGAGTAAGATGCCTTCAAAATGTTTAAAATGGTACTTCTTATCTTTCAATTAATGGATCTGGAGAAAGTACATCACTTTGGTGAAGGTAAGGTGAAATATACGAGGTTTTGAGATCCTTTGACTATATCCGCAAATATACAACTGCATATATATTAGTTGCCTTAACATTGCCGTACAGACATTGGAATCAGAGTGTCATAAACTCATTTGTATCTCGATTTTCAAATGTCAGAAGGCAAACTGTTGAGGATAGTGAATTTTAGAATATGATGTCTTTAGAGCCAAAAATTTAATATATGCCCTGTGGATCCTAAATAGATGTTTATCATGGTTCTCTGTGTCATGTTGAATGGACAAATCAAGGTCCTTTCCATAAAGTTCCTAATTTTTGTGTAAACAGACTAAATCTTGCTCCATTTATGGTCTCAGTGCCTGAAACAGTTACCATGGTCTCATCAATTTGGCAGAACCGAACCACCCGCATGTGCCCTATTCATATTGTATCATTACCTCAAGGGAGAAAACACACACACACACACACACACACACACACATTAAAACATTAAAATCCAGTTTTGTATGCGTTCAAATAACGTTTAAAGCAAATTTAAAGCTACAAAACCATGAACAAATCAATGTCTATAGTAAGTGGATTTGTAAGAAAAATATATTGTATAAATGTAATGCATCCGACTGTTTTAAAGATAATATATATTTATCAGCATTGCATTCTTTAAATATGCACAAAACAACTTATGTATTCACTTATTGCACTTACATACATGTCATTCAAGGATGCTTAATTATCAAAAAGATGTATTCACCGTGGATTTTCCGCTTTATGCCATTCGATATATTACTACTTTAAATGAGTTCCTTCTATAGTTACTTCGTGTTAGATAAAATCCAGTGCATTAGTTATAAGATCAGTTACATCAAGACTATCTTATTTATGTTAGACACTAACTCGGTCACAACATATTTTAAAAAATCACCATAGGTTATATTGCATTTTCTAACAGTAATTGTATTTGAATGAAATGACAAGAATTTTCAGTGCAACTGACCTTTCCGGAACCTACCGAATCGCACGTTTTTGCTTTCTTATCCTATGCAAAAGCCAATAGGCTGAACTCCATAAACATTACATTTTCTGTTTTTGCTTTAATGCTGCTTTCTATTCAATGCAGATTTAAATTAACTTTTGTATTTCTAGGGATGTTTCATCATTTTGACACACACACACACAAACACACACACACACACACACACACACATATATATATATATATATATATATATATATATATATATATATATATAAGAAAATATGGTGTTAGCGTTTTAGATAATTTACTCGTATTTCTACAATTACGTATTATGTCTATTTTAATTTTTTTACTGCCATACAGAGATATTTTGCATGAGTTGTGACATCTACTTTCTAAGTTGCCTTTAAAGACTGAATGTGTCGATGTATTTTTTACATTTTTGCCTGGGTCTACAATAGTTCGTATTCAGAAGTTTCCAGTGCAAAAGAATAGTTGATAGTAATATACCGGATGTATGTTAATGCTCGAACATCATCATTTTTAAACCTAAATTTACCGTGCTCTTTAGAACTAAATAATGCCTGATCCGTGAGCTTCGAAGGCTATAAATGTATGCTGTTTTTTAAAGTTCTAAAGAATTACGTTATTAATTTTTCTTGGCCACCATTGCCATGTACTACATTTTTAAAACTACGAAAATATTACGTCAAACAAATATAAAACCAAAAAGTAGTATTTCTTTTCGAGGCGACCACCACCGCTTTTTTCGCCATAAAAAATCACACATAATCATAATTATATAAAAGATTTTCTAAGCCATATTTACGACGAACCAAAGTGAGCATCGTAACGCGATTAAAATATTTAGTTCATACATGATTCGTAAATTGTTTTCAACACACACTGAATATAACTAAGTCTTCATAGAATGAAGAAATGTTTAATTTTAAGGAAAGAGAGATAATAAAAATACGTAAATACTTTCGATTTCTGTATACAAGACACAATTATAAAAAATTAATTTATTGTCTGAAAATGCTGCCTTTATTGATGTATGTGTGTTAGATTTTATTATTATGTAATGCACTACTAAAATTATCACAGGACGAAAGCATGTATGGAGTTCGACACATTTCTATTCAGTACTTAACCAGTCGGTACATGGCAACATTCCAAGTCGTATAGATATATGTTTAAGAATATCCGAAGTTCGACAGAATTAATAATTTATGGCATTAGTATGTATCTGACATTAAAAATAAATTGGATTAAAAAATAACTCAGTTCATAAAATTGAAATTGAAAGCTCTTATTGTTTATAGAACTGAATTCTAACTGAGTCGATGACCTTATGATACGACACTGTACTGTTGATCTAATATACTTTAACAGTGTAAGATCGAGTCTTGTTAGAAGCTCTTATTTTTCTGTAACAATTGAGAACCACTTCGTTGTCTACAGACCACAACATTAACAGCTGACCAAAAACATTTACTCCATGATCAAAATATCTGTAGGAAACAATTTAAAATGTGTGCACAAAATATAGGGCATGCGAAGATTAAAAAATCCCTATAAATAAAATATATGTGACAAACTTACATTGTGTGGCTAAAACACAAGACTTTGTGACACAATAACCATCTGTACCAATATATATGTTCACAGAAGTCACACGTGCAAAGGACTTAAGAAAAATACCTTCTAATTACGGAGAACAAAGTATGATCATGGAGTGTAAAGATCTGCTATAGAAAATGTGCTCTCCCCCTGAGGGTGGTAAGTTATGAACTTCGAATAGAACAATTGTCATTGGCAGAATCTGTATACAGCGATGTAAACATTTTGCTAACATTTAAATGACACAATATTTGTCATGAGCTTACAGGGTGATCCTGGTTGACTTTTTTCGAGGTGTACTACATGACACAAACTGGATTTTTTTCCATGTAGGGTACAAGTGACGTTATTGCTGAGAACTCCTGACAATGTCATGAGTTTCATTTCTTAAAAAAGGGCATAAAACTTTAGCCTGCTTGTTGCTTGTTAAACAGAAGTTAAGGGTGATTTTCAAATATCGTATTATATTTTCAGGAGTCATGACAGAGGAAGTACCAGTGAGCTATATTCAAATTTATAAAATATGTTTCAAGGCTTACAAATGTTAAAAATGAAATTTAATTATGGCAGTGTAGTAAAAAAATATGAAACCAAAGTATATTAAACTTTCTGGGAGATGCAGGCACATGAGTCTATAGAGGAATAAAACACCGTCACCAGAGACAAAGACAGAGAGACAGAGAGAGAGAGAGTCAAAATACCATCAACGATACTCAAGAGAGAAAATGATTCGATGAGAGTGAAGAGCAGGAATTGGACTACGAACCCATGCACATACAATAAGAAAGTCAGGACTCAACCAGAAATAGATTTACTGAACTTAATATTTACACAAATGAACAGAAAAGAGTAAAAAAGCATTACAGGGCAATTAGTCAGCTGACATACGGATAACAAACGATGTAATTGTTGATTGTTCTTCTTTTGGAAAAATGTATTCAAGCTTTGGAAACTTTGGACAAATTTAATGAAAGCGATACAAGAAATATTGTCTTCAATATTAGTATGATGGGTTAGGTGATATTTTATCTGAAAGAAATTTGTAAGAAAATGCAACTTTCATTAGTAGCATATTCAAAAGAAAGTGGACCACAAAAAATATGCATTAAAGTATTGTTATGACCTTGCACAACGTTTGAAAGTTTGGCGTGAACACCAAAAGTAAGTTGAAAGTAAGAGACCTATTAGGTTCATTATACGAAATTTGAAAACCGTTCAAAAATTTTGCAAAGAATTAGGAAGGTGAGTTCTATTGTTACGGAATTATGTATAATCTTTTAAAATTATAATATCGTTTTATTTGGTTTATGACCTTTGTATGATAATCTAATAGTCGTTGTTTTGTATAAAGCACATATACGGTATTTCAATGTGACCCAGTACACTGGTCCTGAAAAAATCAATAATATTGTCGGTTAAGCATGAGTCATGTCACGTGATCTAGCGCGTGAGTTTTGTACTTTTGTTCAGACCTGGATTTCGCAATTCAAAGAATGATTCATTTGTTGATCAGAAGTTAGATTGTAAGATCGTAATAAGAAGATGTTTATTTAAGACGGAAATAAGAAATGGGTTTTATTTGTTTTAAAGGCGCAATACAGAATACTATAAAAGAAATATAATCTCTGGATCCAGCATTCTTCCTAATTACATCAGCTTGAGAGGTCATAAATGAGATTGGTTCATTGTGTGTGATTATCTATTTCAGAAATATTTCCATACTACATTTTTGGGATTAAGTACTGACATTTAAAGATTTAAGAATTATTCAGCTCCGTTGGAATTATTGGAAACATTTTTTAGAACTTATGTTCTATTCTACATTCACGAGTTTTTTTGGGAATTATTAATATTTGGATATAACTGATTCTTGTTAGTATATCAGCACAGTGGTGTTTTCATTCGGAACATTCTTCATTCGGAATATTTTGGTTAACTTCCGGATTAGTGAACAATAGAGCAATTTAGGATTATTTAGGAATTTCTAAACTGTAAGTTATTTTTACTTCTTTCACTTTGTTTGTTTGAAATATTTAATATTTTAAGAAATTAAATTTGTTTGTAAATCTTGAAAGCTTCTTTGAGTAATTCTTTCTTTTGTTACATTACCCATAGTCGTAACACTATGTATTCTTTTTCAGGACATGTTTTTAACCAAAGAGTAATCCCTGCTGGAGATAAATGCTTTCCGATATTCGTTAGAGCGTTGACACTTGTGTCTGTATTATGAACTCCAAAATAGTGATTCCAGATTCACTGGGGAAATGACACGTTTTAATTATTTTTCACTTGTACTGATTTTATTGACTGAGTTTTTGAAATTTATGACTTTTACTTACCTAAATTAAGGAAATAAAGTTAAAGACGAATATTTTCAACGCCGTGTTTCGTGTTCACGGCTATTTTTTTTAATTTTTTTTATTTTTTTTTTAAATCGAATGAAAACTTTTGGTTTTATTTGTGTTCTAATTTTTCTTTCTTTCTTTTTGTTTTTATCCCATTAGACTTTCTCCTTTTTCTTTCTTTCTGTCTCCTCTTTGACACTGTGTCTGTAATTTTTACTCAGCAATGTGAGATGTCATAACGCAAAAATAAAATTCAATGTTTTACTTTGGTTTTTGCAAATGAAGAGCCGTAAACCCTAAACACAACCATGAAAATATTGGTCTTTAGCTTTTTCGCCTCAATTTCTTTAAATAATAGCACTGAAATTCAAAACTGCAGTTAGTAACGTCAGCAAAAGTGAAAAATAATGAAGATGTGGCATTGCTTTAATGAAAATAAAAATGCATCACTAATTTAGTATATAATACATAACAATTGTTAACACTCCACGAAAGCTCAAAATGCACTTAACTTCAGAAGCGATTACTCGTTTATAAAAACGTGTTTAGAAATGAAAAACATGGAACTCACTTTCCTAATTGTTTACAAATTTCCGTTACTATCTCCAAATTTCGTATAATGGGAACAGTTACTTGTCTTGTATGATGAGAACACTTACTTTCAATAAATTTGGTGTCCACTCAGAACTTACAAAATATTTACAAGGCCATAACAATAATTTCATGCATTTTTTGAAAAATCCACTTTCATTTGAATATTTGAGTAACGAAAGTTGCCCTTTCTTACAAATTTCTTTGAAAGGGAATATCACTTGACCCTTAATACTAACATTCAAGATAATGTTTCTTGTTTCGTTTTTAGTGATATTGTTCATAGTTTCCAAAGTTGAATACATTCCTTTCCGAAGCAGAACAATCAACAATTACATCGACTTTTAACCGTCTATCATCTGAATAATTGCCTTGTAAATTTTTTTTCTATTCCATGTTTATTTGTGTCAATATTAAGTTTAGCAAATCAATTTTATTTTTCTAGATTCTCGACATTCTTGTTGTAAGGGCATGATTTCGTATTCCTTTATGTTCATTTTTTATTCTTAATTATCACTCAATAACAATAATCTTCTGTCTCAAGTTTCGTTAATAGTACTTTGACTATCTGGAGGTAAAGTCTCTCTTAATCTGGTGACGGTGTCTTGATTCTCTCTATTCTCTTGTGCCTCCGTCACCCAGAAAGTTTCATATAATTATGTTTCATAACTACTTATTACACTGTCATTATTAAATTTAAATGGTAAGTCTTTAAACAGATTTAATAAATATATATGTAACTCACTGGGTTTTCCCGTGCCCATGACTCCTGAAAATAATAAACTAGTTTTAGTTTTTGGCGATATTTGAAAATCACCCTTAACTCCAGTTTGCCAAGCAAAAAGCAAGCTAAAGTTTTATCCCCTGATTTATAACAAATGAAACTCCTGAATCTAAACGTCATATACAGGCAAACAAATGATCGTGTCACGTGTATTACATGATCATTCTTTGAATAGTTGGGAACCAGCTGAAAATATTGTCACTAAAATAAATCAATTAAAAGTTTAGCAAAATTCCCACCTCACTGTCTTCAGATTCTGAAAAGGGGGTGGGGGTATATTTGAAGTACAAAACTTACCACCCCAATGGAGAGGCTAAATTTTCTACATTAGGTCTGTATCTACTCTCCATGATCGTACACTGTTCTCTGTAGTTAGGAAGACTTTTTTAAAAGACCTTTTTACATGTGACTTTTTGGTGAACATATTTTTGTACACATAGTGATTGTGTTACAAGCTCTTGCTTGTTAATCGCACAATGTAATTTTGTCACATATTTTTCATTTAGTGACACTTTGTATTATTATTATTTATTGACATGCCTTATATTTTCAAGGGGAAAAGGTGCGTCATCATCACGTCACAAGGATGATAAATTAACAAAGTTAATGGCGGAAAAGACCTCGACTCGGAAAGGACTTTGACCTGCAGAAAAATAAAGAGAAGGTCTAGGTGGAAAACGATTTGAGCACCGTACCCACAAAATTGTAAGCTATTAAATAAACAATTAATAATATATAATTTGCAGGCGTTTTGGAAAACACTTCGATAATGTTTCATTTGAAGGATATATACGTTAATACATAAAACCTTGAACGCCGTTTAAATCACCTTTTCTCAATAGCCTCATCATGCTATCATTCAAATCTGTTTCTCGGTTGTATGTTAACGATGATTCATTTTCAAATCAACAACAATTGCACTTTCGTATCAAAGAAATCAATCAAGAAATAAATTACCCTTAAAATATCAATTAACCTTAGAATAAAAATTACGGTGTTAATTCTCGATCTGAGGATGATAAGTTAACATTTTTTTTTCTGTTTGATTGTTCTTTGAATAATTGTAATAATTTGGTTCGCTGTAGGTAAAATTCTGTGCAAACATTTTATATTTTTCTAAGCCTATTCACTTCAGTGATGTCACTGAAATATACGAGAGAGAGAGAGAGAGAGAGAGAGAGAGAGAGAGAGAGAGAGTCACGATAAACACGTGAGTCGTGAAGTTGTAAGCTATTCATAAGAAAGAGACTAAAAGTTATTTAAAAAAGAAATGTGTGAGCATAACCAAAGCAAAACAGAGAGAGAGAGAGAGAGAGAGAGAGAGAGAGAGAGAGAGAGAGAGAGAGAGAGAGAGAGAGAGAGAAGGGGGGCGATAAAGTATGTGGTCTTCTATTTACGACTTTTTCTCAAATCAGACCATATATTGCAATAGTTTTTGCTTCGTCACGGACTTAATTTTAAAAGTTATAAATGGGCACAGACAACTAATTTAATTTCCATAGACCGTAATGTTAATGTTTGGCCAAATTATTATACTTTCGTGGTAAGACCGACAAATCACGTTTACAACCTATTAACAATCTATCCAACAGGAAATTTATAAACCGATGAGTACGCTGCGGTACTCGTTTTTGAGAAAATTTCCTTTGTAGGTGCCCACTATAAAAATCCAGCCTGGTAAGATCTCACCGTTTACAAACAGTAGTGCATGTGCGGCGAGGGCGATAACATGACAATGGTTTTAGGTTCAAGCCTGCTACTGCGTAATATTTACCTATACTTGGGCGTCTTGTAAAAACTTACGTTAATTTTTTTTCCGGTAATTATTATCAGGCAATCAGCGACCTTCATTCTTTTAAATACTGTTTTTAATATACCGACAAAGATAGGCTAGTTCTGTGGTTCATAACATAATTAGTTCTCTGTGACCAAATAGAAAGAGGCATAGGATAGATAAATAGATAGATGGATAGGTAAGTTAATAGATAGATAGAAAGGTAAGTTGATAAATAGATAGATAGGTAAGTTGATAGATAGATAGATAGGTAAGTTGACAGATAGATAGATAGATAGATAGATAGATAGATAGATAGATAGATAGATAGATAGATAGATAGATAGATAGATAGATAGATAGATAGGTAAGTTGATTAATAGATAGATAGGTAAGTTGATAGATAGATCGATAGATAGATAGATAGGTAAGTTGATAGATAGATAGATAAGTTGATAGATAGATAGGTAAGTTGATAGATAGATAGATAGATAGATAGATAGATAGATAGATAGATAGATAGATAGATAGATAGGTAAGTTGATAGATAGATAGATAGGTAAGTTGATAAATAGATAGCTAGGTAAGTTGATAGATAGATAGGTAGGTAAGTTGATAGATAGATAGATAGATAGATAGGTAAGTTGGTAAATAGATAGATAGGTAAGTTGATAGATAGATAGATAGCTAAGTTGATAGATAGATATATAGATAGATAGGTAAGTTGATAGATAGATAGATAGATAAGTTGATAGATAGATAGATCGGTAAGTTGATAGATAGATAAGTTGATAGATAGATAGATCGGTAAGTTGATAGATAGATAGATAGGTAAGTTGATAGATAGATAGGTAAGTTGATAGATAGATAGATAGATAGATAGATAGATAGATAGATAGATAGATAGATAGATAGATAGATAGATAGATAGATTGATTGATTGATAGATAGACAGATAGATAGGTAAGTTGATAGATAGATAGATAAGTTGATAGATAGATAGATAGGTAAGTTGATAGATAGATAGATAGGTAAGTTGATAGATAGATAGTTAGATAAGTTGATAGATAGATAGATAAGTTGATAGATAGATAGGTAAGTTGATAGACAGACAGACAGATAGATAGATAGATAGATAGATAGATAAGTTGATAGATAGATAGATAAGTTGATAGATAGATAGGTAAGTTGATAGATAGACAGGTAAGTTGATAGATAGATAGGTAAGTTGATAGATAGATAGATAAGTTGATAAATAGATAGATAGATAGATAGATAGATAGATAGATAGATAGATAGATAGATAGATAGATAAGTTGATAGATAGATAGGTAAGTTGATAGAGAGACAGAAAGGCAGATACCTTGTTTTGGTCGCGGTTTGGTGTTTTAAGGCACATCAACACTTAATGACTTTTTCGTGCTAAAGTGTCTTCCCTACGAGCAAACCAGCTCAGCTAGCTAACAAAAAATGCTAATTAGATAGATGATAGACAGATAGATAGATAGATAGATAGATATTTTATAGACTGGAAAGCTGTTTGAAAAATAAAGGTTTTTTGTTATGCAATAAATGGTTACTTTTACAGGATGAAGATATTTGACGATAAATGCTGATTTTATTTCCTGGCGCTGAGATCAAAACATAATGCAAAGAGGAAAAATATCACGGGAAAAGTGTTTATGAGTGAATAGAAGGAAAAGCACTAAACAAATTATTCAATTGAACAGGCAGTTTTAATATCTCAGATAAAAAGTAGAAATTAGTATTTCTGTATTTTTTGTTTACAAATTATTATGTTTTTTTACATGAAACGTCATAAGTAAAATAGAAAGCAGATGGTAGTTGGCAGGCATTGTGTATCCACACAAAAAGAACAAAATAAACATGCAGATTTGAAAAGAACAAAATAAACATGCAAATTTGAACGACACAAAAAGATGTTTTTGCTTAGTTTTTATTTTTATTTAAAATTGGCATAGCAAGCATGAGGAAGCAAATATTAAATGACTCATGAAAATATTCGTTCGTAAATGACAAAGCCTTATTACCTCGGCATGATTCTGTCGATAATTTTTCCTGTTATCATGGTTCCTTTATTGGAATCTCTGGTGTATCCACTAAATTCATCAAAGCTTTTATCCTTGTCAACAATCGCCGATGAAGTTAACTGCGACGTTCGATAAGTGCAGAACCTGCAGAGAATGTGACCTAGTATGTGGTACTAGTATGCACGTACTTCATTCGAGAGAAAGAAAAAAAAAACTTTTTTATATTTTGTGTTTGTTGAATTAACATCATTCTTTAGTCACGCTTTAAGAAAAATGCCTGAATAATAGCAGTTTACGTCGCTGTGTATAAGAAATACCAGGGGTATCGTGGATAGGTTCACACTAAATATTTCCAGAATCAGCCAAAATTGTATCTATAATCTAAAGTTTATTGAAAATCAGAACATCGCATCTTTTGTTTTTCTTACAATGTTCCAAGAAAGAATAAGCAGTTGCAAAAAACTTCGCTGCGTTAGGAGATGTTAGTCATTTGGTAGGCATTGCAAGTCAAACAAGTGGCTAACATAACATAACGTCAGCCGTAATGAACGCAGCCCTGGTGATTTCACACAATTTAGTAGACATATTACAAATAAAGTGGACAATGGCTAATCTGAATACCACTAATGGAAACAAAGTCATGGAAAATTAGTACAATTTGTTGCAAGGATTAGCATTCTCCATTTTTAAAGTGGTTCAACCATTATTTTATTTGTTTGTTTATATTCCTAAAACTATGTAAAAATCTTATTGTTGTACTATGGTCAGGTAGGATAAAACGCAGAATATTTCATCAAGAAAATAAGTTTCCTTTCGTGTATATCTTTTCATTATCATATGCACCATCGTGGATTTACATACTGGTCCACTAATGTTGGGACTTTAAATCTTTTCGATAAAAATCATTTCATTGGAAAGAGTGTGAAGCTACTCAAACTATTAGAATGGAGAGAAAGATACTCAAACTATCAATTAAAAGTTGACTTAAGAAAAAGGACTACAAGATAAGTTAAAAAATAATGTACTTACCTGCAAGTGTCTCATCTCATTTGCATCTGTCAGATTGTATGTCCGGTGAAGCCTGCAAACTGTTCAACCGAAACCGTACCATAGCTACCTCCTTCCTTATTCGTCGATTCGGCAAAAAAAGTCTTTCTCATCATACAACTCAAAGTTCTCACATTCTATATTCCACTTTTACAGAGGGAGTGGAGGATTGACTTTGCATTAATGTTTGCTCTCAGAGCTCCTAACGCTGCATCAGCCACCCATTCATATGCATCGTTTGAGGCGGAAATTTACTAAATTGATGAAGTAGGTTCTACATCTTTGAAAGCATTTTGATTCTATCTACTACGGGTATGCTGAGCTCATCTTCTGCTTTCACTAGTTTAGCATGTCCTCGCAGAGAGAAGCAGCTTGAAAATCACCATTCTCACTCATTGTATCCTGAACAGATGTGCTGAAATGAGTCAGCACCATGGTCACTGACATTAGATCTACGATATCTTCTACTATTATTAAAGACAAGAACGTTTTCTTCTGCTAAGAAACTTTTAAACATTGTTTATCGTCTATTTCCTCAGAACTTCTTTTGGGTGTTTTTCATTTTGCCAATGTCCAACATGAATATTACTTTTAATTAACTTCTTTTTCCGATGTAGAAGTTAGAGGGATAAAATCTGAAGTTGCAATGAATTGAAACTCACAGAGGAAATCTGCACATAGGCACTTAACCTTGACTTCTTCCCTCAGCATTTTGGTTTCAGCTGCCAATTTCGTTGGTCCTTTGGATTGTCACTACAATATACAGATTTGGAAGATCAAACGCCTGTTTGAAACTTTTTGTTGTTGTTGTCATGGTGTGCCTGAAAGATCGCTGTTATATCTGGCCTCCAGAACACAAAAATAGACTGTCTACCTGTAGGGTTTCCAATTCTGCCAAGCATCGCAGACTGTATCTGACTTAGAGTTTTGTGTGAACCTTTTGCAAAGGGCATTTGACCTCTACCACAATGACTGGATTGCCCTTTGACAATTTAAACTGATCCTTGAGACTTCCATCCAGAGAGACCACCATAAACGGCTTGCAATCGTTGTAAATCTCTATGCAACCTTCTTCATGGTCCTCATGGTAGACTATATGTGGCATATGTAGGCTATATGTGGCATGAGAACTGGCACAATTTTCGAAAACAAAAGTGTAGCTAATTCAATAATTTTATTTCGACCCAATACTCGATGGCTTTGTTTTCATTCTCAGTGAGAGCGCTTTCAAGAAGTCCGCAAATCTTTCTGCTTTTTATGATATTTTTTTCTTTTTCTTTTACAGCTCGTCGAGTCCTACTGCCTTGTAAATGCCACTTCCAGTGAATTTTGCGTGTCTGCGAATGTTACGCTATTTGTATGTTCTTTGTTTGATACGGCATATGTCTTTTGTCTTTTCGTCATTCACTAAAGGATATAGTTGTTCTGTACTGTCAAGTTGACAGGTCTCTCTAGAGTGTAAAGACTTTTCGACTCATGTAGATAAACAAACCATGGATGTAGAGTCTCCATCATCTTCAAAGACTTTGTTAAAAAGCAATCTACCTTGAATAGGCATACATGAATTGCACTTATCGCATAAACAAACTTCCATTACGCCAATCACTACCTCCGTTTTCAATGAATTTCTGCTTTAACATATAAGTATTTTCGATCTTGTCATCCTATGGAGATTCATATTTGGCTGCTTGCATGTCATAATTGCTACAAGAAAAGATACAGGAAAAAGTATAAGTGTATTGTTCAAAGAAAAAATGCCGATATTTTACTAAACAATTTAAAACTAGTGTTAACTTATCATCCTTGGATTTGAGTGTTAACGGTATCATTTTTTTATTCTAAGGTTGATAGCATTTGAATTCTTTGATTAGAAAGGGCCATTTCGTGGATTTTAAAATGAATTATCGTTAGGCTGCAACAGACAAACAGCTTTGAATGATAGTATGATAAGGCTATGGAGAAAAGGTGATTTAAACGGCGTTCAAGGCTTTACGGGTTAACGTATGTATCCTTCAAATGAAACAGTGTCGAAGTGTTCTCCAAAACGGATACAAATTATATATTAATTAACTGGTGATTTAATAGCTTGCAGTTTCGTGGGTACATTTTCCACCGAGGCCGTCACTTAAATTTTCTCTATGTCAAAATCCCTTTCGAATCGAGGTCTTTTCCGCTATTAAAAGTGTCAACTTATCATTCTTGTGACGTAGTGAGGACGTACGTTTTCCTCGATTTTGTCTGTAAATTTTTAACTCTTCCTTACAGATATTTTGATCTTGAAGTATATTGTTTTGATCTGCTGTTTATGTCGTGACCCTGTAGCGTTATTATAACCTTTTTTTTTAAAATTATTTTTCATGTCAGATACATACTAATGTCATAATTTATTTAATCTGTCGAAGTTCGGATATTCTTAACACGTGCACATACGACTTAGAATGTTGCCATGTACCGACTGGTTAAGTACTGTATATAAATTTCCTGAACTCCATACATGCTTTCGTCCTGTGGTCAATAATAAAACTAAGACACATACATCACCAAAGACATCAATTTCAAACAATAAATCCCATTATTTAATGACTTCGGTCATTATCACGTATACAGAAATGGGAAATATTTATTGATCCACAGGCTGGTACACGTATCTTTATTATCTCTCTTTCCCCCCAAAATCTGTTCTTTGTCTATGAATGTGTGCTTTTATTTCATGTGTGTTGAAACAGGTTATTCTGCTTCTATGCACGATTTCTAGTTGCAGCTTTTGCCGATGTCAAAAATGTATATACATTCCTAATTCACTTTAAAACAATCTAGCCTAACAATTTTACATCATGATCAGTGGAAAGGAGATATCACTGACATAGATACTTCTAGGAATTTTACGTTTTTGTTTATTCAACGAAATATGCACTAACTTACGCACTGGCTTGACAGGAGGCGCATCTTTCTCTTGAACGACATAAGTTTATTCCACTGTTACAAAGGAAAAGTAATCCGATGAAATACGGATAATTAAATTCCAAATGACAACTACTGCTATTTAAAATAAAGAAAAGAACAGAAAACACCGAAGTTACACTGATGAGAAGCAGTCATGGCGGTACACACTGTCAACAACATCACGCGTTAACGAGGTTGTGTAATACACAAGTTTGAACCAGCTAGATTTTGACAAAACAGGGCAAACAGCATGTTGAGTTTTATGTACTGTAACAGTGACCTGAATTCAGTGGACAGAATGTCATTTTCAGATCTCGGCTTGCGAAAGGTGTCACACGAAGTCATCTGACTTTCAGCGTAATATTTAACAGCCCCAATTGTAGCCCAGCAATTAACAGCGGAAGTTTGATAATTAATTGATTGATTATAGTCCGTAAAATTATCATGATTCCAAGGATTCCAAGACTAATCTCTCTCTCTCTCTCTCTCTCTCTCTCTCTCTCTCTCTCTCTCTCTCTCTCTCTCTCTCTCTCTCAGGAATGTCAGGATTCGGCAAACTGTATTTTAGTTGACTTTCAACTGATAATAAAAGTAATAGTTTTTTATATATTCTATTTTCGTGTTGTTCAGACTGCGCGCACTCACTCGTTTATCCCCCGACTTTAATCCTTCTCTTTCGCTATGTTCCATCCTTCTCTCTGCCATTCTCGCGGTGTAATCTTACATCTTTTCTCAATCATGATTGATTCAAAATGGCTACAACTCGGTATCCTGCAGCCCATAATCTCTCTCTCTCTCTCTCTCTCTCTCTCTCTCTCTCTCTCTCTCTCTCTCTCTCTCTCTCTCTCTCCAAGTTGTGAATTGAACCTACGGTTTTTTGTTTAAGTATCCGTGCAAATATAGTTGTATGCATGTAGCTAAGAATAATCTTCGTCAGTAATTATAGTTTAATATCGATGTGTCTGCTTCAGACAGACATGCTTGTAAAGACAACCATCTTTTACCAAGACATGCTTATAAAGAGAACTACATTTTACTAAAAGAATTCGATCACGCATTTATTTCTTCAAATAGCGGCTGCATATGAAACTTCCTCATTCAATATACAGTATTCTTTATATATATATATATATATATATATATATATATATATATATATATATATATATATATATATAGTGTGTGTGTGTGTGTGCGGAGAATTGCATGTATTGTCAAAATATGAGTACGGATTTACAAGTCTTCAGCAGTCGTGAGCACAGTCTTATATCGCCACTCTCTCTCTCTCGCAAAGAATTCGATAATTTGATACATTGCATCTCCATTTGATGTTTAGCTGATAACGAAATCGCTAGTTCATGACATTCTATTTTTCATGATCTTGAGACAGCGAGGACCCTTCAGGATCGTCAACAATGCACAAGCGAAGTGATTGTACAGTTGGCCCACAAAAAGACAGCATGAACCTGAATACGGACAATCGCTTTAGTGTATTAGCTAAAATTGGCCCAGAAATTGACCCAGTAAACGCTTAACGGTGTCAAGAGAGTAGATATCAGGAATATGAACCTGTACAATATGAACCTGTACAATATGATTCTGTACAATATGAACCTGTACAATATATAAACCTGTACAATATACGAACCTATACAATATGAACCTGTACAATATGAACCTGTACAATATGATTCTGTACAATATGAACCTGTACAATATATGAACCTATACAATATACGAACCTATACAATATACGAACCTATACAATATGAACCTATACAATATATGAACCTATACAATATATGAACCTATACAATATATGAACCTATACAATATACGAACCTATACAATATGAACCTATACAATATGAACCTATACAATATATGAACCTATACAATATACGAACCTATACAATATGAACCTATACAATATATGAACCTATACAATATATGAACCTATACAATATATGAACCTATACAATATACGAACCTATACAATATGAACCTATACAATATGAACCTATACAATATATGAACCTATACAATATACGAACCTATACAATATGAACCTATACAATATATGAACCTATACAATATATGAACCTATACAATATACGAACCTATACAATATGAACCTATACAATATATGAACCTATACAATATATGAACCTATACAATATACGAACCTATACAATATGAACCTGTACAATATGAACCTGTACAATATGATTCTGTACAATATGAACCTATACAATATATGAACCTATACAATATACGAACCTATACAATATACGAACCTATACAATATGAACCTGTACAATATGAACCTGTACAATATGATTCTGTACAATATGAACCTGTACAATATATGAACCTATACAATATACGAACCTATACAATATACGAACCTATACAATATGAACCTATACAATATATGAACCTATACAATATATGAACCTATACAATATACGAACCTATACAATATGAACCTGTACAATATGAACCTGTACAATATGATTCTGTACAATATGAACCTGTACAATATATGAACCTGTACAATATACGAACCTATACAATATGAACCTGTACAATATATGAACCTGTACAATATATGAACCTGTACAATATACGAACCTATACAATATGAACCTATACAATATATGAACCTATACAATATACGAACCTATACAATATGATTCTGTACAATATGAACCTATACAATATATGAACCTATACAATATACGAACCTATACAATATGAACCTGTACAATATGAACCTGTACAATATGATTCTGTACAATATGAACCTGTACAATATATGAACCTGTACAATATACGAACCTATACAATATGAACCTGTACAATATGAACCTGTACAATATATGAACCTGTACAATATGAACCTGTACAATATGATTCTGTACAACCTAAATATTTTAAATTTGCTTTTGTCAATATTTGTGGTTTAAAGAAAAAGCTCTTATTACCTGAATTTATTAATTCTTATGATATTGTTTCATTTGTTGAAACTAAGCGTAAGGACGTAGATGAAATCCAGTGTTCTGGGGGTATAGCAGCTATTATTGAGGATTCTCTCTCCGATTTTGTGGATGTTGTAGAATCGGAATCAGAATATACCCTTTCGATCAAAATTAAAAATATAAAAAAAACTGGTAGTGATACTGTCATTGTTGAATAATTGTATATACCCCCAGATGGTTTGGAGTATAGCTCTGATGAATCATTTACTAAAATAGAAAATGAAATGCTACACATTTCTAATAGCTCTAATTGTATTACTCTCGTCTGTGATTTTAATGCCAGAACTGCTAATTTATATGATATTGGTAATAATTTTCCTGATATAAATCAAGCCGAAATATTCAGTCTCGATAATGATATACTGAACTACACAGAGGGGACTGAGCATCCAGACAAATATGGTATACCCCAGGTCCGAAACTTACTAGACAGAAATAGAAGTAGGTATGATATGCATTTATTTAATTTTTGTAAAAATAATAATGTGTATATTTGTAACGGAAGGGAGGGTGTAGACAGGGAAGTTGGAAAATGCATATCCGGTGACAAGATCCTAATTGATCATTTAGTAATGACTCTAAGTGGGTTCCCAATGTTACAAAATTTTGAAGTGCTTGATTTTGATCCTTTTTCAGATATTCACTGTGCCTCAGCATACAATAATCTAAATAATCAGTTACATGTAGTTGATGCTTCTATCACAGAAAATAAAACAAGAAGATGGTGGGATTCGAGAAGATGGTGGGATTCGAGAAGAAAAAAAATGTATTCCTGGCTAATACAGACGTTACAAATTTATTTTGATATCAACTTTGAATGGCAGGAACTTATAATAAAGATAATATAATACGAGACGATGTAAATTGAATCATCAACAATATAAGTAACATTTTTATTAGCTCTGCTGAACAGACATTTTGTCATAAAGGATATAAAGGTGAAAGTTCTGCAAATCCACGCAAGAACAAATCTGACTCTAAGTCATGGTTTGACAATGAGTGTATGAAAGCCAGAAAACATTACCACAAGTTTACAAAAGTACAAAACCTGCAGTGGTGTAAAGTTCATAAGTTAACAGCTAGCAGACAATATAAGAAAACTCTTGCAAATCATTACTCTCGTTATGAAAAATATATCGACCTTGGAGTGGCGACCCCATACCCTTGCACGTGTCATAACCCGGGATTGAGCCCAGTACATTAAGGATACATATAGATCGCCTTACCACTGCGCTATATTAATCAAGAGCAGCTGTAGCAGATTTGATTTATTGGAAATATACAAACTATTAAAATGAGAGAAAGTATACAAAACTCAGTAAATATCTGCCTTCTCATTTACCAAATCATCGCAAGAGTATTCGTCTTAGACGATCGGCGAAAATGACAATGAACAAGAGTAATTATAAGTTTTCTAACCTGCACAGGGTCTTTTCCATAAAATCGTGACAATGAGAGAGAGAGAGAGAGAGAGAGAAAGAGAGAGAGAGAGAGAGAGAGAGAGGTCATTGCTTTGGAAATTATGTCATTTTTTCTGCAAGAAAGGTTTATAATGTTCGAACTTACTAAAAAATTTGTCAGCTCATAGGTCCGTATCAAAGCTGGAGAAAAAAACTCATAAGACAACGAACTAGTGTCTAGGACGTAAACATCGTGTTTTTTCGGTTTTTTTTTCACCTACTAAAGTAGAAGGTGGTGACAATATCACTCAGTTTTATGTGCCCACATCTTTTCATAAGTCGTGTACTATTATGCACATTTTCCCGCTTTCTAGTTGGTGAGACATTCAGCTGTCACTCACCTGTCGTTCTTTCACTTGCTGCTTCTATATCTTAATAAAGAGAATCACGATCATGGGGCCGTGAATACATTTTATGATCTCCAAATTCATTCGTCACTAAATGCCTCCCTATGCCATGGTATATGAAGCATAACACCTGAGATGACCAGAAGGAATATAAAGCTTGTACCGGCGCCTCTCCGTCAAATCACGTGCGGACTGAAGATGAAGCTTGCCATTCTTTTCGCCATCGGAGTTTTCGTTCCGTCAGGTCAGTTGGAATCTCTTATTTATATTTAAATTATTCGGATAGGACGAATCTCGACAAATATGCGATATATCTGGAATATGCAGGAGTCCAGAATTTTTCTTAGATTTTGTGTTTAGTGTCTGTTTTGTACATGTAAGGTAGCTGTTTATTCCACTGTGGAAGAGCTTGTTTAGCTCGAAACGTTGGGAAACCGTTTTGAATATATATATATATATATATATATATATATATATATATATATATATATATATATATATATATATATATAGAGAGAGAGAGAGAGAGAGAGAGAGAGAGAGAGAGAGAGAGAGAGAGAGAGAGAGAGAGACGCCAAGACCTTTTCCAGAATATTCTGCTCAACTGTGGAAAGACGCACTTTCTAAAGAACTCTGTATCGTTAGATCTTCAGAATTATGTTTAGATGTCAGCACGCGTTTAAATTTATTACCGGGGAATATCAATTATAAATGATATCCAAAGGATTCACCAGAAAATACCAGATCTCGTTTTCTCTCTCTAAAAAAAAAAAAAAAAAAAAAAAAACAGAGGAATGAAGCACTGAGTTTAAATTTTGTCCTGTTCTTTTTTAAGTCGGAATCAACAATACAAACATGGATCAAATTAATATTAATTTTAGGAATGTATTTGTTTTTCTCTTTTGTCGCTGATCAGTTGTCTTGCTGTCGATGTTGACATTTTCAAAAATCTAAATGCTTGTTTTTAATGGTTTAAAGACGGTAACATGTTCTAATTGCTAGTTTTCAATGGTTTAAAGAAGGTACCGTGTTCTAATTGCTAGTTTTCAATGGTCTGAAGAAGGTAACGTGTTCTAAATGCTAGTTGTTGTTTTTTTTAAGTCTGCATCATGATTAGTTTGCCACCTAATATCTATCAATGGCATTATGTCAAAGTATATCATGCAAAACATGTATTGGAAAAAAAAATTAAATCTGAAGATGGCTGTGAACCATTGTAGTCTGTGGATTGTTTCGAAAATGTTAGAACAATTTTACTGTAACGGAACGTACATGACAAAAAAAGAATGAATGAAATAAACCACGTAACAACATTTGACTTGGATTCATACCAATATATCAGGATACTACTGCTTTTATTTCACTCAGTTCTTCTCTCTAACTCTAAATTTCCTTGCACTTGTACATTTTAAGCTGACCTCCCGTGTGTCAGGGCAGGGACAAGCTATGAATCAATAAACTAAGCATTTGGTGCAAGATGAATGCAGATTCGAATTTCATTTCGGCTGGTGCGATATTATTAGTAAAACTATACGAAAAACACATTCACCAGTTCGTAATAAATCCTTGATTTCTGAACTATACATAGTTTTCTGAACTATAAATAGTCCAGCTTTAGACGTGTTTGGCATACTCACCATTTGGAGGTTATTGAGAAATAGATAGTAATGAGTAGAGTAAGACCTAAAGTATTCACAAAGGGAAACATTCGTAATTTAATTAGATAGTAATCAATATGTAAACGTATTAATATTGTTAATCCTGTCCAACCCTTTAGCATGTTGCATTACTTTCAATTTGCACATTCGCCTCTCAGCCGGAGATAGCATTATTTTCAAGACGTAAAATTTCTGAATTATTACATTTGCGCCTGTATCTTTGTTACACTGAAATTTGTTATAATATTTTGTAACTGATATGGCATATAAGAAATCTTTTGAATTCTAGTGTGTGCTGTGTTTTCTTTACATACCTAAGATTCAAATAAATGTGTGCTTATTTACTATATACGTGCATAAAGACGTACTGTCAAATGTGAAATTTAATAGCTATTCATGGTTGTCCTAAATAATAATAATAATAATAATAATAATAACAATATTGACAACAGCAGTAGTAATAATAACACACACACACATATATGTATGTGTATATATATATATATATATATATATATATATATATATATATATATATATATATATGTGGGTGTGTGTGCGTGTGGGTGTTCGCTAATGAAGTTTTTCAATAAATCTCATGTTTGCACAATTTTTAATAATATAATGCTTAGTGATTAGTGGGAGTTGTTTTTTTATTTTTTTATTATTTTGGTTTACATTAAATCATGCCGATGGCCACATCGCCTTTCTCCCCACAATGGGAGACTGAAGCGGTGGCAAAATGGAACCACTGCTCCACGGGTAATGATAAGGTACTTTATACACAGACCGGAACACACTGTCAGATATGCCTTCATTTGTTTCATTAAGTCTTTTAAAGATTTAAAAAAGCCATTTGCTGCGGCTTGCTTCTTTATTAGCGTCACATATTTTTGGTCCATATTCAATGTGCATAACCAAGTACTATATTTTGTTTGTTTGTTTTAATCTCTAATTGAGGAAATTAAAAATTGTGTTATAATATATTTATACGCTTTAAGCGATTCTGTAGGGTCTTCTTTGGTAATTATACCTTTACGCACAAAGAGTCTCTTTATTCCTAAAGATGCAGTCTCCAATATATTGTCATTTACACAAATATTTAGGCACAGTTGAATTGAAATTCTGAATGATATTCTATGGTGTTTGTCATCTGTACAACCGAAAGTGTACCCTGTCATGTCATACACACGTAAATCGTCGCCTTCCACTTCGTTTGTTGATTTTCAACAGATTTTGACTCATCGAATCTTTTTTTTTTTAAAACTCATAAACAATTGTTATCAGCCCAACATATTTCTGACTATGACCGTTTTCTCGACCTTGGTTTGTACTGACGTCTAATGTCGCAAATGCATTTGTCGCCAGAGCATGAAATACTTATGGCATTTGTGGTTTATATGGGTAGAAAATGATAATATTTTCTGAATTAAACTTTATTGCCAATTATTTGAAAATTATTTGGAAACATTGCTCTTGAGTTCACGTCAACTTTCAGATTATTGGAAAGAATGTGTATATAGAGAAATATGAAATCTGTCAATAAACGACACTCATTTACCACCAAGTCTTTATGGACAGATGTCCCTCATATACAGTGAAATATTAAATCTGTCAATAAACGTCACTCAGAGACCATGGCTTTGACAGTTGTGTAACACGAAGGTAGGATACGACTCATGGGTTTAACAGTTGTCTGACACTTAGAGTACATGAAGGTAGGATAACACCCATGGGTTTGACAGTTGTCTAACACAAGGGGTACATGAAGGTAGGATATACCTATGGGTTTGACAGATGTCTAACATAGAGGGTACATGAAGGTAGGATATACCTATGGGTTTGACAGATGTCTAACATAGAGGATACATGAAGGTAGGATAAGACTTATGGGTTTGACAGTTGTCTAACAGTGTGGATACATTAAGGTAAGATAGGATCCATGGGTTTGACAGTTGTCTAACAGTGTGGATACATTAAGGTAAGATAGGATCCATGGGTTTGACAGTTGTCTAACAGTGGGGATACATTAAGGTAAGATAGGATCCATGGGTTTGACAGTTGTCTAACAGTGGGGATACATTAAGGTAAGATAGGATCCATGGGTTTGACAGTTGTCTAACAGTGGGGATACATTAAGGTAAGATAGGATCCATGGGTTTGACAGTTGTCTAACAGTGTGTGTGTGTGTGTGTGGGGGGGTAAATGAAGGTAGGATAAGACCATGGGTGCAGGGTCCAAAATTCCCATTAAAATAAATAAAAAAATTATGGGGGTGGGTGTGTATAATTAAGTTTTGCGTAGGGGTGGGGGGAGGGCTGAATTTCTTGACACGCTACTGCGTCTAGCATACGCCGCAATCACACTTAACCCCAGGAGTATTAATGCAAATGATCGTTTAATAAGACTTTGTGCAAGCTTAACATCTTTTGACATTATAGCACCTTATCTCTGATACAAGCAAATCAGTGTTTGATAATATTAACAGAGACTTTCGCATCCATTTAAGGAACTGATTGTGTTCACTGTTATCTGAGTAAAAACGTTTACCATCATACGCAAGTAATGTGCAGAATGAGGACATATTGTAACATGCGGTGAGTATCTTTCCAGGGTGGGGTGGGAGTTGGACGTTGCGAGGACAAAACTTATTTTATAAAGAACTATATCCAGGCAGTACTGTAAAAATATCCCAGGTCATACGATAGATTCTTGTTACAAAGATTTGCACGGAATGATGATTAATTACTAGTAATGAGATAAAATACTCTCCTGTATACGATGAGTAATTACTAGTATTGAGATAAAATACTCTCCTGTATACGATGATTAATTACTAGTATTGAGATAAAATACTCTCCTGTATACGATGATTAATTACTAGTAATGAGATAAAATACTCTCCTGTATACGATGATTAATTACTAGCATTGCGATAAAATACTCTCCTGTATACGATGATTAATTACTAGTAATGAGATAAAATACTCTCCTGTATACGATGATTAATTACTAGTAATGAGATAAAATACCCTCCTGCATACGATGATTAATTACTAGTATTGAGATAAAATACGCTCCTATATACGATGATTAATTACTAGTAATGAGATTAAATACTCTCCTGTATACGATGATTAATTACTAGTAATGAGATAAAATACTCTCCTGTATACGATGCATATGTTGTTCATATCTCTCATCCTGACCGAATAAGAGTATAATTACTTCGCCCATGCTACAAGACTCATATTGATAGAGGACTCAGTATTAAATGACAATAATTTGTGAATGCTATTACAATTTAAAAGTGAAGAGGTAAAACAAAATTACCTGGATATCTCCATAAGATTTACCCACCTGTTTATAATGACAACTCAGTGAGAAAGAACAAATGAAAATAAATCACAGTGTCCAAAAGAAGGACAAAAACGTTGTTCCTCACTGTCTTATTAAGTGAGAGTAACATCTGCATAAGTGATGTAAGATACAACAAAAGTAATTTTCTATAGAAAATATTTTAGCGTGTGCAGCAGACAAATATCAAGAGTAAAACTCGTGGTAAAATATTTTAATTTCTACCTCCTAGCACTGTGCCAGTTCCCCGGCATGGAAGGGGGCGCTATGGACCTGATGACACTCAGTCTTCTGTCCGGCCAGGGGGGAGGTGGCGGTGGTGGTGGTGGTGGCGGAATGGAGTCCATGTTTCCTCTGATGATGATGTCTCAAATGGGTGGTGGCGGCGGCGGCATGTCAGAGATGATGAGGACAATGGCCCTTATGAGCATGATGCGATCAAACGGTGGTGGAGGTAGCGCAGGCCCGACTACCCCACCACAGTCCCAGACATCATCTTTCATGGGCGGGAGCGGATCTGGGGCGGCCGGCGGCGGCCTAGGCGCGTTGACCAATCTGGCTAATTTGGGCGGATTGACCATGGACCCGAGGACACAGCAACTGCAGAGAGAAGGACTGGTAAGTCTGTTAAACTACTGAAGTAGAACATCGAACCAGTAAAATATATCATGTGTACATTGAATTTGTCGGTTTTGTTGCTAAGAACATGAAGACTTATCACCGACTTGTTCATCTTTAGGAAACTATTAGATGCATGCCTTACAAAAGGTTATGCATAGTGAACTAGAGGGAACTTCTTTTGTAACGAGTTGATTTTACATAATTTCTATTGAAAGGCAAGCAATGTAGGATGTGGGTGAAGGCAATATACACTTTGTCAATCGCACTTAAGGATTTTATTTAAGAAAAAATAAATGTTTCGCCACATTAATATAAGGGTTTTCAAACCGATCTGTTTAGTTACTATCGGTGTAAGGCCAGGACTAACTAACAAAATATTGACAAATCATACGCCATTTCAGAGGTTTATTTGCTGCCATTCAGACAGACAATGACACAACTCAGTTATTTCTTCTTTTTAAAACCCAACCTTCTTTTCGCATATTCTTTTATTTTGTTGTAATATTTATGTTTTTGTCAACACCAACATTTTAATATGCTGCTAATCGTCGTCTTTGCTGGATTCCAGGGAGTTGACCTCGCGGTCCAAGCCATCCTATGTCCCCAGCTGCAGTGTCCCCTGCACTTGCCCTGCGAAACCGAGCAGCTGTACACCCGGGAGTCGAACTTCGTATGCAAAGGCTGCCCTCGCTGCCGGATAGAATCCTCTAATATGTTATCCATTCTGGCCGCAATGGGCATGTACGTACCGCTTCCTCTCTGCTGGTTTTTTGATTGGTCAAAATGTTTTCGCTGGTCTGTGAAAAGGTTATTCGGTTTAATGTGTTGTATAAAATGTAAATGGGCAAATGAGAAAAACTAACAAAGGCTTGAGCTTGCATACATGACATACATTATCGCTATAAATACAGAGATATTGAGTTCCAAGTCATTTGACGTTGACTGCTCAAGCTTTCTGTCACATTATAACAGGTCAATACATGCATTACATAAATGATTGATGTGAAAATCCTGTAACTGAACCAAAACATCGGTAATTTCCGATTAGGAAATGACAGTTCGGGATATAGTTATGGCTGAATGATAGATATGTATAATAATAGCGAGGAACTAAGTATGAATTTCATAACCATGAAAGTACCTATTTCCTCGCCAGGAACGATATACGAGGCCATTAAGTCCGTCGTCTGCACAAAACTCAATGACACTGCTGAACACGCCAAACATTAATATTGCTGATCTTGTGTTTTACTTGCTAAACGCTGTTCGTGAAATTTCCAACAAACAAGATTTTGTTATATATAGACTCAATGTGTCGGCTACGTAAACTGCACATACATTGTATCATAATTGATCACTGCGTGCGGACGGGCTGATCTATAGACCCTTTTGTTTTTGTGCGCAAATCTATAGTGCTTTACTGGAGCTGAAGTCCGAAACATATACCCGGCATTATCTGTCACGCGTCTGTCTATTTATAACGATATCTTATAAACTTTCAAACTAGCTCTCAAAATGGACAGAACGGAGATGACAATAGTAATACTTACAGCCATTCAAATATTTTTAAATGAGCATAAATTAAAAATAATGAGCCTAAAAGTACCTAATATCTTCCTCAAGTTTCAATTTGTACATTTACTGAGAAAATAAAAAGTGTGCAGTAAAGCAATAAATGAAGGAGAAGTAACAGTAACGCCACATAAAGTAAATGCAACGTGCAATGTTTGTATATTAAATGTTATACAGTGATTATCAACATGTTCATGCTATAACAAGTGGGTAGCTAACGTTCTTGGCTATTATTTTTTGGTGGGTTTGCTATATTTTTTTCTGTGTATGCATTAATTTATATCAAACAAATGACATGAGTTCGTGTATAAGATGGCATGCTTCATATATCTGGGGAACCTGATACCCCGCTAAATCAATGTGTACTGACTTTATATCAAACTTGCTGAGTGTCTTTCTAAATTATGAAGCGCTATGTTTCAAAAGGAAATGAAAAGAAGATTTTTAACTAAGTTGCTTCCTAATTAACAAACTTACTAAATAACAAACTAAGTGACTAATTGAATAAATCAATAATGACAAAAACTGTATAGGTTAAATTGAAAGCAAACTTTAAAAAAAACATTTGAGTCTGTACGAGAGTAATTCAAGTGTTATCCTCTATCCTTATTATTTTTCTTTTGACCCAAACATTGTGGTAACGATATGAAAAAAAATAAATAAATAAAAAAATAAAAAATTTATCAACGCATCACCACGCACACTACAAAATCTTGAAAATCGAGAAGTAGGAAAACGTTACAAAATATGTTCCAGGAGACTCCTTAAAAAGCAAAATAAAAAAAAACAACAAAAAAAACAAACATAGATCTTGAGTTGTTGCGTACTTTTGTACCTTTTACGACTTTGAGAAAACAATATGGAATCTATCAATTTAACAACATATAATACACAATAATTGATCTACGTGGCTTGGTTAAGCCTGAAATGCAACATGCAATATCTTCACGAAACTGTTTGACATTCTCGCTGCCGAATTGTTGGAATTTTATAGAAAATACGACTTCAGAAACTTTTGAAGCATTTGGCAAGATATTGTAACAATAGCTTAGATTCTTATGGAAGTTTATATTAAAACAAACATGTTGGGGTCAAAGGAAGAAAGACAGGATCGAGAGAAAACAAATATACTCTTACAAGCTGAAGTAAATTTTGAAATGGTGAATTCTCTCATTTTTAATTCCTAAAAATGGTGATGCATCTTATGGAAACATGCATTTTAGATGTATCTTCTCTTGACATGTTGTTCACACACACACACACACACACACACACACACACACACACACACACACACACACACATACGTATGTATGTATGTATGTATGTATGTATGTATGTATGTATGTATGTATGTATGTATGTATGTATGTATGTATGTATGTATGTATGTATGTATGTATACAGGTTCTGCGCCAATATGGTTTGTTGTTTTAATTTACTATTTATTCTTGTCTTTTTTTAAAGAGAATATATTCTTTTTATCACCAAAATATTGGAGGAAACATTTAAAATTCCACACAAGACTTTAACAACTTCATAAACCTTAGCCTGTCCACAAAACAACCTTAGCTCAATTACAAAGCCCCTCCCCAAATAAAACTTTGCATCACAAAATCACATTTAACTCTTGCAAATATCAAACAATTTATATAAATATATATTTCATAAACTTTTATATTATATTTTAATTTCCCGTTGGTGTGTAGACCAGAAATATGATGGGAAATGTTTACCTTATATCTTATAAAACATTTGTTTTACATTAAACGTCAACAGATTTTAATTTGAGCATTTGTAAACAAAGAATTTACTTAATCTTTTGATATACTAAATCTAGTATTATATCAACATTCCCACAAATTAAACTGTTATCAACATGAGAAGATAATTTTCAGATTTTTAAGGCTAGTGAGAACAACAAAATCTATCCTACCGAAATAGATAGCTTTACCCACACATAAAAAACCACCTGTCGATTACAGTGTTAGATGCGATTACCAATAGCCAGTGCATTAAAGGGTTGTAATTACCAATAGCCAGTGCATTAAAGGGTTGTAATTACCAATAGCCAGTGCATTAAAGGGTTGTAATTACCAATAGCCAGTGCATTAAAGGGTTGTAATTACCAATAGCCAGTGCATTAAAGAGTTGTAATTACCAATAGCCAGTGCATTAAAGGGTTGTAATTACCAATAGCCAGTGCATTAAAGGGTTGTAATTACCAATAGCCAGTGCATTAAAGGGTTGTAATTACCAATAGCCAGTACATTAAAGGGTTGTAATTACCAATAGCCAGTGCATTAAAGAGTTGTAATTACTAATAGCCAGTGCATTAAAGGGTTGTAATTACCAATAGCCAGTGCATTAAAGGGTTGTAATTACCAATAGCCAGTGCATTAAAGGGTTGTACGAATGAGATCAGCTCTGAACTAGGCGGCCGTAAGGCCCAAACGGCGGAGATTTGTTTTATAGCCTAATTTAAAAATCAATTTCCAAGATCAATAACAGCAGCAACAACAACAACAACGCTTAGGTCTCTTAGAACAGCGTGACCGCAGGTAAAACTGTTAGATTTTAAAGACCTGCAAGTATTTCACTAGACACTTAATAAATGTACTAATATGCGAAAGAGCACTTAGATGAATATGACTAGACACGTAATAAATGTAATAATATGAGAAAGAGCACTTAGATGAATATGACTAGACACGTAATAAATGTAATAATATGAGAAAGAGCACTTAGATGAATATGACTAGACACGTAATAAATGTACTAACATGAGAAAGAGCACTTAGATGAATATGACTAGACACGTAATAAATGTACTAATATGAGAAAGAGCACTTAGATGAATATGACTTTTGCCATTGTTGTAACGACGCACACGTTAAAACCTCTCAATTTAATTTTATTACTTTCTTTCCCTTTAGGAGTGGCTCTGGCGGTATTGCGGGCGACGGTATGGGCGGTATGGGCGGTGCTATGGGCGGTATGAGCGGTGCAATGGGCGGTATGGGTGGTATGGGCGGTGCTATGGGCGGATTGGGCGGTGCAATGGGCGGTATGGGTAGTATGGGCAGTGCTATGGGCGGTATGGGCGGTGGTATGGGCGGTATGGGCGCTGGTCTTGACGTAGTGACACAACCAAGCGTGCCAGGCGGTCCACACGCCGGTGGCCAAAGAGGGCCCAGAGTTCGACCCCCTGGTCCGAGACCAGGAAATCGCGGTGAGGGACCCCCTCCGCGTAGCCCATCTCCAGCGGAAAACATGCTTTCTAAAGAAGGACCGCCTCCAGAAGCAGTTAAACCAAGCAAGCCCGCACAAACAAGGGCAAAGTAGACGATATGCAGAGTCATTCATTTGGTGTAGTAAATGCAGATCCTAAGACAAAGGAAAAAGTACAAATCCATGGATGACAACTGCCAAGTAACAACCATAATCTGGCAATCCCATAACTCCCACACGGCAGAACCTTCCTACTTGTACCATTAGGATTTATAGTTTAATTTTTTTATACATGTTTTGTAAAAGAAGAACATTATGTAAATTTAGTAGATGAATTAGCATTATCTTTAGCTTTTGATGAAGGCTATTTTACTGTTCAAGATTTTCATATTTAAATGATAATATTTTGTTATTGTTTGTATTCGCAAGTAGTACAGTCCGCCGGGCTCGTTTGTGAAAGGTATGGAGCATCTATCACCATTACGACATTATCATGAACATTATGTGTGTTGTTTGAAATCATTTCAGAATAAATTGTGCTCATTGTGCCCTGCAGAAAAAGTGAATACATTCTTTTTGCAATGAAAGAAAGGTTTATTATTATTATTATTATTATTGTTGTTGTTTGTGTCGTTACTTTTGTTTGTATACATTGATCATTAGAGGGTCTGCACCAGTTGTTGTACGGAACCGATTACCGCAGGATTGTTAATTATT
The DNA here is from genome assembly GCA_029931535.1 of Margaritifera margaritifera. NCBI lineage: Eukaryota > Metazoa > Mollusca > Bivalvia > Unionida > Margaritiferidae > Margaritifera > Margaritifera margaritifera. Next base: position 8,719,413 of record JAQPZY010001692.1, read on the forward strand.
CTTGACTCTCTGCAGTACATTTTGAACTGGCAGAAGAAACAAAATTCACTGTAACGTACATTTTGTCTCTGTAAATAAAAACAAATGCTGCATAGAATCAAGAATAGGTAACCACCGTGCAATAACTGGTTCTGTGCAGCAACTGGTTCTGTGCAGTAACTGGTTCTGTGCAGCAACTGGTTCTGTGCAGCAACTGGTTCTGTGCAGCAACTGCTTCTGTGCAGTAACTGGTTCTGTGCAGAACTGGTTCTGTGCAGCAACTGGAGTAGACCATCTATCTACAGGCATGCACAGATCTCATGCAACATACGGGTTCCACAAGTATGTCAACAAACTTTGGACTGGCCTAGAAATAGAGTTTTCAACTAGCATACATTCTTAACGTTGCACTATGCACGTTTTTAAGATGTCTTTGTGTAGAGCACTCAGATGCAGTAAGCAGGAATAACTAACAATGCAGCCATTTTGTTCGTGACTGAGATTTTCTGTGTACTTTTTGTCTATAACCCAAGCCTCTGTTGATAAAACTTAGACTCTCCGAACAGTATATCGTTAGATCTGTGCAGTATATTCTTACGTGTTCTAAGTACTACATGTATATAGATGTTCACTAATCGTATTTTATTGCGTAGACTCACCCATTAAATATTGTTCAGACAGAGTAAATTGCAAACAGGACACACAGGTACACAATATATTAGACCAATTAGAACTTAGCTCATGTCTTCTCTACATGTGATGTATTAACTTCATTAGTGTTCCGCTACCGAACACTACATTCCTCACTTCTTGGAATTTAATTTATCAAAGAAAAATTATAGATTGACTACACACTTTTCTAGTTAATTGGTAATTCTATGTCAGATGACCCAAAGTCATAATGGTATGACCATGAGATATGTACTGTCTAGACAACACAATAGCAGGTCCAAGTTAGTCACTGAATGAAAACTAATTTGATTCTTAATTTAGAACATTCGTAAGAATAAATAGGAACTCTGTCATTAAATACTTCTTTTAAAGTAGATTTTAGAATTATTATGACCATATTTTGTTTCTATCTGTACATAGGATACACACACATCCACTCATATATGTCGCAACTTATTACGAAAGCGGTATATATGTACAAATCATATGAATGCCCAGTCATGTACATTCACATCTGTAATCCCAATTAGCACATGTTCACTTCACTTTGAGACATTATCCTCCAGATATTTTTGGTGCGCGCGTTTTGGTCGTTCGTTTCCATGAGCAGGTTCACTTCCATCATCAAGAACAATAGCATTAGTGTTCATCCTAAAGCTAGTTTCTCTGCAAAGTCCTATTTCTCAGTTAAAATGTTTTTTCTCACTTTCTTCATGCTTTATCATATGAGCTGCGTTGCGCTTTAGCTGTACACCACTTTTTGACTTAAAAGTCACCGGATTTCCTGATTTATTAATCAATAAATATGACTCTCTATCTTTCTCTCTCTCTCTCTCTCTCTCTCTCTCTCTCTCTCTCTCTCTCTCTCTCTCTCTCTCTCCCATCTATGAGTTAATTTGTCCATTTGCTTTTTGTCCCAGCAGCAATTTGTTTGAACATCAGCATCCCGAACATGACGCGCTTTAACTCTAATTGTATGTATATTGTCTTTGTGAGCAAAGTTGGTAGTTGTTGGGAAAAATGTTCAAAATTATTTGGTGATTTTTTTAAAATTGCTAAAATCTCGACTTTTTTATTTTTTCATCAAGATTTTTTTCTCGTATTTTGTTGGTCATATTTTTTAAACACTTTTTAAAACCATTTTCTCTACTTTCTGGTTCCTATTTCAAATATTTTGTCCAAAACACTTTTAAAGCATTTTTTGACTAAATTTTTTTATCCTAAAATCTTTGTATTTTATTTTTATAGTAAAGAATAAAACGGGTTTTAGTGGAGTTGACTTAAAGTTTTTTACTAAAATATTTAGACCGTAATAACTAAGAATTTACATCTAATTTTAACATTTAAAAGCTAAATTCATTGTATAGATATTATTTTTAAAATTCAAATACTAAACATTTTAGTGTAAGAAAAAAAATAAAACGGTTTTAGATTTAAGTCTTTAAACTCACAAATAACCAAGTAAAGTTATGAAATTAATAATTTTTAATTGGAATAATTATAGAGAAAATGTTTGCAAAAAATATATTGAAAGAATTTACCAGATATAAATGTCTAAGAAACGGTTTATTGTAAAAGTTCATAAAATACCACCTCGGCAACACTGGGAAAAGAGGAAACGTGTTAGACCTAGTTTGACACAGCTGTATCTAGAAGCTCATTGAGCGTATACACTAAAAGACTTTGTAATAAAACTGTTCAAAGAAGAAGACAAATTAGCTCAGAACAGACTAGAAACCTTTAGAAGAAGGTAACGCAACGTAATTCTTGGTGGGGGATTTGATTTTCAGTAATAACTAAGCTTACAGCTTATAGTAAGTTGCGAGGTCAAAGTTTACACCGAAGTACGTGTTGAATCGCTCGCAGGCCCACACAAGTTGTCAGACCTCTTTCTCAGTTTGAGAATGCCGTTTTTTAACATCAGTCAAGCTACAGCTTGCATATGAAATCTGTCTGTGCTGAAATGTTTGTTCTTGGATGAAAACTGCACAGAGACCAACAGGGCTAGCATCTGCAGTAATTACTGTTTTCGCATTGCGGTCACAGTGTCATAAAGAATTAGTTTTTCCTGGTCATGCTTTAAGAGAACTGAATGCCTTTTCATGTTCTGGACCCTATATGAAGGAAACAACTTTCTTTGTCAAACGTCTCAAAGGTTCTGCAACTGCTACCACGTTGGGATGAATCAAACATTAAAATATACTAGTCCCAAAAAACTACGAACTTGGCTTCAGCTTTTTTAACTCTATCTGGTGCAATGCCTCTACATGCCTCATGAATACCAGTTTGGTCATGCTAAACTTGCATTGTTACTTGGTCCTTGTTCTCTCTAACGTCCCACGACTTTGCACTCACGTCTATCGTGTTCTTCCTTATATTTACATAGACTCCGAAATGTTACCTATACCACCACAACCTCGAAGTGCTGGCCCAGTGACATGTTGGTACATTTTAGGTGCAGAGATAGTTCCAGACATCAAACCCGTGTACCGGTACAGCCCTTTACGCGTCGTCTCTCTGGAGTCCTCTGATAATAATTTGATGGTAGCCCGTGTACCGGTACAGCCCTTTACGCGTCGTCTCTCTGGAGTCCTCTGATAATAATTTGATGGTAGCCCGTGTACCGGTACAGCCCTTTACGCGTCGTCTCTCTGGAGTCCTCTGATAATAATTTGATGGTAGCCCGTGTACCGGTACAGCCCTTTACGCGTCGTCTCTCTGGAGTCCTCTGATAATAATTTGATGGTAGTCTTTCCTCAGATCAAGTTTTGCAAGCACTGTTTCTTCATTCATATCTTAAAGAACTTCGTCTGTAGTTGGAATTCGGTGTCGTTCCCTCTGTACTGCTTCATTTGCACGACGCATTTTAACACATGTGGATACATCACCATTTGGTCAAGACAAAACAAATGGTGAAATCCATGGTGTGGTATCAGTCAAAAAGTTTTTCAATGGTATATTTGGCCTCAAGCTTCTTCTGCTTGCATTCTGATTTACAACACAAAGGAAACATTTAGGGTACATTTTCTGAAAGTGTTCTAGTTTAGGACACTAATTTGTAGTTCAATGCGTAGAACTCCAAGCTTTCTAGCACTTTAACATCCTAGAAGTGAACCATAATTTGTATCCACAGCCAGAACTTCTGCATTTTAAATTTGGTCACGAACTGAAATTGGAGCATCAAATGTACCGATAATTTTCAGGGGTTTGTTTTGAACCATATGCGTAAATTTTCTTGTTGTATTTTTCCAGTTTAAATTTTGACCTCATTCTTGACCATGTTTTCGAAACAATCACATTGGGCTTGCATCAGTTCCAGTTTCAATTTTGACCTCATTCTTGACCATGTTTTCGAAACAATCACATTGGGCTTGCATCAGTTCCAGTTTCAATTTTGACCTCATTCTTTACCATGTTTTCGAAACAATCACATTGGGCTTGTTTCAGTGCCAGTTTAAATTTTGACCTCATTCTTGACCATGTTTTCGAAACAATCACATTGGGCTTGCATCAGTTCCAGTTTCAATTTTTGACGTCATTCTTTACCATGTTTTCGAAACAATCACATTGGGCTTGCATCAGTTCCAGTTTCAATTTTGACCTCATTCTTGACCATGTTTTCGAAACAATCACATTGAGCTTGCATCAGTTCCAGTTTCAGTTTTGACCTCATTCTTTACCATGTTTTCGAAACAATCACATTGGGCTTGTATCAGATCCAGTTTCAATTTTGACCTCATTCTTTACCATGTTTTCGAAACAATCACATTAGGCTTGCATCAGTTCCAGTTTCAATTTTGACCTCATTCTTTACCATGTTTTCGAAACAATCACATTGGGCTTGCATCAGTTCCACTTAATATAGGAAATGATCACAAGCATATTTACATCAACAGTTATCCATTTGTGTGTCCGATCACAAACACATTTTCGTCTTCATAATCGTTCAGCTAACTCTCAACCATTCTGACTTTTTATTTATCTACCTCTTGCTTACTGAGGTCAACTTGCTGACGTTACACTTTTGGAAACGTTCTAGAAATGGAATTTTTCTCCACACTTATAGCATTTGTTCCTTTTGTATACTGGAAATAACTGACCAGATGTCCTGATTTCCCATATCTAAGACAAAGATTCTTGACATTTGCTTCCTAGATCTGTCGATTTGGAGTCTTATTCCTATCTTTAGATATGATCGCATGTACTTCTAGTTTCTGTGTTGACTTCATTTTGACGGCATATTTCAAATTAATTCTTGCAATATCTAGTACTTAGTACAGAGTAAAGTCTTGCAATATCTAGTACTTAGTACAAAGTAAAGTCTTGCAATATCTAGTACTTAGTACAAAGTAAAGTCTTGCAATATCTAGTACTTAGTACAAAGTAAAGTCTTTTTCGCGTATAAATTTCATCTTAAGTTTGTCCAACTTGCACTTGTTTATCTGGTCACGGATTGTTTCATACTTTGCGCCTCTAAAGTCACGTGATATATCCAACCTTTTAAAGCGTGTTGCAGATTGTTCCACAGTTGTATGGGCCTCCTGACTAATTTGTCGAAACACACGTCTTTCGAATGGAATATCTGAATTTGGCTTGAAATAAGCAGTCAGATTTTTCACAGCTTTATCAAAGTCTTCATCATCTCCAGTATCCCCAAGAATGTCAAAGATCTCTTGCACATTTGATCCAAGAAAATGTAAAAGTAATGATTGTTTCTGTGCCTTGTCTTGAACTCCAGATCCATACAAAATAATTGAAACTTTCAACCATTTGTTCTGCCTCTGGGATAAACGTTTCTGGTCACCCGATGAATCAAAATCTTCCATTCTGGATATATTCATATTTTGACCATTATTCTTGAGAATGATGAATAAAAATGTTCTTTCCTGGATATAGTAAATAATTTGACAATTGTTCTTGAGAAGGATGTATCAAAATGTTCTGTGCTGGATGTATTCACTAAGTTGACCATTGTTCTTGAGAAAAATGAAGAAAGTAAATTATCCGCGTAAAACTTCGCTTCTCATCAGTCTGTTGATCTCTAAAATTTTTTTAACTAATTTACCTAAAATTCAATACATGCATTAGAATTTAATCCCTTTGAGTCGAATCTTTTCATTTACTCCTATTGGAACTTAATCCCATCTTCTATTCCTAGGAATTTAATCCAGTGAATTAATCCTCTTTCCATTATCGATGTAACTTAATCCTAATCGCGAATTGTAATTGTACGGGCTCTAAATACAACACAGATTTATTCTACAGACTCACCAATTTGGTACTGTTCAGGCAGAATACATAACAAACAGGGCATACATACACAATACATTAGACCAATTAGGGCCTCTATGATACATTAATGTTTTCTCTAATTGTAATGTATTGCTTAATTAGTGTATCAGCACATTATATGTAGAGCTGTAATGCAGGTGACGCACACATTTGGCTATGATCTAATATGCAAACACTTTCAAGCTGAATGGTCCAAACGTGCAAAGTTCCATCTCTTTATTTCAAAATGTAGCAGAGTCATCGAGCAGCACGAAAAATAATCAGTGTAAATCTACCATGTTGGCCTTGAAGATAGGGCCACAATAATGTACGATGCATGTCTACTGCTATGATATATGTGTTTACTGTTATTCATTCGGCTAACCTCTAATGACTTCAGAGTTATTAAGCGGAAAATAAAATGTGACGGGCGGACGGAAACATGAAGGGAGGGACTGAACCTGAATTATATGCCCCCAGTACCTGGCGAAGAGGCATTAAGATAAATCATACTCTGCATTATTTGTGTCGTGTGGGTTGAGTTATTTTGAAGGGGAAAAAAGTATATCCTTGATAAGTATTGTGCCAAATCATATATTTCACTGCATTTGAAAGAAGAAGTCCACCAACTTTCGTACTCAGTAATCCATTTTGGTCAAACCGACATTCTAGAGAGCTGCAAACAGGTGCCATAATAAAGATGATTGATGATTGTCGAAAATAATTGGAACAGTTGTTGGTCATTACCCAAACTAGATTTCGACGACTCAGCTGTTGTCTCGACATTATCTACTTTATAAATAGATTACAATAGCATGCATTGTTTGAAATTTGGTGAGAATCGGCTGAGACACTTCAAATACCAATTTCGTATGATAGCTGGCAATATTTCTTGTAAAAAGTTATTACATACTTACAGCAATATCTGCTGACATCTTCCCTTTGGCATGAAAATGTATCAATAAAGCTTCAGTCTTCAAAATACCGGTTACCTGGGGCAACTGTAACATTGCCTGACAAGATGAAAAATCACAAAAAGTTTGACATTCTCTTCTCAGAGGTCTGATTCATAAAGATTTGTGACAGCTCGTTGAAATAAAAAACTTTCCCAACATAAAAATGGTGCCTAAATGACTGAAAAGTGTCACTGTAAAATGCGAACACCATTGAGAAATTGTGGGCTAGGTGTGAAACTACAAAATAATATATTCATAATATTTATCCATTTGGTATCAAGCTTATATCGGGTGCCTGTGTCAAACAAATTAAGTCATTCCTTTGCGACATGTTCTAGTCTGACAACATGTTGGAAAATTAGGCAACGGTTATTTATAACTGAGGTACGCCAAATGTTAAGTGATGTTGAACTTCGGCGCTTGGTAAGGATAGAAAATGCACTCAGATGTATTCCCAAGGTGCAAATCTGCATCTACTCGGCCCAGTCAATTTTGACCCGGTCAGGACGAGACGAGTTGTTTTCATGCCAAATATCAAAGTGACTTTTAACAAATATCAAAGTGACTTTGCGACAAATATTTCGATACAAAAATATTGTTTCCATTCAAACTTTATTAAAATTGTATTCAGCTGTTTCAAGTCATATTCTCTTTCGGTTCGCATTCAAAGTGGGTACCTTTGATGTTCAGCTCTTCTCTTGAGATGAGTAGGCAAATTTCTTCCTAAAGCGATATTACTGGTACATTCGCGTAATTAGTGAAGACAGCAGAAGTTAATTACAAATTGTATCTGTCCTGATTTGAATGGTCTGCAGAAGAAAAAATAATAATACTACAATTCTACCCCTTGAACACAGACGACAAAGGTAACATTTAAGTACTTCAAAGGAAACTGTGATTGTTAAAATAAATTTTGCATTGTGTTTGTAGATAAGCTTCATTTACATGCATATTGTATATGATTTTAACATGATACACATATGTGTCACATCTAGGTTCTCACACATGCTTTTGACATGGATCACATATGTGTCTCACATGTAGGTTCACACATGATTTTGACATTACTCACATATATGTAACACAAGTACGTTCTTACACATGATTTGACATGTCTCACATATATGTCACATGTAGGTCCTCAGATATGATATCGACATGGATCACATACGTCTCACCCATGATGATTTTCATGCGTACCAGTCCTTAATATGATTTCCACCTGGAATAATCGCATGCAAATGATACGTGTTCCTCAGTTGAAGAGCTTTTTTTTTTTTGTTTGTTTGTTTGTTTTTTGTGTGTTTTTTTTTTTGTATTTACGAAAACACTTCATGTTCCTCCTAGACCAATAGCCACTTCGTTTATAGTGCGGCTTAGGCCAGACTTTAACGTCAACACTTCTTAAGCTTCTACATATTTGTGTTGACCTGTTCACCCGAATAACAGATACTATCTTCAACTGCTATTGGTACAGAACTTTAACACTGTCATGAAACTTGGTTCTACTATCTAATGGTTGTAGGTGGATATTAATTTAATACACACAAAACAAAATTCAATCAATTCAAATTTGTATTCACAGACCAAATGAAGAAAAAAAATTCTAAAACTCGTAACTCTTTCATAGGCTGTAAAATGCAAGCTTTCTTTTTTAGGTTGCGTATTGAATCATTTTTTTTTTATATATGGAGAGGACGTGACTTTTTCACTAATTCTTCAATTATACATATCATACGACGACAATTATTGGGAAGAAATTTTTCAATATCATACGGTTCTAACAAAATGCATCGGCTAAGGGACACTCAGTGTAACACGCATTTTATATTAAGTTCGCGAGACACCTCCACCACTTACCCCCATCCACCAGAAAAAGATAAAAAAAACAACAACTTCCCCCCGCCCCCCCCCCCCCAAAAAAAAAACGGAAGTGGCCAACCCGAACCGGGAGCTCTGGATTTTATGTAATCAGCAACGCAATCACTCCAGTTCTGAAAAGGCTTAATGAGTGAAAATAGATTTGGAAGGTTAGTCCCTTAGTGGGCACTGGATACACATTTGAAGTGATATTTGCATAGGCTGAAATGCAAATATTACAATTACAGAAACTCATCTATTTTTAATTTCTTCCGGGTTTCACAAGTGTGGTACAATGTTTCGATTGCACATTAAATTGCAAGAAAAAATTAACTCCTAAATTCAGCCTATGGGAAACCCTCGCAGGTAAGATATTTCATTAAAAATAAATCCATTAAATTGACTGAAGTGAAGCCATATTGAGATGAAACTCTGATTAGCTAGAAACATGATAAACGTATCATAACACATGACGGCAATTTCATAACACTTTCATTTTCATATCAAGAATTAATTCAAAATTTCAAGATTACACATCTTCAAAATTAATTAATGATAATTACATATGTTTTTCTCATCTGTAACTATTCTGTGTCAAAATATACCTGCAAATTTTGAAAACTTTATTTTGGGTTCAGGTATGATTTTTTTTTCAAAGCTTTAGTTTGGCTGCAACAGATAAGCGTGTAATGATGACTAGTTAGATGCAACATACAAGCATATAATGATGACTAGTTGGCTGCAACATAAAAACATATAACGATGACTGGTTTGTCTGCAACATATAAGCATATAATGATGACTAGTTTGGCTGCAACACATAAGCATGTAATGATGACTAATTTGGCTGCAACATATAAGCATGTAATAATGACTAGTTTGGCTGCAACATACAAGGATATAATGATGACTAGTGTGGCTGCAACATAAAAGCATGTAATAATGACTAGTTTGGCTGCAACATACAAGGATATAATGATGACTAGTGTGGCTGCAACATAAAAGCATATAATGATGACTAGTGTGGCTGCAACATAAAAGAATGTAATAATGACTAGTTAGATGCAACATATAAGCGTGTAAGCAGGGCATAACTTCTAATTGTGCCTCCCCCCCCCCCTTCGCAAATATATAGAGTGGTCCTCCATCAAATTAATGTAAAGCGGGATTTGGGGTCACCCTCCTTGCTCCCCCTCCCCCCCCCCCCCGCATTGCGTGTAAGGATGACCAGTTGGCTGCAGCAGTGCTTGATTATCCAATAGGCAGACTAAGGACGTGCTTAGGGAACCAGCAAACCAAAGGTACAACAAAAAAAAAAAAAAGAAAAAAAAGAAGAGAAATTACGGTTTATTATTGTTTTTTATTTTGAATTACATGGGGTGGGGGTGGCATCATAATCTTTTTAATCCGGCCCCAGCAGTGCTGGATTACCCAATAGGCAGACTAAGGACGTGCTTAGGGAACCAGCAAAGCAAAGGTTCAACAACAAAAAAACCCCCCAAAAAACAACAAAAAAACGAGAAATTACGGTTTATTATTGTTTTTTATTTTGAATTACATGGGGTGGGGGTGGCACCATAATCTTTTTAATCCGGCCCTGCGCTGCAGCATATAAGCATGTAATGATGACTAGTTTGGACTGCAACATATAAGCATGTAATGATGACTAGTTTGGACTGTAACATATAATCATGTAATGATGACTAGTTTGGACTGTAACATATAAGCATGTAATGATGACTAGTTTGGACTGCAACATATAAGCATGTAATAATGACTAGTTTGGACTGTAACATATAATCATGTAACGATGACTAGTTTGGACTGTAACATATAATCATGTAATGATGACTAGTTTGGACTCTAACATATAAGCATGTAATGATGACTAGTTGGCTGCAACATATAAACATAGAATGTGATATTTTATTTCAAAGGCACCACAGTATTGACCAAGTGTCCAGCACACTGGATATAATAAGACCGGGTTTGTTGTCCAAGCGTGCTGTACAAACTGATACATGCTTGGGTATTTGAGGAGTGAATATTTCAAAAGATATCATTATTAATAGTGGTTTTAATAAGAAATCCTGCATACTATTACAATATAATTGTATTCACTATTTATGGCCGATTATACTATTTCATGGTAGATAGTATGCATATTTACTGGCCCATATATAATTTAAATGCGTGCTTATCAATAAAAGGCTATATATTATTTGTAAAAACTTCTGTGCATGAGACGTTCGTCTTTAACTCCAGTCTGTTTGTATAGATGCTGAAAGATAGATATTCATATAGTCTTTTTTGTATTATGGAGTTTGTATAGATGTTAAAAGATGGATATTCATATAGTCTTGTTTGTATAGATGTTGAAAGATGGATATTCATATAGTCTTGTTTGTATAGATGTTGAAAGATGGATATTCATATAGTCTTGTTTGTATAGATGTTGAAAGATGGATATTCATATAGTCTTGTTTCTATAGATGTTGAAAGATGGATATTCATATAGTCTTGTTTCTATAGATGTTGAAAGATGGATATTCATATAGTCTTGTTTGTATAGATGTTGAAAGATGGATATTCATAGTTTCGTTTGTATAGATGTTGACAGATGGATATCCATAGTCTTGTTTGTATAAATGTTGAAAGATGGATATTCATATAGTATTTTTTGTATAGATGTTGAAAGATGGATATTCATATAGTCTTGTTTGTATAGATGTTGACAGATGGATATTCATATAGTCTTGTTTGTATAGATGTTGAAGATGGATATTCATATAGTCTTTTTTTATAGATGTTGAAAGATGGATATTCATATAGTCTTGTTTGTATAGATGTTGACAGATGGGTATTCACAGTCTTGTTTGTATAGATGTTGAAAGATGGATATTCATATAGTCTTGTTTCTATAGATGTTGAAAGATGGATATTCATATAGTCTTGTTTGTATAGATGTTGAAATATGGATATTCATATAGTCTTGTTTGTATAGATGTTGAAAGATGGATATTCATATAGTCTTTTTTGTATTGTGGAATTTGTATAGATATTGAAAGATGGATATTCATATAGTCATATAGTCTTGTTTTTATAGCTGTTGAAAGATGGATATTCATATTATTGTTTGTATAGATGTTGAAAGATGGATATTCATAGTATTGTTTGTATAAATGTTGAAAGATGGATATTCATATAGTATTTTTTGTATAGATGTTGAAAGATGGATATTCATATAGTCTTGTTTGTATAGATGTTGAAAGATGGATATTCATATAGTCTTGTTTGTATAGATGTTGAAAGATGGATATTCATATAGTATTTTTTGTATAGATGTTGAAAGATGGATATTCATATAGTCTTTTTTTGCATAGTTGTTGAAGGATGGATATTCATATAGTCTTTTTTGAATACATGTTGAAAGATGGATATTCATATAGTCTTTTTTGTATTGTGGATTTTTTTTATATAGATGTTGAAAGATGGATATTCATATAGTCTTCTTTGTATTGTGGAATTTTTTATAGATGTTGAAAGATGGATATTCATATAGTCTTTTTTGTATTGTGGAATTTTTTATAGATGTTGAAAGATGGATATTCATATAGTCTTCTTTGTATTGTGGAATTTTTTATAGATGTTGAAAGATGGATATTCATATAGTCTTTTTTGTATTGTGGAATTTTTTATAGATGTTGAAAGATGGATATTCATATAGTCTTTTTTGAATACATGTTGAAAGATGAATATTCATATAGTCTTTTTTGTATTGTGGAATTTTTTATAAATGTTGAAAGATGGATATTCATATAGTCTTTTTTGTGTTGTGGAGATTACTAACTTAGGCACCCTTTCTATTTCTTTACTTTTCTTTTAGATATCACATTTATGTAAAATATAATACGGAAACCCGACAAGGAAACACGAAAGGGATTGGACCTTTGTTCTAAACATTTGTATTCGGCATATCATGCCATATACATGTAATAATCGGAGCTTTACGGTCTTACGACAAAACTAACCATTGGTATATGTTAGTGACAAATTTAACAAAATTAAATGAATTAATGCAATAAATTTACATACATGAGAGATACGAGACTTGCAACATGCCGTATGTACTCGTGTGTAATTCCATACCAACTGCAAACTGCATAGACCCAGATCTGCCGTCGTATAATGCGCCGGCAGATCTGGGTCTATGCAGTTTGTAGGAACGAATCAGTAGAACAAAGAACATAGACCCTAATCTGCCGACGCATTATGCGCGAGTATCGACGGTAATGTAAATAAGACGGTCAACTGAAAACATTAAAGACACATGACAAAACCTATTTAAAATAGCCAGGATCAATAAGGAAGATTGAACTTATAAATGTTAAATTGGGAAGTCGTTGAGAAAATCAAATGCGTTCTATTGGACCTACATTTTGCCTTCATTTATTAGTCCTTCCAAATTTATAATACAATGTCATAAAATGAACATCGATATTAACCTTTGTAAGTCCCAGAGGAGAAAATGTATTGTCCAGAAATATTTTCACCACAAGTGAATGCGCATAATCCTGGCCGTAAATAGCCTACCGTTGCTTTTGTTTAATATACAGTCTGAACCCCACAATGGATGCAATTTATTATCCTTTCAGTATTAATACAATAAGTATATTGACAAAGAAATGATTTGCATGCAAGTCAGTATTCACTATTGCTATTCTACCAAGCCGTCGTAAACAGGTCAGTGTTACTTCCATCAATCCAGTTCTCTCTCTCTCTCTCTCTCTCTCTCTCTCTCTGGATCTATGATGGTAACTGACAAACCGACCAACCGTATACGAGAGATAATAGGGGAGTGTGCGAATCGTATAGTCAGTAGCAATGGTAAGTCAAGCATAATCATGACTTGGATCAACTGTAAATAACTATAAGTGTTTGAATTAGCTCTTGTTAGTTCTTAAGTTTTTTTGGCCTATTCTCCGTCTCGTCTTGACATACCATTAAGTTTGTTTGGCCTATTCTCCGTCTCGTTTTGACATACCATTAAGTTTGTTTGGCCTATTCTCCGTCTCATTTTGAAATACCAGCCGGGGATTGATCACTATTTGGAACGCTAATGTAACCATACAATATTTTTACTTTCTTTATTTAAACCAACTTGTTCGTGTGAATCTCAAACGTCTCTTTTTTATTTAATAAATATGAATGAAAGTTCTTAGAAGACGAAGCAAATTAACAATTTGAAACAAGATTGGGCATATGTGTATACGTCAGTCAATATACCGCTCGTTGTAGCTACTCTTGACTCCAGTGGAAATGAAGTATGTGTATACCTCTGTCAACATGCAGCTTGTTGTGGCTACTCTTGACTCGAGTGGAAATGAAGTATGTGTATACTTCAGTCAATATACAGCTTGTTATAGCTACTCTTGACTCCAGTGGAAATGAAGTATGTGTATACGTCAGTCAATATACAGCTTGTTGTAGCTACTCTTGACTCCAGTGGAAATTAAGTATGTATTATACCTCTGTCAATATATAGCTTGTTTTAGCTACTCTTACAACTCCTGTGGAAATGATGTATGTGTATACCTCAGTCAATATGCAGCTTGTTATAGCTACTCTTACAACTCCTGTGGAAATGATGTATGTGTATACCTCAGTCAATATGCAGCTTGTTGTAGCTACTCTTAACTCCTGGAAATTAAGTATGTTTATACCTCTGTCGGCTACTTTTAACTTCAGTGTAAATTAACCGTGTGCATACCTCAGCCAATATGCAGTTTGTTGTAGCTACTCTTAACTCCACTGGAAATTAAGTATGTGTATTTGTATATGGTATCATAAAAAAAAATGTGCATAGTATTGAAGCTGTATATCTGATATGCCACACTTTATCTACATTTTCATTAAAGGAAGCTCGGCAAGTATCGTTTCCTTTAATGAAAAATTCATACATCTCGTGGTATATCAACGATACAGCGCCCCCCCAATATATATATATATATATATATATATATATATATATATATATATATATATATATATATATATATATATATACATACATATATATATACATATATATATATATATATATATATATATATATATATATATATATATATATATATATATATATATATATATATATATACATAAGCTCTTCGTCTGGGAAAGAAACAATTTACATCCCCAAATCAAACACTTAACACAAAAGGCAAGAGAAATTCTTGACTCATGCATGTTTAAATGACGGGGAAATACACAAACAAAGGATAACAAATAGAAGATAGAAAGAAGACAATTAATAAACATATTAACATACATACATGCACACACCGAGTAAGAGGTTTAATGACATTAAAAACTAGATCTGAGATACTTCGTAAGCACTGTACGAACATCAAGTATACATTTTTATACTAGTATGTAAATTATACATGTTATGTATGTATGTATACATTTATATACTAATATGTACTATATGCATGTTATATATGTGTGTATACATTTATATACTAGTATGTAAATTATACATTTTATGTATGTATGTATGTATGTATGTATGTATGTATGTATGTATGTATGTATGTATGTATGTATGTATGTATGTATGTATGTATGTATGTACGTACGTACGTACGTACGTACGTACGTACGTACGTACGTATGTATGTATGTATGAATGTATGTATGTATGTATGTATGTATGTATGTATGTATGTATGTATGTATACATTTATATACTAATATGTAATAAATGCATGTTTGTATATGTATGTATACATTTATATACTAGTATGTAAATTATGCATGTTATGTATATATGTATGTATGTATGTATGTATGTATGTACGATACATATCTTTCTCCAGAATAAGCTCTTGAAATCATTTCCTGTTCTAAATGACCGCTAACTATAACCAAGAACTGCTTGCATTCGTGCAAATAACAGCCAAATCTTTATTATCTCAGAAAAAAATGAGTGCAAAACGTAAGACTGCAGCCTTTGTCAACATTTCTAATCGTGTACACTCTTTACAATAGACGAAACGATACCGTTTAATTGAACATTTCTCCATAATAACCCGTTAGGCTTACTGAACAGCTGACTGTTGTTATAATGTGCATGCAGTACCTCGCTCAACTTGTGACGGTTTCATTTGCTGTACGTCTTTTGCCTCTTATTATGACAGAATTCAGTTTGCAAGACATGTCTTTGTTGAAAATATGACAACTTATTTAAAACTTCCCAAGAATAGTCGTGATATTGTTTCCTAATGCTACATACATGTACAGTATGACAAAAATCGATAAATAAATGCATCTGGACGTACTGTGTGGACATGCGTATGTGATGTTTTTGTTGGAGCTACAATGACTAAGAAACTGTACGGTGGCTTTCAAACTTGAAACGGTGGGTTCTTTTTTTTTATGAAAATGTTAATAATTAAAGGTTCTGTTAACAAACATGCTTTTCAAAGGTAAATAATATAGCTGAAATACAATTTTATCAGCATTATCAGTAAATCAGCCTGATATGTAATGTGCGCTACAACCAATTCTCGTCAACTTTTTTTTTTTTTTTTTTTTTTTTTTTTTTTGTAGCGATGCCACGTTCAATGTAAACACATATTTTAAGAAAAGAATTACCAGAAATACCATGTTAGACAGGCCTCTTAAGAGAGATGTGGAACTATATTGTAACGTGACGGGTTCAGAAATAAATCCACAAAGCAAATTTTCTATTTACAGGTTTATTTGCAATTTACACTATATACACTCATCTACCTTGTGTTACATTACACAAGAAATGTCCCTAATTCCCCGTGGAATTAGAACCTCACTCATTGTTAGAAGATAGAGAGAATGTCTAATTAATCCTTTCACATTGAAAGCTAGAAACATCTCCCTCATTTCACGTCTGTCATTCTCATTAAAATCAACATGCCTAACCCATAATTCATCCTAGCTAAAACATGATGCTTGACACATGCCTGTAAATAAGGTTTTTCTCACTCCCTATGGTCACTGCCCTCAGTAAGATTGTCCTGTTATAACTGACGGCGCTCATTTTTCAAACCAATTCTCTGGTGAAAATACAACTGTCCCTTATCATAAAAGCTTCACACTGCCCAATGATCCAATTTCATCACAATATCATTTAATTGGAACGGATAGTTCCTGCGTCACTGACAGTCACATGGATGTTCGTTTACACGTTTACTAATTTTGTAAACTCAACTAAGCCTCTTACACGTGTAACCGTTGCAACATTAGCAAAACGTAAATGGATACGAGTTAAGACGTTCACGGATCGATATCATGCCTATGACAAGTCAAAGAAGCTACGAGGTTGAAACGCTTCGCGATCTCAAGGCTCGATTGCGTGAACTCGAGAGAGACAATCAGAAGATACTTTTCAATCACTTGATCTCTGTAAATCACATAATCAACCTCACAATTACGTGGAATCGAATCATCCACTACACAAAATCGAAAATCCAAGTTCGCGTAATCGAACTACCTGGTAGGCCACAGGGGCCATATAACGTGAAAACAATTTGCGTTCTTGAAGCTCAAATACACGTATTTGAAGTTCGAGAGAGCCAGTTTGAAAGTCATTTCTTTCACGTATTCGAGACAACAGTACGCATTCTCGAAGCTGGATACGCGATCTCGAGACAGTAAATCAGAATGTTGGTTTACATCACACAGTCTTTCTCGCTCAATAGATTGTTTTTTTTTTTGAGACTCGATATCGCGTATTCAAGCCTTGGAAACGTGACTCGCTATTTAAATACACGATCAGGAAAGAAATTATGTGATTAAAATACTTCTCTGATTTGCTTACTTGAGATGGCTTTTTCGAGCTTAAAGAACGCGCATTCACGCTCTCTCGAATACGCAATTATGTGATTTAAACGACTTTCTCAATTTATTCTCTCGAGCTCGCGTATTCGAGCTTCGAATACGTGCATTCGAACATCGAATAGGCGCATTCAGATTTCAAGAACGCGAAATGTTTTCACGTTATGGTCCTGTTGCCCTGCCAGATAGTTCTATTGGAGAGGTTAATTTTGCGCATGTGATTGAAAAGTATCTTTTGAATGGCTCTCTTGAGTCCGCGCAATCGAGCCTCGAGATTGCGAAGCGTTTATATCAGGGGTGTCAAACATACGGCCCATGTGCCCGCCAGGCTCATTATTTATTATTATTATTTATTATTACTTATTATTATTTATATCAAATCTGGCCCGCCATAGCAAATGAGTTTGACACCCCTGGTTTACATGCCATGGTCCCGGTGGCTTCTCATGCACCCCTACTACCGAAATACGTGTCGTTTTTCATAACTGAACTAATGATACTTTTGCCCCTTTCAACATAGTTCCGATTTTTTCAAGTGTGTCTTGTACCAGACATTTTTCTAAACAAATAGTTCGGGGCTATACATAAAGCATGGTACGTCCTCGTGTTTGCTGACGAGAATAATTAAACTGAGATATTATGGTGTGGTAAATGTGCTTGTATAATTACTTCATATCATACATTATTGAAATACTCTTAACCATAGGAAATGTGATTGTTCAGTTTATTGTTACTTGATTGCTCTGAAAGCCAGAAGGAATGACCTGTCCGTTTAACCTTGCACTGGAATTTTCATAAGAACCTGTTCCAACGGTTAAAAAAAAAAAAAAAAAAAAAAATGGTAATGCAGTGCATGCGTCCAGCGGGTGTGATTTGAAGGAATTCTCTCGTACACATCCAATCATTAACACGATCATGCCTATTTCTTGGCACTATAACTCTCCTAATGAAATGTCGAAACGGGCAGTTAATTCTCATTGGCATATACGACGTGTTTTGGACACATTTTCTTCTCTGTCCCTACACGGTACATGACGGACGCATAATATAAAGTGCATATATACATGGATATAGAACTGAACCCAATTTGGGTCTTTTGAGTGCTTTCTTATAATTTAACTCCCAATTTATGAATACATTCAAAGTATTCATTTATTCGGACACATTACATTGGAAGCTACAGAGTTTTAAAAATCTGACGAATATGCTTCCAGACAAAAATCTCTCATTTTTTGTTGTGCTGTCACTACATACGTTGTGTCTTCTGTCATCCTAGTGCTGTTTATCTCTTCCAGACCACTGACCATACTGAACTGACAACTGGGCGATGCTAGGTGTTGATAAAAGTATTCCCATTATTAATACCTCTTAAGAGGTCTGTCAGATATAGTATTTCTGGTAATTCTTTTCTTAAAATATGTATTTACATCGAATTCGACGAAATTGTTTGTATGTATTGTTTCATAGAACTTGTCTTCTTGCCAAGAGTGAGATTGTGCTACAAAATAATGCATTAGTATTTTGAACTGAATTTACCTTGGTTTTTATTTTCAATAATTTTATCAAAGCGTCTAAAATTTATATGGAGTTTAAACATAAATATATTCAGTTTACAGTTACAAATGACCTGTAATTATTATCTCAAGAGCACTAGAGGTCCACGGACATCTGGACCTTAAAATCCAATTTTAAGGAAAAAATTAATAACACTCCAACTAGGGTTTATTAAAATGGAAATGAAGGATCTTTGAAATAATTTTACGCAGGAAATTTAATTTGTTTCGCATGAACAAAAAATTAAATTATTTCACATTTAAAACAATTTCAGTATACACAATCTAAATAGTGTTCTTCCAATAAAGGATTAAAATGACTTAGAACCCTTTTATGTCTGGTTTAATTATCTTTATTGCCTCACCCCATCAGTTCATTTAGTTAACGTTTTCAATATTTGCAATGAGACTTCCAGGACCCATCAGAGCAGACCAAGAAAATGCCCTGTAACCAGTCAGATCCTTGAAATAACATTCATTTTAATTTTATATGCGTTTTAGTAACGAGAGCAATAATAATAATAATAATAATAATAATAATAATAATAATAATAATAATATAAATAATAAAGTTATTGGCAGAACAACCTGACAAAGAAAGAACACCATCTTTTTCAGTGAGTGAATCAGATGGAATATATTTTGTACCATCTTCACATGCAAATCACCATGAAAAATGTTCAAAAACAGTAATAAGTCTGTTACTGGATACTATTTACAATAAAATGTTATAACAGTTTCTTCGACTGCCTTACTGGAGTGCATTGGGTTGCTTTCAATCAGGCGAAACATTCGATTGGGTGTGAATAAATCTAGAGTTGTGTTTAAAAATACAACAACAACAAAAACAACAACAACAACAACAACAACAACAGAAAACAAACAAACAAACAAACAAAAAACCCCAGTAAAGTGTACTAAAATTATACCATTTAGTAAACTTGTGTTTGATATTCGCCGAAGACTGGAACCGCTATGGGTCGGTGGATAACGTGCCGGACTCGCGACTAGTACGGTGAGGGTTAAAATCTTGACTAGATCAGGCCGAATGGGCCGCCGTGGTGTGTCTCTGGACAAGACACTTTACAGTAATTGCCTGGCCACGATATAGCATTTAATGTGTTCATGTACCGTTAAATAATGAATCAGTCAATCCCTTATGACGATACTATTAACATTAAAATGCGGTGTAGATCATTTACCACTCGCGATAAGTTGACCTCAGGCCTCGTTCTTTTTTGAAGTGAGAACATACACAGAAATAAGTATATCGCCAGGTGTTTAATTCTCTCCATCAAAACCTTAAAAAAAGATCCCATCAAACATTTAGAGCTAAGACACTACAAGAAGATTTATGCTAGCTAGTATCCTTATGCTTAGACCCATATGGACTTAAAATTAGTTTTTGTGTTACATATGTCATCTTTACATATGTAACATACATTACATTAGTTTTTGTGTTACATAAGTCATCTTTACATATGTAACATACATTACATTAGTTTTTGTGTTACATATGTCATCTTTACATATGTAACATACATTGCATTAGTTTTTATGTAACATATGTCATCTTTACATATGTAACATACATTACATTAGTTTTTGTGTGTTACATATGTCATCTTTACATATGTAACATACATTACAATAGTTTTTGTGTTACATATGTCATCTTTACATATGTAACATACATTACATTAGTTTTATGTTTACATATGTCATCTTTACATATGTAACATACATTACATTAGTTTTTGTGTTACATATGTCATCTTTACCTATGTGACATACATTACACATTAGTTTTTATGTTTACATATATAGAAATGACACGTAAACCTATTAAGATATTAACATGATAGTAATATGTGATACGCATCAAGCAAAAGAATGGGCAGGTTAATTCTGCAATTTGAGTGTTTCACGCTGCACAACAATATATCTATCCATTTGGGAATACGTGTTTTGTCACCTATATTGTGCATGATTCTCGGCTTGCAAACGGTAGGCTGAGTGTTTGGCACCATTTCAAAATCGACTTTTAGTATTCCTATGATAATCCCTTTTTTCGTATTAATAGACTTGTTTTTTTTTAAAAAATACGGGACGGACATAAGCAAAGTACATCGGAAAATAAAGGGGTAAACAGAGACGTGAACACTACATCAGACGAGGAACTAAATAAAATGTTCCAAATGAATTCGAGTGAACATTTATACTAAAACTTAGTCTATAGTAATACGATCTCAAAATCTTATGAAATAAATCGTCCGAATGTTACAACATTCATCTTTGAGTTCCAACAAGTTTAATTATGCAAAAAAAATAAAAAAAATAAAAATCTTCCGTAAGTTTTTCAGATTTTATTTATAATCATATTCATTAGTTTACCATTGTATGTCCTTCAGGAAGATACTTTACTCTGCTTGCCTCGGTAACTTTCAGTCTTGCTGTGCCACAAGAACAACAAATAACAACAACAAATATAGAAACAAGTTCAATCCATAGTCACTTTAGGCGAGGACTTGCTATGACGTAATATTACTGCGCCAGATCAAAGTCAGTAGCTAGGTATGTGTTGGTTTCAGTTGGTTTTGCACCCTCGAAAATATTAAAGTTTGTCCAGAGAAAGGAAGTGTCTGAATTTAATTACTCACCCGGCCACTCTTGTTTTAAGTGTACTATATCTAAATCGTTGTTTTGCAATCATGCTTGAAAATGCCTGACAATAGTGGCAAATGTGTTGTATTTCATGATTTAGTTGATATATGACAATGTGTATAAATGAAACACTGAACTTTAGATTTATTTATATAAAAAACTGTAACATGCGCTGCATCTTATCTTTGTATTGGAACTCAGTTTTACGCTCTTAATTAACCGTGTCAACTAAGCAAACATAGGAAATGTATTGTACGATATAAAAATATATAGAAGGAAACTGAGTATTTCATATACAAACAATTAAACATATCAATTATTATACTTTAGAACAGGGGTGTCAAACTCATTTGCTATGGCGAGCCAGATTTGATATAAACAACAACAACAACAACAACAACAACAAAAAAACAAAAACAACAACAATAATAATAATAATAATAATAATAATAATAATAATAATAATAATAATAATGATAATAATAATAGAGTCTGGCGGGCCGTATGATTGACACCCATGCTTTAGAATTTGACAGTGATGACCCTTTTAACGTATAAACAGCACAGTGTAATACGAAATATTGGCAGAATCAACAAACTTGGATGGTATGGATGGCAACAGGTGGTTGTGCGATTTCCTGCTGGCATCTAACAGATAAACGTATAGCAGAATTAGTAAAACCAGTATACGGTGTATATGTCTACTTTGTTTATATGTCTACTTTCGAAAAAGAAAATATGTATCTGAATGTGCACTAGTTTACCTGATAAACAACATAGAGATAAAATAATGTAACGTACTATGTAGTAACTTTTAATGTCTTTTGTAATCGTGACTGGAGATAATGGAAAATAAAAGAAATGCTTTTTTGATAATGGACCTGAAGGACATAAAACGGTACATCAGGGATTTGGGGAGTCAGTTGAATTTTCATATTGATCACCATCGTATCTGGGTTGCTATGAAACGTACACATGATAACAGATTACATGGTAAAGATCATAGATTTGCTTGCGTTCAACAACGTACTCATCAGCTGATAAACATAAATGTCAACGTAGAAACTCACAAAATGTATATTTAATTTGATTGACATGTTCAGGTAAACATTTAGAACAATTAGATAAAATCTATACTGTGGTTAAAGCTTCCCATTTAAATAATTGGATGATGAATTTTATGTTGAGATTTCAGATGGTGGTATCTTTGACAGGTGTGACAGATGAAAAAAGAATGGTGCACTTGAGCAAAAAGGTATAAAAACAGAGTCTATGATTGTTATATTACTTGCATTGACAATTGCAAACCCGGCCAAGAATGTAATTAGTCCAAGTCTTCTCCTTGTCCTAGTCCTTTGCCTAATAAATAGATTGACAAAATTAAACATGGTTGAAAAATATGGCAGAGTATTTAAAGAAGTTAGCCGATAAAGCAATCGCAACAATACCCGGTTTTATTGGCAGTATCATAAGATGGTTATTGTTAGCTGCATCAAAGAATGACTCATTCCTGGAGGAGCATGTCGTACAAACTTATTTTAGCAATAGTTGGATTGATATTTGCTATATATATATTAAAGATATGGAGATTGCTACTAAACAAATTCATACTTAGAATACTTCCTGAGGTATACCTCCCTACTTGTCGAGGTATAAAGAAGTCTCCTTATTTAACAAACTAAAGCAATCCAGCTCTTGTTACAATCTTAACCAATATAAGTAATTGCTTATTTATCTCGTAATCTTTTTTCCGGTTTAAATCTGGTATATCTGGTTTAACGTGAGTTGTTGCCATGATAAGACTATTACCATTGGTGTCCTGCCTGTCTACACAATTCTTACTCACGTTTTGTTCTTTTGGTTCATTATCAACCCTTTGACGCGTTGTTAAACTTTGTTTATCAGCTGCTGGAATAAGTTGTCTGATTACATCGGTATTTAAGTTTTTTAATCCTAAAGTGAAGTTATTTGATGACATTTTTAGATTTTTATTTTACACTACAGTGCTACTAATTTTCATAACCATACCGCTAGATGTCAGATAGATATCATCATCACCAACGGCAAAATCCAATTTAGCTTTTGAATCCGTTATATATTTCTGAAATGTACTCATTATGCTTTCATCTGAATCATAACCTTGCTGAAACAAAATTAAAACCTTTATTAACTTTTTAACTGTCTTGTACAGAAACCTTGAACTGTATTATACTTGTCATGTTAGAAACTCGAGTACCCAGTATAGATATCATATAAGATCTACTATGTTGATTTAGTCATGCTATTTCATGTTTTGTTAGTCTGTTGTTATCTTGTAGAAACAAGTAAGTCCAACCTATTAATTCTTCTGTTGTTGTTTGATAATTATACTGCTCAGGACTATATCGTATCCACCATCCCATATTCCACAATTTGCCTGCTTCGTTTCTTTCCTGTCTACTTGTTTCAGTATCAGTCATTTCCCTCTGTTTTTGTACCTGGCTCTTATGCCATTAAGAACAGTGAAATTCTCCCATTTTAGATATCTCCAATCATGCGGTGGTGGAATATTCAAGTGGTTGCAGATTATGTTAAACTGTTTAAGGTTAATCCCATTAGTATTAGGTGAAATGATTGATCATCTGATAAAGGTATTGAACATTCAGATTTGGAAGTAAATATAAACATGTAAATTTATTTGACTAATGGTGGTATGCTTGAATCTGATAAATGCCAATAACTTATTCCACATCCAGATGGTGCATACGATACTGCCAAATTAAGTTGATTCTGCCAAATTAAGTTGATTCTGCCAAATTAAGTTGATTCTGCCAAAAGGACATATTACAAAGAATTTATTTGCTCTTCCATTTTTTTTCCTCCTCTGAATTAAGTTTGATATCATTTGTATGAATTTGAGCTTTACGATGCTCATAGAAAGAAGTAATATCCTTAGTGCGTTTACATTTGAAAGTATCATCATCAAATTCTCTCTCAGTGTAGTAAGCTAAACTGTAGCATTTGCTCTTTCTCATATTGTATGCACATTCTTTACGTTTCTGAAAGTTTTGTCTTGTCTCTCATCTTTTTTCCATATCTTCTTCTCTCAGTTGTCCACAACTATCACATCTCATTTGAACCATTTTATTATTCGCACTATATTTTCAAGCAGTTCAAATAGTACACAC
Source organism: Margaritifera margaritifera (assembly GCA_029931535.1). NCBI lineage: Eukaryota > Metazoa > Mollusca > Bivalvia > Unionida > Margaritiferidae > Margaritifera > Margaritifera margaritifera. Next base: position 8,744,412 of record JAQPZY010001692.1, read on the forward strand.
AGTTCAGATAGTACAGATAATTCAAATAGTGCAGATAGTTCAGACTGTACACATACTACTGTATCAGTAGTATAGTAAACAGGGAAACCTTTTATGAATTAGAGTATTATAGAATGATGAATTGGTATCCCTCTTATTATACTACTGTAATGTAATTCTCCTGATCGGTAAAAAATATCCCTATTTATGCAAAAGATATGCTGAGTAATGCTTTATTATTTCGCAAGCTATTTTCTGAGACGATTATGTTACACCACACTTTTACACAGTTCAAACTCGAAATTTAATAAGAATTACTTTCATAAATTGACATCTTGTCTTGGAATCGAAAGTGTAAAATGTGCGTGCTTATAATTCAAATAATTTTAAATATAATACATATATTTCATTTTAAATGCAACAATATATTTAAAATAAATGACTGAAAAAAAGTATTTGAGGAATCTGTACTATGACCTCGAAAGTCCAGTTGCTTATACAAATATAATCAACTGTGGAAACATATTAACAGAACAAAACGAAAATAGAATACACTAAATTGAAAAAATGGCAAATCGAACAATCTACTTATGCATTGCACAAGGAAGCGAGGAAAATATTTTCATACATAAGAGTCTTCGTTATTCATGCAGATGACCAATTTCAAGCAGATATTGTTGCATTCATACGAGAAGGCTAATAATAAATACAAATACATTTTGACTGTGATATATATTTTCTCCAAATACTTATGGTTTAAGAAAGTGTACCCAAAAGGGATAATGATATATATATGATGCATTTAGAGAAGTCTTTAAATAGCGAAAACCAGAAAACATACAGTTTGATGGAGGGAAAGAATTTTACAAACGCAAGGTTAAGGAGTTTATTTGAGAAAGAAAATTATGAATACCTCTCCACTAACTTACGAAGGCATATGTACTAGAATGGTTTAATAGAACCTTGAAAACTAGAATGTGAAAATATTTCACTCAAAATGAGACCAGAAAATGTGTAGATGCATTACCTAGCCTCATCGATGTATATCAAAACACTTATCACAAGTCAATATATATGACTCGAATTCAAACGAGTAATACAAGCAACAGATCTAAACTATGGGTTAACTTATTTGGTTATCTGACAACTGATACCCACGGAACGCTTAAACATAATATAGAACAGATGGTTAGGATTTCAAAATAGAAATCTATATTTACAGTAGAATATCTGCCTACGTTTACAAAATGGATTTTTAAAAGTTATTTTAGGTGACTCGGTTGTGTGTAAATTGGAAGATCTAAAGAGTGAGAATATTAATGGGGATATTTTGCTAGGAGTTATCTTTATACGACAAACAAGAGGAACTTTCTAATATGGAGAAAATTTTGAAAACCAAAATGAAAACAGTACACCGTAAAAATAATATGTATTCGTAGAATGGAAAAAGGATATGATGATCTTTGTACAGTTGGAAAGATAGTGTGTCGCTAACATAAATGCAAGCTCCGCATGGTCAAATAGATTGTATAGAAATTCCTCCCATTTGAATTGAATGTGGTTTAATGTATGATGGTATTTTTTGTGTTGGATGGTTTTATAGATGTATCAAAATCATACATGGAAAAAATCTTCTCCTAAAAGAATGGATAGTTTGTGGCTTGTTAAAAGTATATAATTTCCATAAAAATTAACAAATAACTTAAATACCTCCCCAACCAGACCAACATTTTGTTTTAAAATATTTATTTAATCTCCATGTAACTTGTAAAGTAACTCATACAGCAATTTGCAGTCCTTTATGCTATAGTTACCTTTTATAGTTTTAGAGATGTAGTCAAAGTTAAATTCTGTTATGTTATCCCTTTAAGTTGAATCTGCAACAGCCTTAATTATTTAAGCAGGACATTGATTGGGTTGTTATTTTCCTATTACATTTTAGGTGAATTAATTTCCTACTGACTTGTGATGTTTTGTCTTTTAATCTCCCTCTCCCTTCAGGTTTTGGAATTATTTCAATACCACTCATTACTTTCTTACTCAACTGCACTATTCTGATTACATCTGTCACACGTACCACAAATCATACCTGAAATCTATTTCAGAAGTGTAATTATCAATGTAATGAAATGGAAACATTTTTAAACAGTATAGATTGTACTTTGTTGTCTGAATATTTATCTGAGCGTCAGATACAAAATAAATATACATTTTGTGAGCTTCTACGGTATCGTTTCTGTTTATCTGGAGGCGATTGTTACTTTTTTCTTTCTTTTTTTCTTGAATATTAGCTAATTTATGACCTGTACGATGCAATTTATTATCATACGTACTTCTCAATTAGAACCAATTGTTAACTTTTATATTACTGAGTTTCTTGGGTTTTTGTTGTTCGTCAAAGAAATACTTCGTTGCTTCTGAAAACTGATGCTTCAATTTATACCCCAAAGAATAAAACATGTTGGGTAATCCTTCCACAGTAATCTTTACCTTTTCCACCTCTGGATTAAAAAAAAGTTCTGGATCAGGTACTTTGTATTTCTTATACAGTATTAAGACTCCGCTTAAACTCGTTCGAGTTGAATCAAGAATGACATTTGTTACAGTTTATTTGTTTATACATTTTTATTTAGCTGCTACATAAATATATATCTCTTTTTTATGTAGTCGTCAAAGAAATAATTTCATCCCTGTGCTTTTCGTTAATAGAATGAAAGATTGAATCAGAAGTAATCTTATTATACTTGAGAGAAATATTTCCCAACTCGTAATCCTGTATAGCACCTTTCAACTTCTGATGTTTTTTTTCTACCTTAAAGGTAAATCTAAAATCCTTAGTAAAGTGTGCAGTGGGAAATGATCTGGTAGTATATGGAAGTCAAGCAGTATTTTAAAATTCTCTCGTATGGGAAATGATCTGGTAGTATATGGAAGTCATGTGGTATTTAAATGATCTGGTAGTATATGGAAGTCAAGCGGTATTGAAAATGATCTGGTAGTATATGGAAGTCAAGCGGTATTGAAAATGATCTGGTAGTATATGGAAGTCAAGTGGTATTTTAAAATTCTTTCATATGGGAAATGATCTGGTAGTATATGGAAGTCAAGCGGTATTTTAAAATTCCTTTGTATGGGAAATGATCTGGTAGTATATGGAAGTCAAGCGGTATTTTAAAATTCTTTCGTATGAGAAATGATCTGGTAGTATATGGAAGTCAAGCGGTATTTTAAAATTCTTTCGTATGGGAAATGATCTGGTTGTGTATGGAAGTCAAGTGGTATTTTAAAATTCTTTCGTACGGGAAATGATCTGGTAGTATATGGAAGTCAAGCGGTATTTTAAAATTCTTTCGTATGGAAAATGATCGGGTAGTATATGGAAGTCAAGCGGTATTTTAAAATTCTTTCGTATGGGAAATGATCGGGTAGTATATGGAAGTCAAGTGGTGGTATTTTAAAATTCTTTCGTATGGGAAATGATCTGGTAGTATATGGAAGTAAAGTGGTATTTTAAAATTCTTTCGTATGAGAAATGATCTGTTAGTATATGGAAGTCAAGTGGCATTTTAAAATTCTTTCGTATGGGAAATGATCTGGTAGTATATGGAAGTCAAGCGGTATTTTAAAATTCTTTCGTATGGGAAATGATCTGGTTGTGTATGGAAGTCAAGTGGTATTTTAAAATTCTTTCGTACGGGAAATGATCTGGTAGTATATGGAAGTCAAGCGGTATTTTAAAATTCTTTCGTATGGAAAATGATCTGGTAGTATATGGAAGTCAAGCGGTATTTTAAAATTCTTTCGTATGGGAAATGATCGGGTAGTATATGGAAGTCAAGTGGTGGTATTTTAAAATTCTTTCGTATGGGAAATGATCTGGTAGTATATGGAAGTAAAGTGGTATTTTAAAATTCTTTCGTATGAGAAATGATCTGTTAGTATATGGAAGTCAAGTGGCATTTTAAAATTCTTTCGTATGAGAAATGATCTGGTAGTATATGGAAGTCAAGCGGTATTTTAAAATTCTTTCGTACGGGAAATGATCTGGTAGTATATGGAAGTCAAGTGGTGGTATTTTAAAATTCTTTCGTATGAGAAATGATCTCGTAGTATATGGAAGTCAATCGGTATTTTAAAATTCTTTCGTATGAGAAATGATCTGGTAGTATATGGAAGTCAAGTGGCATTTTAAAATTCTTTCGTATGGGAAATGATCTGGTAGTATATGGAAGTCAAGTGGTGGTATTTTAAAATTCTTTCGTATGGGAAATGATCTGGTAGTATATGGAAGTCAAGCGGTATTTTAAAATTATTTCGTATGAGAAATGATCTGGTAGTATATGGAAATCAAGTGGCATTTTAAAATTCTTTCGTACGGGAAATGATCTGGTAGTATATGGAAGTCAAGTGGCATTTTAAAATTCTTTCGTATGGGAAATGATCTGGTAGTATATGGAAGTCAAGTGGCATTTTAAAATTCTTTCGTATGGGAAATGATCTGGTAGTATATGGAAGTCAAGTGGTGGTATTTTAAAATTCTTTCGTATGAGAAATGATCTGGTAGTATATGGAAGTCAAGTGGTGGTATTTTAAAATTCTTTCGTATGGGAAATGATCTGGTAGTATATGGAAGTCAAGCGGTATTTTAAAATTCTTTCGTATGGGAAATGATCTGGTAGTATATGGAAGTCAAGCGGTATTTTAAAATTCTTTCGTATGAGAAATGATCTGGTAGTATATGGAAGTCAAGTGGCATTTTAAAATTCTTTCGTATGAGAAATGATCTGGTAGTATATGGAAGTCAAGTGGTGGCATTTTAAAATTTTTTCGTATGGGAAATGATCTGGTCGTATAATGACGTCAAGCGGTATTTTAAAATTCTTTCGTATGGGAAATGATCTGGTAGTATATGGAAGTCAAGCGGTATTTTAAAATTCTTTCGTTTGGGAAATGATCTGGTAGTATATGGAAGTCAAGTGGCATTTTAAAATTCTTTCGTATGAGAAATGATCTGGTAGTATATGGAAGTCAAGTGGCATTTTAAAATTCTTTCGTATGAGAAATGATCTGGTAGTATATGGAAGTCAAGTGGTATTTTAAAATTCTTTCGTATGAGAAATGATCTGGTAGTATATGGAAGTCAAGTGGTATTTAAATGATCTGGTAGTATATGGAAGTCATGTGGTATTTAAATGATCTGGTAGTATATGGAAGTCAAGCGGTATTTTAAAATTCTTTCGTATGGGAAATGATCTGGTAGTATATGGAAGTCAAGTGGCATTTTAAAATTCTTTCGTATGAGAAATGATCTGGTAGTGTATGGAAGTCAAGTGGCATTTTACAATTTTTTCGTATGAGAAATGATCTGGTAGTATATGGAAGTCAAGCGGTATTTTAAAATTCTTTCGTATGAGAAATGATCTGGTAGTATATGGAAGTCAAGTGGTATTTAAATGATCTGGTAGTATATGGAAGTCATGTGGTATTTAAATGATCTGGTAGTATATGGAAGTCAAGCGGTATTTTAAAATACTTTCGTATGGGAAATGATCTGGTAGTATATGGAAGTCAAATTGTATTTAAAAATTCTTTCGTATGGGAAATGATCTGGTAGTATATGGAAGTCAAGTGGTATTTAAAAATTCTTTCGTATGGGAAATGATCTGGTAGTATATGGAAGTCAAGTGGTATTTAAATGATCTGGTAGTATATGGAAGTCAAGTGGCATTTTAAAATTCTTTCGTATGGGAAATGATCTGGTAGTATATGGAAGTAAAGTGGTATTTAAATGATCTGGTAGTATATGGAAGTCAAGTGGTATTTTAAAATTCTTTCGTATGGGAAATGATCTGGTAGCATATGGAAGTAAAGTGGTATTTTAAAATTCTTTCGTATGGGAAATGATCTGGTAGTATATGGAAGTCATGTGGTATTTTAAAATTCTTTCGTACGGGAAATGATCTGGTAGTATATGGAAGTCAAGTGGTGGCATTTTAAAATTCTTTCGTATGGGAAATGATCTGGTAGTATATGGAAGTCAAGTGGCATTTTAAAATTCTTTCGTACGGGAAATGATCTGGTAGTATATGGAAGTCAAGTGGTGGTATTTTAAAATTCTTTCGTATGGGAATGATCTGGTAGTATATGGAAGTCAAGCGGTATTTTAAAATTCTTTCGTATGAGAAATGATCTGGTAGTATATGGAAGTCAAGTGGCATTTTAAAATTCTTTCGTACGGGAAATGATCTGGTAGTATATGGAAGTCAAGTGGTGGTATTTTAAAATTCTTTCGTATGGGAAATGATCTGGTAGTATATTGACGTCAAGCGGTATTTTAAAATTCTTTCGTATGGGAAATGATCTGGTAGTATATGGAAGTCAAGCGGTATTTTAAAATTCTTTCGTATGGGAAATGATCTGGTAGTATATGGAAGTCAAGTGGCATTTTAAAATTCTTTCGTATGAGAAATGATCTGGTAGTGTATGGAAGTCAAGTGGCATTTTAAAATTCTTTCGTATGAGAAATGATCTGGTAGTATATGGAAGTCAAGCGGTATTTTAAAATTCTTTCGTATGAGAAATGATCTGGTAGTGTATGGAAGTCAAGTGATATTTAAATGATCTGGTAGTATATGGAAGTCATGTGGTATTTAAATGATCTGGTAGTATATGGAAGTCAAGCGGTATTTTAAAATACTTTTGTATGGGAAATGATCTGGTAGTATATGGAAGTCAAGTTGTATTTAAAAATTATTTCGTATGGGAAATGATCTGGTAGTATATGGAAGTCAAGTGGTATTTAAAAATTCTTTCGTATGGGAAATGATCTGGTAGTATATGGAAGTCAAGTGGTATTTAAATGATCTGGTAGTATATGGAAGTCAAGTGGCATTTTAAAATTCTTTCGTATGGGAAATGATCTGGTAGTATATGGAAGTCAAGTGGTATTTAAATGATCTGGTAGTATATGGAAGTCAAGTGGTGGTATTTTAAAATTCTTTCGTATGGGAAATGATCTGGTAGTATATGGAAGTCATGTGGTATTTTAAAATTCTTTCGTACGGGAGAAACTGAACAACTTCTGTATCAGTGCTTTGAGAGGCTAGCTTCTGATCTTAACTTTCTCATTAATTATACCTTTCTCTATTTTGTTCGTTTTTGACAGTAGTGTGCTGGCTGACGTGTCGTCAGACCCTAATACATACATACATACATACATACATACATACATACATACATACATACATACATGCATGCATGCATGCATGCATGGATGCAATCATGCATGCATACATACATACATACATACATACATACATACATACATACATACATACATACATACATACATACATACCATTTTGTTTTTTCCATCATACACTGATAACCAGAACTCTTTAAATGTTATGTAAATGCTGCAGTCATCCAACCTTAAAATATCGTCACTACTGTAAGATATGATTTTGTCTCTCACAAGCATTCTGCCTAAATTATTAGCCTCTGCATTATTAGCATCTCATTTCACCTTTATATCGAACGATGAGAAAAATGATAGAGGTATAGTTATGACATTTGGTTTCAACCTTGGTATTACCGCTAGGAACATGTGTTCAGGCTTGATGCTACGTGGAGTACGTGTAATGCAGTGCTATGTTGGATTATATTGCTTGTGGTGTGTTTTCTTGCTTATGTATCTTCCATATGTTGGCATTCTTGTATGCTATTTTATATCTACATTTTAATGATAACTGTAACCAACATACATGTTGACACCCATTTCAATGGCAATAAATACATACTCACAAGTTACATGTTTATCAGAATGATGGTAAAAATCATTAATTTAGGTTTTCTATGTTTTTCTAAAACAGCATCTGAACAGAAAGCAAAAGCACCATCGAAATTATTCAACATCTGAGTAACCAAACCTTGTTCTATCAATCTTCCTTCATGAAGCTAAGTGCCTTGGCGCTATTTTCGTTGAACTCTGCAGTTTTCTTCTGAAATACTTCTATGCCTAATGTTTTGTTTATCGGTCCCATTTTGATCAAATAATTTAAACAGATAACTACGTTCTGTGAATGCTAGCTATCGCATCAACCATTATTACTGCGGCTGTTGACGTATTGTTCTAACTCTAGTTAATATAACACATCTCGATGTTGCTATCGGTTTTTATCAATCATAATGAATAATAACTTTTAATATGTTCTCTAATCGCAAAAAAAGAAAGAAAAAGAAACAACAACAAAAAGCCCAACAAAGCAAAACAAAACAAAACATAAAAAAAAACAACAAAAAAAAAAAAAAAAAAGAAAAACAACAATCAGTTTCAAATAATTTGTATGTGATTCTTTGATACTGTAATGATTGGTTTAGGATTTCTTTGCTTCCAAATCTTAATTGAACTTTAGGAAGCAAAGACAACGTTTATTGTTTACCTCTAATCCAATATAAAATTCGATATTGTCGAAAGATTAAATGTAAAAGTTTATCAACATTGTAAATAAGCTTGATTTCTTTATTCGAATGGTATATTGCTGTGAAACATCTATTGTGTGCAAACGTACGAAGCATAGTTAAGTCCATCAGTAGTAGTTAATATTTGTGGTGTAATATGAGGATTAAATCTACCGAACAAACTGTATTTATCTTTTTAGCACCTTTTTGAACCTTTGCGATAATTGATGGGTTTTCTTTAACATACACTAAAATGCCAACATGGAAATTTTAATTGAACTGACACAATACGAAAATCATAAAGTACAATACATCCTTATATTAATGTAGCATTCGGTTCATTCGACCAGTTTTTAATTTAATAAATCTTAGTAATAGATACAATACTCATCTCCGCCTTCAAATGAGTTTTGAATTCCCCTATGTTTTCATCGATTTCGGCATTAACTGTATCCATTCTTTCTTGTAATGCAAGAGTCCTATTATCTACATCATCTTTAAATTAATCTGCATATGTTGTTAATGTTTGTTCCAGATCATTTAAATCTTTTCTCAATCGTTTCATCCTTTTTTATAATTCATTAATGCTACCTTGTACAGCACCGATATTATTTGTCAGTTCTTGATCAACGTATTCTCTTGTATCTGTAAGCTCATTTTTTAGAGTTGGTAACTTCGGATCTTTTAACATTCTGATTTTATCGTTTAAATCAGTGATAGATAAATCATAAGTCGTTATATAGTTCTGATTATATTTAATTTCAATTTATTTTTTCATCTATCTTTTCGGTTATTTTTGTTAAATCATTCTTCTTTTGCGACTTTCACAATGTATTAGTGTTAGGAGTTTTTTATGTTCCAGTTTTAATGAACCACCTTTAAAAGCATTGGCTAAGATTTTAAACTCTTGATTGTCTTGTTGGATTTAATAATTTAAGTCTTTCTTTAACTGTTCTCTGATTGTCAATTATTTTATTTTTCCAAGATATCTTTATTTTTCCATATCAGTCTCTAATGCTTCTATCTCTGAGTTTATCGTTTCTTCTGTGATTTGGAAGTACTGCTAAATGTTTAGTATTTTCATCTGCTCTTTCGCTTGCTTCCTTTCTTACAGTTTAGAAGGCTTGCAATGAATTAGATAAAGTATTCATTTTTTGTTTAAACAAGCTTTGCTCATCTTTTTCTGGTTGTCTTCAATCTGTTTTTCTAGCTCTGAGATTTTGTGAGCTCATTTTAGTAACAATGTTTAATAGAAGATATTTTGTTATCTAATTGTTCTCGCCATGATTTTATATCTTTAAAATTAGTATCCTCAAGGTCTTACGCATTTAAGTATCAACACGTCTTTCCACAAACCGTTAAGTAGTTGCATCATATACTTTTAGCACATCACCTAAATAAGCAATACAGTTGTTATTCATGTTGTTGTTTATTTATTTATCCAGTTTCACATCTTTTTCCTCCGCTTTCATTAAGGATTTAAATCTAATACCACCAGGACCTCATAAAGATCTTTCTCCCATAGGTATTTACTTAACAAGAAAAACATATGTTGCAAGCATACCTTGAACATCTATTACGTCTTCATGTTTGATGATGATAGATACTCAGTCGGTGTAAATAACCTCTTTCTAACTGTTTGCAATGGGCATTAACATTGTATGGAACAAAAACACCGCGAATATGAGCCGTTATTAGAAAACAATAGCTCCTTCAAACACAGGCACATATGTAATGAGGTACAGCTGGAGCACCCTAGACACCCTTCAGCTTGTTCAGACAATTAGTGAGACAAAATGGCTATTTACTCAGAATCGATGTTTTTTTTATATATCATTCGTACAAAATGAAAACCTGTAACACGTTCAACTTTTTAAATCACATACAACTGACACCTGTATTCCAAGAAATTGTATTTCATTATTCATCACAGAAGTTACAAGTTTAAGAGATTAAGAACATTCTTCGTCTCATGAATACGTCGTTGCATATGATATTTATTAATTTAAATACATATTAGATTAGATTGAACATTTATTTATTTAAATTGATTCTTTCATGACATAAATATTTTTGAATTTTTTTAATGTGATTTGTTTTCCTATATGCTTTTCCATGCAGAGCGCAATAAATGAACCATTTTTTCAAACTATCTATTGCTGAAAATAGAGTAGCAAAGACATTTTTGTAAAGAAATGAAAGGATATTTTTTAATGAAAACTTCAACAATACAACTGAAGGTCTTTACGAGCAAAATCCTTTTTTAGACTATACTCTCAATACTGTATAATAAAGAGCTTATTTGGATTTAAGTTGCCCTCATAACACAACTGTTAGTGCACAGATTTTTACCGATTTTCATTAGGGTTAATCTTGTTTATTCAAAAGTTGATTTGGAATATCTAATTAGTATGATGGGAAGAAGCTGTATGCTCTTTCAAAGGGATTTTAAAAGTGCCTACAAGCAGATTCATATCGAGAATTACTATATATTCGGACTGAGCGTAGCAGCGACTGCCTTTGTCAAAAGCGAAATTTACAACTCAAAACGACCATTCGCCGCTCACATATTGAATACAGCGAGCAGGATTCGCAAAGCCCTCAACTAATCACAACAAATGACGTGTGACTATGTAGTGTTTTTCCTTGGCGCGGCAGTCACAGACGACAAGGTCAATCCAAATCGGTTGGATTTGGATGACATGCTGGCACTAAAATACCTACTAAAACCCCGATATACTATACTTAATTAATATTTTACACGGCTGTGGTTCAGAAGATCGCATGAAAAAAGCACATCCTCCGATTCCTGGTAATGTCCGTAAGGAACTATACATATGACTGTCATCAGTCCCACGTAATGTTGGGTTTTCTAAGGAATAGCAGCTCGAAAGTGTCCAGCTGTTGGTTGGAATCTTTACTCCAAATGCCATTAAAAATCTTACTAATGCAACATTCTTTAATTATCCTTCAAGCTGCAGGCACAATAAATAACATACAAAAATCACAGCATGGAGAATATTTGAAACTTCTGCAGTAATTTGGAGTTACGGTTGAGCTAGTGGAATCACCTAAGTACAAATATATCTGATTACATTACTAATTGAAACTATCAGGCATACCATTTATCTAAGTGAAGATAAGATTGTATTTCTTCACACGTTTTCTACGTGATCATCATGTCACCTTAGCTGAATATATTTACAAGTGAGTCAGTTACCAATGTAATATATTTGTTATAATATTACATGCATAATTAATATACAGAAAGTTCCTTCAAATGTAAATTGCACGTCAATCAAACTAGAAGGCAAGCTTTGCATTAACCAAAGGTATGATTAATTCATATTATTATCGGTCATATGATTGAATTATAAATCAATACAACCGATCTCACGTAACTGCATGTATTTAACTCAAGATCTCTAAAGAAACGCGGCAAATCAGACTGTCATTTCTGTTATAAGAAAAACTTTGAATATTTATAAACCATCGGCCATGCGGCTTCAGAAAAAAAATAATGCTAGTTTTCTTCTGGCTTGTCAACACCCCATGCTTAATCTAATATTCAGATGACTATCATATAAGATGTCGTAATATCATTAATGTCAGTTTCTGAATAACGTGTTTAAACAGATGTTACAAATGTAGGAAATAACGTTAGGTTCATTTGTGTTTGACACGCCGTTTGGCACGCACTTTGCCTTCCTTTTGATTGATTGATGGGCTAAGAAAGAATGAACTTTGATGAACAAAGTAAACTTACAAAGAACATTGTTACCATAATTATGCATCTTACTTTTGTAGAAGCGGTACTATCTTAGAAAAGCTTACTTGGAGACATTATCACAAAGGGATAACGTATCAATGAAATTTGAGTAAAATAAAATATGACAGAAAGATTAGTTCTAATTTCAAGCTATAACAGTCCTTGTACAGCACATGTGGGAGGTCAACCAAACAACAAATGTTATTTAAAAGAATACGTGTATGTCAGTTAAAGTGATTCACAGATTTCCATGTACATGATGGTGGGTATCCTCTGTATTTACCATCCCGTTGGCATTCTATCTTTGAAACTCAGCGTCACACTCTCTGTTGATTATATTTAATCCTGTCTTATTAAGGCCGCAGGGGCATTACTACTATGGGCACAGGCCCCTTAACTGAACCTGTGTGCAGCAGTTAAAACCGGGGGGGGGGGGGGGGGGGCCCTACTAACGTCATCATTACGTCACAAAGTCTACAAGTGTCCATTCTCAAATGGTGAATTTGCTTCGATTCGCAAAATGTTCCTGCTTCACACAACAGGAAGAAAAGTCTCTCTATAAAACAAGGAAGTATATCTTACCACGGGATTGGAAGCTATCATCAACACCCAAGATTTCTCTATAATTTGAAGCCGTTATTGTAGACACTTCGAGGTCAAAATTTGCATTTCTTCCCGAAATATTAATTCTTGACGTTAAAACAAGCGAATCTTACAACTTTAAGCAGTGTTTATGACAATACACTTTTATAGTGTCTCGTAAAATGGGAGATAGTTCATGGCTTCAGCCGCAGAATCGAAATGACAAGCTCACACTCAATTGCAAGATCGGTAAGTCAACCATTTTAAAAAATATACAATTAGTAGTAGTTCCTAAACAAGTTGATGATAGTTTATATCTATCTTTTACAACGAAATATGACTCGCAAGTAAACCATTTAGTCTCTCCTTGCCAACGTAGCAAAATTAAGTGTCATTCTTGAGCATATCAAAATTTCCCTCAAATTAAAATAAGTCACTCGTCTCAAGAACATTTTTTAGCAATAAAGATTATAAAAATATTTGTAAAAAGTTTCAAACTTTTATTTTTTCAGACCCGCCAAAATTCATTTTGAAAGTGGATCGGTCGGTTTTCAGTGCAAATCATCGCAGGGTGATTAGCCTCAGTTGGACAATCCTTTTAATGCAGCATACACATTAGTGACTAATGAAGCTTCTTCTTTCGTGAACGATCTGGATCCTAATTACGGTTCTGGACCCTAATGACCGTTCTGCAGCCTTGTTTCTAATGGGGCCAAGGCGTCATCGGTAAGTACCAATTCAACTACGAAATGAAAATGATAAATCTAGCACCAAGAGCCGTGACAATTTTATCGAGGGGATGCAACAGGTATTATTCTAAAACTTATGTCCAACAGGAAGCATGCTCATTTTTATATGACAGAAGTCCCCTCATCGTATGGACATCAATATAATATACATGCACAAAGTTAAAAAGTTTCTAAATTCTAAGGGAAGGAAAATTTATTTTATATTTAATGGATTCCAAAAATGAGTCTAAGATTGTATTTGGAGAAGTCAAGAAAAATGTGACCCTGAGGAAACACACGTCGTTCCATGTGAAGGACCTTGTTTCCTATGGAGGCAATTTTTTAAAAATCATTTTGAAGTATTGTTCAAATTTTAACTTTCTATATGAAAAAAAAAATGTAGAGCCTAGAACCTGATGATAAAATATGTATCAGATATAACAACATCTACTCTTTATTAAAAAACATTAACACATGTCGATAAATATGACAAAAATGTCTGAATCGGTACATAACTGAAAAACCAATGTATTTATGTCATACTATGAGGATAAGGATTGTTAGAAAAATCTCTGATTAGCACAAAACATTAGAAAGAAGAGAAAAAATATGCCCTTTTATTAAGGTATTTGAATAACTGAAAAACAACTGTTTCACACACACGCGACGCATACGCACATGTACATATTGTATAGTGCTGAAATTAAAATTATTAAAAAACCCCACAACTTTTTATCACATATTTAATTAGGCTGATCCGACTTACAGCTGAAACTTTAAAACGAAAGTGTCGCAATTCAAATAAAATCTCCTCTCTAAGAAGCTATACATTTAAAAGAAAAAAAAAGAATGGTGATTGTTCTTATTCAATACATGAAAATGGTGATTGTTCTTATTCAATACATGAAAATGGTGATTGTTCTTATTCAATACATGAAAATGGTGATTGTTCTTATTCAATACATGAAAATGGTGATTGTTCTTATTCAATACATGAAAATGGTGATTGTTCTTATTCAATACATGAAAATGGTGATTGTTCTTATTCAATACATGAAATTGGTGATTGTTCTTATTCAATACATGAAAATGGTGATTGTTCTTATTCAATACATGAAATTGGTGATTGTTCTTATTCAATACATGAAAATGGTGATTGTTCTTATTCAATACATGAAAATGGTGATTGTTCTTATTCAATACATGAAATTGGTGATTGTTCTTATTCAATACATGAAATTGGTGATTGTTCTTATTCAATACATGAAAATGGTGATTGTTCTTATTCAATACATGAAAATGGTGATTGTTCTTATTCAATACATGAAAATGGTGATTGTTCTTATTCAATACATGAAAATGGTGATTGTTCTTATTCAATACATGAAAATGGTGATTGTTCTTATTCAGTACATGAAAATGGCGATTGTTCTTATTCAATACATGAAAATGGTGATTGTTCTTATTCAATACATGAAAATGGTGATTGTTCTTATTCAATACATGAAATTCAACTTGAGATATAAGCGATGGGCGCATCACAAAGACATTGTAATTCGCTCGACTGGGCCTAAAACCAGTGTAGTAATGACTGATAGTTTCCATAACTTGCAATTTTCAAGTCTGAATTTGGCGCCTCTGATTCTTTCTTTAATAAGTAAAGTATGATATATTTTATACTGGAAACCTATGGACATGTTGCATAATCTAAATTTCTTGAGAGAGTTATTCATGTGGAACCACGGTTTCAAAGGTGATGTAGAAAGCGACCGTTTGATCATTGGAGCGACACTGTACTGGATTGCTATTCACTTGGGATTCGTTATTGCAAAAACACGTTCGCTTACGATATAAAAATTTCCCAAAAACATACAACACTGTGAAAACGGAAGAACTTGTGTTGGCAAACCAAAGTTAAGAGAATGCCATAACTACTTTAAATGATGAGAATACATTCAAGGTGTCCTTAATATAAAGGTAAATGATGAAATTTGTTGAAATCCAACATACCTTAGTAAAGTTATGCTGCAGAAACCAAAATGATGGGAAAGCAGGAGCCATAACACTTCAAAATAATAATGTGGAATGCTGGAAATTCATCTTATGCAAGGTATGACCAGTATTAAGCTACGTGCCAAAATTCGGTTGAAATCAAACAAATCTTGATAAGGTAATGCTGCAGAATTAAAGTCAGGAGGACGGGCAATGGGTCATGTAAATGAGGTCATGGTATGCTGGAAATTAAAATTTCGTCAATGTAAAGTCCCATATCGAATTCGGTTGAAACCCCAAAAGCCTGGTAAAGTTATGCTATGGAAACCAAAGTCAAGAGGACGGGCAAACGGGCGGTGGGGGGAGGGGGGGGGGGAGGGGGAGGGGGGTCATAACCCCTGTAAATGATGTCATAGAACGCTGGAAATTCAGTTCATTCGAGGTCTTATAAGTATAAAGCTACAATCCAAATTTAATCTGAAATCCAACAAACCTTTGATAAGTTATGTTGTGGAAAAACAAGTCAGTAGGACAGAAAATCAGGGGACATAACTCCATTGAATTATGCGGAACTCATGAAATCAAACTCCTTCAAGGTGGCACTAAGATAAAACGACACGCCAATTTTGGTTAAAATACAAAAAAAAAAAAACCTCTGGTATTTCTTAAAGTGGGTCATTCTATCTCTGTTGTTAAGGAGACGGAGAAATCGATTACACCTTATATATATATATATATATATATATATATATATATATATATATATATATATATATATATATATATATATATATATATATATGGAAGTCCCATTTGACCGGTCCAACTAAACACCGCAAAAACGGGCAAATGCACGCAAAGACAGGCAAAGACACAATGAAGGTAGAGACTTTAAAAACTGATAATACTGGAAAAAATTTAATGTTGATACAAATTAATAAAAATAAATATATAAGAATTATAATTGTTTGTATTGTCTATGTTTTGATTGTTCTTTTTTCTTTTTTAAATGTCTATTTGCATTCAACATTGTAATGAATTATAGTAAAAATATTCAAACGTGTCATTTGTCCGAAAAATGGGATTTCTTATCATTATTTGTAATCTATTTTATCTCATTTAATGTTAATGCAGAAAGTTTTTTTTATGAACATTTGGTAAGTATTCGAAAAAGAGAAGCGCGCAAAGACATTTTTAAACTTTACTTAACTGGAAATTTCCTGTTATTGATAAAAAAAATTAAAGAATTTGCAGACAAATGTGTAGCAAATGCTTGACAAAATATACTGTAGCGGATGACCCTGTCACACCATCCCAAGCCTCGCCTTTTCAGGTTCGCTGGATAGACATTTATGTAGGAGTGAAACCTCGCTGCATCCGTCAAAGATCTGGTGCTCCAAAATGTGAAAATCACAAAATGAAATTCATTAAATGAATGTATCAATAACAGGAGATTTACAGTTAAGTAAAGTTTCAAAACCTCTTTGCGTGTCTCTTTTATGTACTACTTACAAACGGAATACAGTATCTGAGCAGAAAGTATACATGTCAGTCAGTGACCGAATTCCAATTTTGTCCTTTGCGCTAAATAACGATTTAGCTACACAGCACTGTAAATGTTGATTATCATAACAATTAATAAAGAAAACAAGTATGACAATTCACCCCTATAATGTAAAGAAAACAAGCATGACAATTCACCCCTATAATGTAAAGAAAACAAGCATGACAATTCACCGTATCTAGATGTAAACAAACCGCAAATTGGCGTACTTTTTGCCATTTTTTTCACATACTGATAGCTGCAAATTCTCAAGGCAAAGAGTCAGGGGATGCCGAGACTAGGGAAGATTCAGTACGTCCGTTATATATTTGTGTAATAGTTGCTCTGATTGGATGCAGCAAAAATGTTTTATTTGAAACGTCCCAGCGTTTACCCATGCGTCTTACACCTTTAAATAGACACGGAAAAGCCTAGCAACAGACAACCACTTACCCCGAGATTCATCGTGGGCACTGAGTACCCTCAATTGCCAGAATGTGAGAAGCAACGTCGCATATTTAGAAAAAGAACTATTAAAACTCGACATACTGTGTATTCAGGAACACTGGCTCATTTTTTGTTTTAAAACCAACATCCTTGCAGAACTCTTTCCCCAACACAAAAACATCATCAAAAGTGTAGACGATGAAGATCCAATTTCCCCCAAAGAAAGGATACGAGGATATGGCGGGATATCGATCATCTGAAAAAACAAATCTATTGACCATGCTATCAAGCGACTCCCAGATGGGAACAGTTGAATAACAACAATCAGCATACAAACGGCACTTGGTTCGTTCTGCCTTGTCTCGGAGTACATGCCCTGCAGGGGCAAAACACCTGGAATTGGTATCCAATGATCATCTTTTGCTTGAAAATGCGAGTTGTACCCAATTGGAACCCCTCCCCATACTGTAAAGAACATGTTTTGCACATTGACGGTCAGATGCTCTCACTATTATTGTTTGCAATTAAACTAATTTAAATAATAATATGCTTCTTTTTATCTTTGCTATTGTACAGTATACACTTTCAATAATAATGTGCATACAATTAAATAATACATTATAAATCCAGCTAATGAAAATAACTTACGCTGCTTATTGTGGTAATAAAATGCTGCATGGCGACTGCTTTCTCGATTTTTTTTCAGTGTTAGTAATTTGCAGAACATTAAATGATACATTATGAATTCAGAGAACAAAAATTAACATACGGTGATTTAAACAAAGATTATTAAAATATATTTCATCTTACGAGGTCCACAAAATTAAGAGAATATAGACGTATGATATTGTATGGAACTAAATCATAAAATTTAGAGGACCCCACTTTCATTTTTTCAGTATACAAGTTTTATTTAGTACTATTAGCATATAGTACAACACACAGTTTAAAAATAAATTCTACATCAAATCTAACAAAGGCAATAACTTACCCAGACCAGTATGTGTAGACAAAAACAATGTAACTAAAGTATTAACATACTCAGACCAATATATATATATATATATATTATATATATATATATATACACACACACACACATACGAACAAATGTTACTGCATTGGCCATGTTTTCACGATTTGTTGCAGTTAGTAATTTGCATACAATTAAATGATTCATTATGAGCTCACAGAAAACCAATAACATACATCAAATATATTTCATCTTTCAACAGAGATAATACCACCATTTTCTTTACGTCATCATTTTCTTTATTTTAATTATTACGAGATTAGCAGAATATAGAGAGGATATTTGCTTGAAACGAGTGAATAACGGATATATTTCATCGAGTGGGTGAAAAACTGAGTATTTTCACGAGTGGCGAAGCCACGAGTGAAAATACTTAAGTTTTTCACCCACGAGATGAAATATATCCGTTATTCACTCGGAGAAAGCAAATATTCTTTTTATTTTATGCTCAAGCGTACAGTATTGTCTAGCAATTTGTATAACACACTGAGGTAGCTGATTTCTTACTGCATCCCGCGCGATAATGTCAGCGGTTTACCGTTTATGGTTTGCTCTGTTTTGTGTATAATTTGCACATAAAATATCAGTAGTTACATAATGCTTCTTCCCAATTCAAGGTAAAATATCAGATATAAAGAAAATGAAACAAATTTTTTTATGTCTGTTGCTGGATTTGAACCCGATTCGCCGGGATGCAAAGTGGCCATCTTTACCACTACACCACGCGAGCTATTGACTACTAGTGGAAAAATATCATGATATTTTTTCACTGCAGTGAAATATCACAATTATATCTCTCGGAAAATCTAGTATTTCACTGCCTAGCATAAAATAAAGACGTATAATAAGTGACGTATGATATTCTATTGAATTAAATTATAAATTTATCAGAACCCGTTTTATTTCTTAGTATCTATGATACTATAGTACAATGTACAGGATAAAGATAAATTCTTTGTGTTATTTAGCACTAATAGTATATATAGTGCAATGTACAGGATAAAGATACATTCTTTTGTGTTATTTAGCACTAATAGTATATATAGTACAATGTACAGGATAAAGATAAATTCTAAATAAATCTAACAGAAGCATTAACCTATTCAAAGCAATATATACAGACGAAAATTTTTTTTACTGCACGAGCCGTGTTTTCACGATTTTTTTTTCAGTGTTAATAGTTGTATTATTTCTCAATAAAATAAAGTAAACTATTTAAATTTTGCACAAAAGGTGAATGAGCTGCTTTGAAAATATTTCATTATTAAATTGCCGATGCAAGAAAAACAGTCCAACATTATTTCATTTTATTATATATAACAACTCCATTATTTCGCGTAAAATCGGGATTTTGTTTCCTTAAATGCAGATTTAAACTGCACAACGTACCTGGGGATAAATGAGAAATATCATATTTTAAACAAATGTAAATGTCACATTTAAATCCAAGACGAAACATAATAATATTTCACATGGTCCGAATCAGCTCGGCATTTGGTCCGAATCAGCCCGTAATCTGGGCCGAATCAGCCCTTATTTTGGACCGAATAAGCCTGGTCCGAATCAGCCATGGTCCGAATCAGCCTGTTACCAAGTGGAGCATGCTATCAAGAAACTGTCAAATAACAAGGCTCGGAGTACGCATGATAGCATGGTCAATAGATTTGTTTTTTCAGATGATCGATATCCCGCCATATCCTCGTATCCTTTCTTTGGGGGACAACCTTGGTATACCAGTAGAACATCTTAAATATGGAGGCCAGCCGATGGCTATGTACCTCAAAAGACTTTTGAACAACACCATCCAATGTGCAAGTATCCCAGAAGTGTTAATAGTAGGGATCCTCACGCCAGTGCCTAAAACTGGGAAGGACCATACTCATTCCAATAACAACAGGGGCATTACCATGAAACTGCTTTTAGCAAGCTACTAGAAACAGTACTTGAGCCCACGTAGACAGTAAGCTGACCCCTACCCAAAATAAACTCCAAAGGAGTTTCACACAAAACACCTCCCCTAACCATGCAGCACTACTGGTATCTGAAACAATCAATGAGGCAAGAGATACAAACAAAACACTAGTCCTAGCCACCCTTTATGCTGAAAAAGCCTTTTATGTCGTATGACATGAAGGTCTCTCGAGGTAGCTATATATACATGGTATTACAAGCAACCTCTGGTTCCTCCTGAAAGACCTACAGACGGCATCATTTAGCAAGGTAATAGACTACATAAGCTCAGCAACCACTTCCACACTGGACAGGGCATTAAGCAAGGCGCCAAACTATCTCCAACCCTCTTCAAGTGCTTCAACAACGACCTACTACATACAGTCCAACGGAATAATCTGGGAGCATCAATTGGGACCACTTTCATAGGATCACCCACAGGAGCAGACTATGTGGCAATCCTAGATAACAACTCGGTAGACCTCCAAATCGCACTACAAACAATCTGCAACTTCTCCAGCGCTGACCGCTTTTCAATCAACCCATTTAAAAGCAACATGATCTTCAACAACCATATAAGAAGTGTAACATAATCCTGCAACCTGGGTAAAACAACGATTAAGGAAACAAATTCAACAACCCACCTTGGTATCTCCATGACAGCCGATATGAAGACATATATAGAGGATAGGATACAGAAAGGGTGAAGAGCGCTGTATTCCAGCATGGGAGCAAACTACTTGGAAAGAATGGGGTGAACCCAATTTCGTCTTACAACATGTATCCCATCTTCTTACGTCCACAAGCTGTCTACGGCATATAAGTGACACGGATCTCCATAGCAGGCTTAGGAACGCTGAAAAATCTGAGCAAAAGAGTATTCGTCAGATTCAGTTTCTTCCTGATAGATGTGCATCAGCCTAATTCTATATAATTATAGTTGCAACCCCCATGAACGCCCACATTGAGATGAAAGCCCCGACACTTTTTGGCAACATCACTAGGCAGCCAGAATCTGCGGAGTTTGAGATTGGATGCAGCTGAAAATAAAAGATGAGAGTAACAGCAGTTGGACGCAGGCTGCTGGCATTAAAAGATAAGGGTAACAGCAGTTAGTTTACCTACATAAGGAAACCCCTACAGAAATACTCCCATCAGTTTTCTGATTGATAACTCCGCTGGTAAGCAATGCTGGAGAAATATGGTTATGGTGGGAGTGAACTTATATTGTCGCAAGACATGGGAAGAGGTAACCAACCTATCACTCAGATACCTACACGAACAAGACAACCCTCTGCTGCAGGCACACAAATTTATAGACATTAGCATCAACCAATCTGTGAGCAGAAGCCAAAGCATCCCTTAAAGCAAGGGTCATAAAAGGCTCCTACACATGCACTGCAAACCAACAGACACAAGTTCAATCAACACTCGATCTGCCCCCCCCCCTTAAATGATAATCCAAAGATAGAAAGCAATTCTTTCTCATATGCCCCTCCATACAGTGCAAACGTGATAAACATCTCCACAAAATCCTAGGATGTATCTAGTCTTGTAGGGTAGGTACAGCCAATATCCTTAGAAACACAGTGAACTCATGCTGCAGTATGTGCTGGATTGCAGTGCTCCAACCATCAAGATCGCCTTTGACTTGAGTACTGATCAAATCCAGGAAATGGAATGTTTCAGTAGAAGTCTAATTTACGACCTGCATCGCCCGAGAGCAAGGCTTCTAACTTCAACCAATCCCACCCGTACCTAAGAACAAACGTGTCCTTAGTACAATATTCTCGCTACACTTCCAGTAACAATATACATATTCCTAGGTTATACAAATGGTCTCAACTGCATGAATTTTCAGCATTGCAGTCAGTCCTCCTAATGGCTAGGAATGGATCAGCATTATGTATATATTTGTAATTTTTTAATACATTTATTTGATCAGAATGGGACAGTGGGAAATAGAAGGTATCTGTGTAACACCACAGTACCCCTCCACCACCACCACAACAGCAAAAGCTGTAGATGTTAAATTAAAGGAAATAAACTAAATCACTATATTCAAAGTTCAATAAAATAAGAAAGAATAAAAATTCTTTCACAGCAATAAAACCAAAATTTTGACAGCAATCTGTTTTTAATTAGAAAAGGTATTCTGCATTTATAAAAGAATCCAAGTGGAATAAATCTTGCTAGTTAAATCTATAAAGAGTTCTTATTCAAATAAACAACACAAACAAATATGGTGGAAGGACCATAATAGTATCATTCCATCTGAAAGAATGAGATATGTATACAATTGTTTGGTACATTCGACATGGATAAAGCATCTCTTCGTCCTGTTTCTATTATAGTTATACTTCTGGGTTGTTGGACATTGCTGGAAGAGAGGCAGGTAGAGTAAAGTTGTTTACTGTACAACTCTCACACTGTAGACAAAATTAGCATACATTTATGTCTTTCACCTACTTTGATTAACATTTCTTTTCTTAATCACTATTAGGAAAACCATATGTTGTCCTGAAGCAGACACTTGATGAAAATGATTATTCCAGTGTGCTCTGGAAATGAAACTGAAAAAGCACAAAGAACATTAACTTTTTCTGCTCTTTAAGAATAGAAACTAATTTTCACAGTGTAGGCACTGACTTTTCTTAATGTGCACAAATGAAATTTTAAAATAGAAAAAAGTATACAAAAATGATTGGCTTGCTGTTTTAATACTTTATCTTTGAAGTTAAGAAAGTAATGATAGCCATTCAGAACTAGCCGTCTTCAGAGACATATACATCAGATGCAAAAGGCCCAGCTTGCATATCTAGTTCAACCCCCATCATTCAGATATGAATATAAAGAAACCTGTAGGAGCTTGAAACTGCTCTTAAGATATACACATTCCTGGTCTTATAACAAGGAATAAAAATAAAGGAAATATCAGGGAAATACCTTTTCATTAAATTTTTCTTTAACCCTTTGGAAAACTCTGGAGTGGAACATTAAGACAAAATTGAACATTCCCACAATGAATTTACTCTTTTTCTTATGATTATGTTTTCTGGAGAAAATGGTGCATAAATAGTGATGTTATGTGCAAAAATATGCTAATTTTGCATGCAGTCTACTCATCCAATTCCCATACTCATTAAAATATAAGTATAGTCCGACGAAAGCAATTAGACTTTAATCAGTGGAAAAGTGTCGTAATGGGCTGCCAAGTGTGAGATATTTCTGAACATTTGGCCTCTAGTTCCCATCAGTTGACTGGAGAACACGCTACTCAGTGATGTTTATCTTGGAAGTAACAAACTTGTGTTAATGGATGGATGGACAATGGATGATGGACAACAGACCATCCCATACACTCTTCTGGTCTGTGACAAGTAGAGCTAAAAATAGTCAAATATACAAATTATGGTCATTAAGATGCAAAGTTTACCATTAATAAACATATTTGTTTCTACTTCCACTGCAATGGTCATAAAGGGCCTTCTGTGCAGGCTATAATGTATATAACATGGAAGAATATATGTGGTCTTGCTAAACACAAATATTTAACCCATGTTAGTAAAGTATAAAATGTAGGTCATAGTGACCTTCTTTTGTGACAGAGATGCATATAATTGTCAAGCCTAATGAATCAAACATGACAGCACCCAATAAATGAAACTTAAACACAAAATTTCAACCAAGTCACTAAAACATGAAATATAGGTCACTGAAACCTATTTTTGCAATACTCATCAAGACCATACCCTCAACAAGCTTCATGCCTCCAGGTATAACAGTACATGTATATACACAGGGTGCAAACCAGAGTACTGTAAATGGCACATTATATGCCTACCCTGTGTTTAGTAGTCCTCAAACTGAAATTTCTGTGCAGTAACCATTTTTCTTCTTTCAGTCACAGCAACCTTGATCTTTGGACCTCAAAATCAATAAGCTTCTTCTTTACCCCAAGTGTAAGCCATCCACAAAGTTTGGTCCAGGTCTGTGATTTAGAACTAATGTTATTGCGCAGAAACCATTTTTCTTCGTAGTCACATTGACTTTGGCCTTTCACCTTTTGACCCCAAATTGATAGGTTTCTTCACTATCCCAAGTGCAAGCCATCCATAAAGTTTGGTCCAAGTATGTAATGTTGAATTAATGATATTGTGCAGAAATATTTTTTATTCTTTAGTCACAGTGACCTTAACCTATTGACCTTGAAATCAATAGGGTTCTTCCTTATACCAAGAACAAGCAATCCACATACATGTACCACAGATTGGTAGCTGTAGATGGCAGAATTTTGTTGTGGAAACCATTGTTTTCTTTTATTCACAGTGACCTTGATCTTTGAGCTTTTGACCCCCAAATCAATAGGGTTCTTCCATGCCCAATGTGCAAGCACTCCACGTTTCGTCAAGGTATGTGATATACAACTAGTGTTATTATGTGGAAACAATTTTTCTTCTTTGATAGTGACCTTGACCATGACTTTTTACATTTTGCTTCTGAAATCAATATGATTCTTCCTTACCCAAAGTGGAAGTGATCCACAAATTTGGTCCAAATAAATGATGTAGAATTAATGTTATTTTGCTGAAACCACAATTTTCTTTTCTTAGTCACAGTGATCTTGACCTTTGACCTTTTGATCCCGAGATCAGTAGCGTTCATCTTATCCCAAGACAAAGCAATTCACAAAGTTTGGTAACTATAGATGTGAAGAATTATTGTGTAGAAATGAAATTGGTAACAGACAGACGGATGGATGGACAGCACAACATAACATGCTCCACCTTACAGCAGGCGTATTAAAATATACGGTCAAAATTCGTTATATAAACTGCATTCCCTAAAAAAGTCCAAGGTTTTCTCTGGTAGTACATCATAATAAAATTAATTTCTTAATTGATTTCACATCAAAATACCTGTCTCACAGGGTGGAAGTCAATACACTCGACAAGTATATGCTCTACTGTCAGTGGACACTAACAAGGTATGCACCATGGTCAAGGTTCTCCCTTCAGTAGGTATGCATGGGTAAGGTATATGCATCCTATACGTGACTGGCACAATACCAGAATGCATAAACAAACATGACCTTGAAGATGGGACCCTACATGTGGTATGTGACATATCTTCTAAAGCAATGGTTCTCTAACTTGCACCCATGGCCCACTTCTGGGTATTCTACGTATAGCTAATATATCACCAGCAGCAAGCCAGAGGCCCACAAGTGGGCCATGACCCGGAGTTTGAGAACCTATGTTCTAAAGCTTTATGTAATTCTACCAAGTTTCATCCCTTTTCTCAAAAGTTCTTAAGTTATTGAGAAAAATGAAAAATATGCCTCATACCTTAAATCAGGGGTCCCCAACCTTTTTGTGCCTAAGGGCACATTTGTGAGTTTATGAGAGAGGTGGGCACCAACCAATTAATTTGACCCATTTTATTATTATTATTATTCATGTTACGACTCTATGGTCTAAGAAAAATGTAACAGAAAGAAAGTGAAACCAACAAATCAAGTAAAAATCAACAAGCAATTTATTACTAGATAATTAAAATGAAAAAATCAAAAAGTCACTTACAGTAATGTGTTTTGAAATCCTAATAATCCAATAAGAATGATTGTTCTAATCACAAGTCCTAAATATAGAATGTTCCGAATTCACGGCTGTGTCCTTGAATGTTATGATGTGCTAATGGTCTCCAAAGTCCTGATGTACTAGTAATCTTTGATGTGCTGATGTCAAAATGAAGTATTCCAAAATCTCTGAATAAGTTCACATAAATTCCAAAATCATCAATTAAAAATCCAAAATCCAAAAGTTTATGAGCACTGTTATAATCCAATGAATATTTAAAATAATTCCTCTCTTAGAATTTGGAATGAATTTTCACAACTGTAATAGCTCTTTACAAGACTGATGGTAATGTCAAAACTGAAATAATGTCCACCAAACATGGTATATATAAAGATTGGTCACATGACAGAATGTTCTAGAATATGAGTCATCTTAATGGAATTCTACCTGTAAACAAAATTCAACCTTGACCTTCAAATTGAGAAAACATATTGATCAAAACAACCCAATTCAAGGACACTAGTTAAACATGTTTTTCCTGATAAACATTAAGATCCAAGCAAACATCAAAGTGAAGAAACATTTACAATTTCCCAAAATACCTACAACACCATATAAACATCATACATAACACCTCCCCTCATAAAGAAAAAGAAAGATTTATATAATAAAGCTTTCTTTTGAATATATATCTAATACTATAATAACCAAAATTACATAAGAACATGTTTTATGATACTAGACTTAATTACATCAAGCAATATTACATTTCTAGGCACGTGAGAGTGCATCTGCAATCACATTGTCTTTTCCTCTGATGTGTTTGATGTCAATGTTATATTCCTGCAATATCAAACTCCATCTCAACAATCTCCGATTTTTATCTTTCATTTTGCTGATGAAAGTAAGGGGATTGTGATCACTGTACACAATAATTGGAGAAAGAGCTGAGGTAACATACACTTCAAAATGCTGTAAAGCCAATATCAAAGCCAAACATTCCTTCTCAATTGTGGAATAATTTTTCTGATGTTTGTTTAGTTTTTTAGAAAAATAACACACAGGGTGATCCACACCACTTTTGTCTTCCTGAATCAATACTCCACCAACCCCTACATCACTTGCATCAACAGATAATTTAAATGATTGGCTAAAATTTGGTGCAGAAAGAACTGGTGCATTCTTAAGCATGGCCTTTAACTTTGTCAAAGATTCCTGACACTTGTCAGACCAATAAAATTTGGCTTTCTTACTCAATAAACTTGTCAAAGGTTCAGCAATTTTGGAAAAATTAGAACAAAATTTCCGATAATATCCAGCCATACCTAGAAATCGCATCAGTTGCTTTTTACAAATTGGAACTTGAAATTCAGAGATAGCTTTGACCTTAGCTTCTATAGGTTTAACTTGACCTTGTCCCACAATATGTCCTAAAAATGTGACACAAACATGGCAAAACTCACTTTTGCTCAAATTAATTGTCAGATTCGCATCGCTGAGTCGATCAAAGAATTTTCGAATCGTTTCCAAATGATCTTCCCAGGTGTTGTTGTAGATAATGACGTCATCGATATAAGCGTCACAATTATCAAGACCAAATGTTATCACGTTCATCAGACGTTGAAACGTTGCAGGCGAATTTTTCATTCCAAACGGCATAACTTTATATTGATAAAGTCCATCTGGAGTTAAAAATGCTGAAATTTCTTTTGCCCTTTCCGTCAGTGGAATTTGCTAGAATCCTTTTAAAAGGTCAAACTTGGTGACATATTCCGCATTTCCAATTTTATCAATGCAATCGTCCATTCTTGGGATTGGAAATGAATCAGTTTTGGTGACACTGTTGACTTTTCTATAGTCAGTACACATACGGAATGTATTATCTGGCTTGGGAACAAGAATACATGGTGAACTCCAGTTACTTTTACTTGGTTCTATGAAATCATTCTCCAGTAGATACTGAATTTCTTTCTTCAGATAGTTCTGTTTGAGAGGATTCATCCTATAAGGATGCTGTTTCACAGGCGCAGAATCTACAATGTCAACGTCATGATAAATTTTACTTGTTCGTGTTGGAACATCAGGAAACAAGTGCTCATAGTCATGTAATAGCTGTTTTAGTTCATTTCTTTCCTGTTGTTGTAGATGTGAAAGTTTCTGGTCTAGGTTGTTCAATATTTCTGAATTCCGAAGATTGGTTATACCAGAGTCACTATAGTCTGATCGTACTCCATCGTTGATATCTTCACTATGTGGGACAGGTACAACTAAATTAACTGAATAATTAGCTGGGCTATCTCTGTCAAAATATTCCTTTAACATATTTATATGACAAAGTTGTTTCTGTTTCCGTCTCCCAGGAGTGTTAATGATATAATTTAAGTCATTTACTTTCTTTTCAACGGTATAAGGACCAAAAAATTTAGCCTGAAGAGGATTCTGAGGTATGGGAAAGAGAGCCAGAACTTTGTCACCAGGTTTAAAACTCCTTTCCTGTGAATTTCTGTCATACCTTAATTTCATTTTTGACTGGGTAGTGTGAAGATTAGTTCTTGCTACTTCACAGGCCTTTGACAACTTGTATTTGAAATCAGAAACATAATCAAGAAGATTAATCTTTGAATCTTCATTTGAAAGAAGTTTCTCTTTCAATAATTTCAATGGTCCACGGACAGTATGACCAAAAACTAGTTCAAAGGGACTAAAACCCAACGACTCTTGAACTGATTCCCTAACAGCAAACAACAACAAATGAACACCCTCATCCCAATCCTTTTCTGTATCAAAGCAATATGATCGAATCATATTCTTCAAAGTTTGATGAAATCTTTCCAAAGCACCTTGACTTTCAGGGTGATAGGCAGAAGATTTAAACTGTTGGATGCCTAATTCATGCATAACTTGTTGGAAAATTCCAGACATAAAATTTGACCCTTGATCTGACTGGACAGATTTGGGAAGGCCAACAAGTGTAAAAAACTTCACCAAAGCTTTCACAATAGTTTTAGTTTTTATATTTCTCAGAGGAATTGCCTCTGGAAATCTTGTAGATGCACACATGATGGTCAACAAGTATTGGTTGCCTGACTTGGTTTTAGGTAAAGGACCAACACAGTCTACCATTATTCTACTAAATGGTTCATCAAATGCAGGAATAGGTTGCAGATGAGCCTTAGGTATCTTCTGATTGGGTTTTCCTACCATTTGACAAGTGTGACAAGATCTGCAGTATTTAGAAACATCACTTTTGAGTTTCGGCCAATAAAAATGATTCAAGATCTTGTGATAAGTCTTACGGACTCCTAAATGACCAGCCAAAGGAGTTTCATGGGCTAAATTAAGAATTTCCTGTCGATATGACTTAGGAACAACAATTTGATAGCTCACTGACCACTCGTCACCAGCGGGTACATCAGGTGGTCTCCATTTCCTCATAAGGACCCCATTTTTCACAAAGTAACACACTGGAACTTGTGTGGCTTCAGTTTCACTAATAGCCCTCCGAAACAAACAAGATATCTCGGGATCTTGCTCCTGTTCAACGACAAGGGATTGTCGTTTGTCATCCTGATTAGAACAAAGAATGAGTTGCCAAAAGAGGATCACTGTGATCAATACCGTTTGATTGATCAATACCTGAGGAAAAAGTGACCTCATCAAAAGACTGACCAATACATGTGTCATCTAAAGGAATAATATCCTGATCAACATCACTCTCAAGAGCTCTTTTTGCCATAGCTCTAGTAACTGCACAAGCAGGGTACAAATCAGGGATTTCAGTTTCAACAGGATCAACTTTCTGATCCAAACAAGGCTTGTCAGTTACAAGTGGATTAACCACAACCTTATCTCCAGCTAGGTCATTGCCTAGTAATAAATGAACACCCTCTATGGGTAAAGAAGTCACTGCCCCGACAGTCACAGGTCCAGAAACTAAGTCCGATGCCAAATTTACACAATGGAGAGGAACATTTACAAAGCCGCACTCTACTCCCTGAACAAGAACACTTTCACTTGAAGAAGACTCCTCAGACAAAGGCAAAGTACCTGATACTAAAAGACTCTGAGAAGCTCCAGTGTCCCTTAATATTTTAATTGGGATAGGTTTGGCAGAATCACCAATAAGTGATATAGAACCTTCTGACATGAATGGTTCATAAGCCTCCAAAATAGAATCAGACTGGGGTTTGTTTGACCCAACAAATGTATTGCTTTCAATACAAGACCGTGACTTTGACCTCGTAGAAATAAGAGCATTTGGAAAAGCTCTGTCTTTTCTCTGTTGCTTATTTTTCAACTTGAAGCAATCAGAAATAACGTGCCCTTTCTTTTTACAATAAGTGCATGTAGGAAGAGATAAGGATTTCTGATCAGTCTTATCAGATGTTTGATTCCTAACAGTTGTGCTGTTGTGAAATTTGGAAGTACTCGAATGAGATTGAAATGGTTTTTTACCAGAAAACTGCTGAGAGGACGACTTATTGCCAAATGAAATTTTGTGAGTCAAGGAATAATTATCAGCCATACGAGCAGCATTTTCCAAAGTTTCCACATTCCGCTCGTCAAGATAGGTTTTAACATCACTATGGATACACCTTTTGAACTCTTCAATTAATACGAGCTGTCGGAGGTTATCATAACCTTGATCAACTTTCTTGGCTAAGCACCACCTATCAAATTGTCGTTCTTTTTCCCATGCAAATTCGACATAAGTTTATCCAGTTTCTTTTCTACAATTCCTAAACCTTTGTCGATATGCCTCTGGTACCAACTCATAAGCTTTCAAGATGTACTCCTTAACCACATCATAATCAGTGCTTTGTTGTACTGACAGTGAAGTGTAGACTTCACGAGCTTTGCCAATTAGTACACTTTGTAATAACAAAGTCCAATGCTCTCTGGGCCATTTCAAGTTTTCAGCTATTTTCTCGAAATGAAGAAAGTATTTATCTACTTCTTTTTCCTGAAAAGGGGGTACTAACCTAATATATCTAGTAACATCAAAACCTGAACTTGTTTTTATAGGAGTGGAGTGTGCTCTGTTTGCCAGTTCTAATTCTCTTAATTTAAATTGCATTTCCCTTTCTTCTCTTTGCATCTGCATCTGTCTCTCCTCTTTCTCTCTCTCCCTCTCCATCTGCATTTGCCTCTCTTCTTTCTGCATTTGTATCTGCCTCTCTTCTTTCTCTCTCCAGCTGTATCTGCCTCTCTTCTTTCTCTCTCTCCATCTGCCTCTCTTCTTTTTCTCTCTCTCTCTGAATCTGAAGCTTTGCTAACTCTAAATCCATCTGGTTCTTTAACTCTAATTCCCTTAATTTCCTGTCAGAACCAGATACAGGCTTTCTCTTCGAACTTAAAGCACTACTATCAAAATTTCCCTTTCCTACTAAATACTGAATTAAAATAATCTTTATTTCCTGTTTTGTCAATGATACTTTTGCCTCAGATAGACTGTATTTTCTGGCAAGCTCGAGCAACTCATCCTTTCTCATGCACTCTAACCCCTCCTGGGTAGGTTTTGAAATGAAATTCTGAACATTAGATGCCATTGTAAATGCTTGTTGGTTTCACACAAAAAAAATTTCTCTATATAAAATCTTTGCCAAAGACAAAAAAATTCTCCGAGACAAAATCAATAGGAATTTCAAAAATAACTTTAATATCTCTAATATGCTTTATAGAAATTCAATCCCGGAACGACGAGCCCCCAATTTCTGTTACGACTCTATGGTCTAAGAAAAATGTAACAGAAAGAAAGTGAAACCAACAAATCAAGTAAAAATCAACAAGCAATTTATTACTAGATAATTAAAATGAAAAAATCAAAAAGTCACTTACAGTAATGTGTTTTGAAATCCTAATAATCCAATAAGAATGATTGTTCTAATCACAAGTCCTAAATATAGAATGTTCCGAATTCACGGCTGTGTCCTTGAATGTTATGATGTGCTAATGGTCTCCAAAGTCCTGATGTACTAGTAATCTTTGATGTGCTGATGTCAAAATGAAGTATTCCAAAATCTCTGAATAAGTTCACATAAATTCCAAAATCATCAATTAAAAATCCAAAATCCAAAAGTTTATGAGCACTGTTATAATCCAATGAATATTTAAAATAATTCCTCTCTTAGAATTTGGAATGAATTTTCACAACTGTAATAGCTCTTTACAAGACTGATGGTAATGTCAAAACTGAAAAAATGTCCACCAAACATGGTATATATAAAGATTGGTTACATGACAGAATGTTCTAGAATATGAGTCATCTTAATGGAATTCTACCTGTAAACAAAATTCAACCTTGACCTTCAAATTGAGAAAACATATTGATCAAAACAACCCAATTCAAGGACACTAGTTAAACATGTTTTTCCTGATAAACATTAAGATCCAAGCAAACATCAAAGTGAAGAAACATTTACAATTTCCCAAAATACCTACAACACCATATAAACATCATACATAACATTCATTATAACCTCTTCTGCAGGCACACAAAAAACCTTGGTGGGAACCGCATTGGGGACCACAGCCTTAAATACTGACAATGACCTTGACCTTGAATATAGGTCCTCCAATGTAATACATTGCACATCTTCTAGTGACTATATATAAATATACTATGTTCTAGTGACTATATATTAATATACTATGTTCTAGTGATTATATATAAATATACTATGTTCTAGTGACTATATATAAATATACTATGTTCTAGTGACTATATATAAATATACTATGTTCTAGTGACTATATATAAATATACTATGTTCTAGTGACTATATATAAATATACTATGTTCTATATGTTTATCTCCAACACAACTCTCATGTCAGAGAACGGAATGGAAAGTGTGAAGGAAAACAATTACTGATCTGTGACCTTGACCTTGAATATAGGACTCCAAAATGTGGTACAATAAACACCTTGTGATGACATATAAGTAAATAAAGTTTCATCCATTTATTTCAAAACAGCTCTAAAGTTAAAGAGCAGAAAGGAAAGTTTTACAACACTTGAAATATTTACCTATGATCTTGACCTTGAAGTTAAGAACTTCTAATGTGGTATGCTGAACACCTTTTTCTATAGCGTTGAAATATAAGTGTACCAAGTTTGATTCATTAATCTCAACTGGCTTGAAAGTTACAGAACAGAAAAGAATGTGTTATTGAAAACTTCAAATACTGATGTGTGACTTGACTGTAAAGACAGGCTCTCGAATGTGGTATGTGATACACATCTCATGATGATGTATAAGTATACCAAGTTTCATCCCTTGATCTCAAATGGCTTGAAAGTTATAGAGTACAAACTAAAAAGTGATGGAATGATGTACAGATGGATGAACAGACAGATGGATGGAACACAAATACTATGTCCCTCACATTTTACAAAAAGGTGGGAGACAAAAAGAAATAAAGAGAAAACATTTGTAGTTTCATTTATTGTGTTTGGACTATTATTACATCTCTGGCACATGATTCTATTACATGATTATAAAAATAGATTAATGTTTGGATACTTCCTTGTTCTAAATTTCAATAAATAGTTATCAATCTTGAAAACAGGAAACCGTCAGTGGGACATTCTGGTTACTTGTGTGGGTCAAGGAGGAAGAACAGTAAACCAAACATACAGACGAGTTTCCATGTTAAGAAAAAAGAACTAGCATAATCTAAGCAAGTCACTAATATCCAAAGCCAGGGTTAAACAGCTGGGCTCACTGAGACCTTGGAACTGGCAAGATGGGAGTAACAACAATTATGATGTACATAAAACAATGTAAAAAAAAACAAAAAAATATTTACCTTGGACACCATCCAAGATATTGTAATATTACACCTGATATTTTCTATTTTTATGTGCAAAGGTTTATCATCCTTCATAATTAGCAATACAGAACTTGAGAAAAAGAATCTCTGATTATTTTAAATCAAACTGTAGTGCGGGTTTCTTTTGACTGATGAGACAAAGGCTTAGAAAATCTAATAAAGGGACAAAGAGATATGAGCATTTTATCCTCATAAATTTGACTCAAGGAGTAAAAGAAAAAGTAAAACTAAATTATCATGGTGGGTTTTGACAATCCTACTTGGTTAAACGGACCCATGCCACTGTAGAAATATCTGCTTGACAGTGAATAATGTTCGCACAGTATATGCTATGCTTTCGAGGCATCTCTCTACCATGATACCTAGTACAGATCTGCATCAATAGCACACCCAGTTAATTGGTAAACTCATGTGTAATGTGTAATTTATTTTATACATAACACATATTTACATACAATGTCACCAGTTTTTAGGCTGTAATAAACATATACTGATAGGACATTATAAATAACTGCTTTGTTATTGGACTTTATTAATAACTGCTTTGTGATTGGATATTATTAACAACTGCTTTGTGATTGGATGTTATTAATAACTGCTTTGTGCACCATAAAATAATTACCACTGAGAGTTTACAGGCAAGTTAAACCAGGATGGGAAATCCCATGTGTACTTTCAAATTCTGGATGATATAGTTTGTTTTTCAAGTCTGTTCCATAATTGTAGGTGTAATAATAAGTCATATTCCTCCATGTTTGCGTGTATATATATATATATATATGAATGATTTAAATAGCTATGTTAAAGTGTGTGTGAATCAGTGCCACTATTACATGGTTCTGCTTTTCCCAGTTCAATAATTTACATAAGTATTTATAATAATTGTGCCAATGTCACGAAGAAAGGGTCCTATATTCACAAAATTTTACAAAAACTGAACAATCATTGGAAAATCCTTTCATGGCTTTCACAAAGAATCTGTTCACTGAAGATGCAGGAATTTTATTTTAGGTTGCTATGCTGATTATGCTTCCTGTTGAACAGAGATATTGCAGACAAGGAGATTAAATACAAACAAGGGTAAATAAACTTGCCCAGACAAATGGCAAGTTATAAAAATTTCTGTATCAAAGAAAATAAGAGATTAACATGTTGACTGATATGACATGTTTACAATTGATACTGTCAAATTTCAATGTCTTAACATACTGTCTATACTTGCTTATAAGTGGGGTCCAGCTCCAATCAATGCAGACCCTGCTCTGCCATCCCATAATGCACTGGCAGATCAGGGTCTTTCTTGTTTGTGTCACTGATTAGTCCTAACAAACTGTACAGACCCAGATCTACTGGCACATTATGCGAGGGCAGATCTGCGTCTGTGCAGTTGGCAGTTGGATTTGACCTATATGTGAGTATATACAGTAACCCCAAATAAAAATAATTTAGTTTATTGAATAATGTATTTATGTCATTACCCTGATGGAATGCATTATGCTTGCCTATACTTGATACAATTCGAATAATTTTAACAATGTACAAAACAGTGCACATTATAAAAACAAGATTTGTGTTTGTCAAACACGTAGAACACTGTACAAAAAGTTCAAATCTTTACAAATCTGAAAAATTAATATGATGGCATGAAAATCTAATTAGATCATCTACATATGCACACAAACATATCAATAAAATTTCATTTATCCATTTCAAGTGGTTTTGGCCTAATTGTGTTGACAAGGTTTTCATTTTAAACAAATTCAAGATCCAACACCTCTAGGGGTGTAAGGACAGGCCCATAAACCTATGCACCTATTCTGCTGTATAAAATAATTATCTTCAAAAGCCAAGTATATATATACATAGATATAGGGTGGGGCTAAGTTATAACCAAAGGAGAAAGTCCCCTCGGGGTAGTGAGAGACCCTAAGGTCAAAACTAGTGGCATAAATAACATGTCCTTGTTATGATGAGAAAATGTATATATGGTTATAGGGTGGAGATCTCAATGGTTTCCATGTTATGACCCCAAGAGCATGGCCCCATGGGGTTAAGGACAGACCCAGGAATCTATGCTGACTGCATTCTGTTTGTAATGCAAAGTCAGTGTATACATACATTAAAGGGTGGAAGCCATGAACTGTATTTAAGTTAAGACTGACCATCCCAAGAGGGCAGGGAGTAACTCAGAGGCCAGTATTGGTTGCATAAATGACTTTACCTTTTCATGCTGAGATAGTGTATATATGGTTATGGTGTAGGGATCTCAATGGTTTCATAGTTATGACCCAGGGGCTGAGCTTCAGGAGATAAGGACAGACACAGGGGCATGACCCAGAAGAAATGCTGCTTTAAACACAAGTTAACTGTCTACTTATGCAATATTTCAAAGATGAATGCATGTATCGCTGCAAATCTGCACTGAATGCCCTCTCCTGCCGTCCTCACATCGGAGAGGGATTTACTTTGATTAGAAAAGGTATTCTCTACTCCCTAACCGGTAGTTTCAAAGTTATGGGCTTGGAAAAAAAGAAAAAAAAACGTTAACACTGAGTAGATACTGCTATTGGTGCCAACTTCATGACTGCAAAACAGCATCCTGTTCCAAACCGACTGAGCATTACTCTTATGCTCAGTTAGTAATTCAGTATGTAGGAAAAAAAGCTCTCAACATTTTTGTGACATTTAATTGTTCAGTGAGAAAGTAGCATTGTAGATAGACAATTAAGTTTTCTGAAGGCAAACTTTGTTTCATCAGTCTATTTGTAATGATAAATGATGATTGCAAACAAGATCACGTCATTCACCACATGTAAACACTATGAAATGCTCTATACTAAGATTTTCAGTTAAAGTCAACTCTCAAAGATGATGTTTCTATCATCTCTTATTAACACATACATATTGACCTTATCATTTGAAACCTGGACAAGAAAATATACATTGGTGATATTCAAAACAAAATTTTTTTCATCAGTCTATTTGTGATGATAAATGATGAGTATAAACAAGATCATGTCATTCACTGCATGTAAACACTATGAAATGCTTTCAAGCAAGTTTTTCAGTTAAAATCATCTCTGTGAGATGATGTTTTTATCATCTCTTTAACAACACATACATGTTGACCTTATCAATTAAAACTGGAAAAGAAAATTTAAACTTGTGACAGTAAAAGAACCAAATCAAATCACTGTCACAAGTGAATATTTCTGGTTGCACTGCCCAGATAGGATCTGTGGTAGCTAAGTTGGTAGCGTGTTTGACTCGTAATCCAAGAGTCATGGTTTCAATACCCACCCAGGTCAGCCTGGGTTGACTGCCTTGGTGTACCCTTGGGAAAGGCACTTTGCTCCCATTTCCTTGGCACGATGCCAATAATGCTAAAAGTGCCGTTAAAACCAGCAAAAAAAACTGCACTGCCTGGACAGAATTTATTTTCCATATTGTTCCACTCTGAAAAATTCATATCCAAACTAAAATTTACTTGGCAGGGCCTTTAGACACAGGAACTTGGGTTGGGAAACAATGTTAGAAGAATGAACATTCATGGGCCAAAACTCCTTTAAATGATGACCTGAAATGGCACAAATCCAAGTCAATCAAGGTCTCATCCTTATAAAAATGCATGACAAATCTGGTTGAATCCAACAATCTATGGCAAAGTAATGTTGCAGACAAGAGTCCCTTGAAGGTCCTGATGCTCTACTGGGCAAAGGAATTTCCATGAATCCAAGATATGATTGTTTCTTCTTTTTAACTCGTGAGTATTGAAACTATCTCTGATATTCTTAAGAAGCTCGAACAATCTAAATTTGGAAACAAAACTGTTTTCTTATATGACCATCCATTCAGAAGGATTAGCAGTAACAAGATTTTCAAGATGTCCACTGTGGCAGCCATGCTGGATGTCTGATGGGCACTTTTTTCATGCAGGACCACCTAGACATCATAAGTAGCCTTTATATTAAAATCCCATCTCAATACAAAGATTTGTTCAGTGGGAGAAGTAATGACAAGATTTTTAAGATGGATACCAATGGTGTCCATACTAAATGTCTGATGTGCACAATTTTCATTTAAGAACCAACTAGATATGAAAAGCCTTTCATTGATCAAACACATTTTGATACATCGATCCATTCAGGAGCATTAGCTATAACAAGATTTCCAATATGGCCACCATGGTGGCCATAATGGATGTCACATTGTCACAATTTTCACTTAGGACAAACTAGGTATTGTAAGAAGTCTTTTGGTGAAAACCCCATATCAATATGACCATCCATTCAGGAGAAACAGCAGTAACAAGATTTTTAAGATGACCACCATGGTGGCCATATTGGATGTCAGAGGGGCACCATTTCATTTAAAACCAACAAGACATTTTAAAAAGTGTTTTAGTGAAAACCCCCATGTCAATACGAACAACTGGTTCAGGAATAGTAGTGATAATAAGTTTCATGATGGCAATGGGAAACCACTCCACAGCTGACAACAATCAATCATGAAAATCTGTAAGCATCAGTCTGAAACTCTGTAAATTGGGACCCAAACTGGTAATTTTCATGATGAAAAATATTTTTTAACATCTGTAATTATCCAATTCAAAATTAGTTTTATACATACACTGGTGTGATCACTAGACCCTTAGATAAGCAAGAAAAAGCAGAGTTCACTTCATGCTGAATAGTTTTGTTCTCATTTGAATACAGTAGCTGAAAAAAAATTACATATGCTTATCTCATATTTTATTTTTTATAAACAAAGGTGAAAGTCTCCGATTATGCTCCTAAAATGATTTTCCCCAACAATGTGAGTGCTGAAAGCATTTACCTAGAATTATAAACTTTCATCTTCTTGTTGTCCTAGTCCTTCTTCACAATTAGTCTTTCTATTTGCCTGTCAGGAAAAGAATTCTTTAAAAGTAAGGCGAGGTGGTTTGCAGCAGACAAGGGTATATTAAGCTCCACAAGAAAGTTAGTAACAAGTTATTCTGCCTTCATAACTGCATTAATGTGCAATAATGTCTTGCTACTGCCAAAGAAGCTTCTCAGTATTTGTTTGTTTGGTCGGGTCTGTTGTTTGTTTGGTGGGGCCTGTTGTTTTCTGATGTGTTTTGATGGCTTTATTTGTGTATATACACATATTTCATAGTGGCTAATGGTAACGTCCGAGTCACATAACTTGCTATATGCAAATAAAACACCTCTTTTTGATACTATAATACAAGGTCCTTCTTGGGAGTACCCAGTTTTTGAGTTTCACCATGCTTCATGCCTGTGTCTGCCATTTTTGTTTGCATGAGCATAATGGAAGAAGATATGCAAAAGCTGATTGGTTATGACACACTGAAGGAGACAATCTGATGCAGCATTTTGAATGTAGCAAGGCAGGGAATCATTTCTGTGTTCACTCAACAGAGGTATGAATGAAAAGGGCCAGTTGTGTTCCGATGGAGAGGATGTTCCTACGCAAAGCTTACTGAACTCTTTCTCAAAACTGTAATTTTGACTAGATTTGTAATGTATCTGTAATAGGGGTCAAAAATGTGTAAAAATTACATAAATTTGTAACTACTCTGTAGCTACTCCATCTGGTAACTACCAGTGTCATGTGTCACTTGATCCACCCAATTTGTTCCCCTTTTATTTATTATTTTTTGAAAATATGTAAATAATGAAAATCTTGAATTTAAAAGTGATATATTTTATTCAGTTTTAATGTTTTGTATTCTCTTGGTCAAGTGGGGACCCTAATGATCTGTCTAATGATTTGGAGGTTGATGTGATGTGTAAAAGGTATGTCCCAGCATCTTCTGCAGGTGAGACACATTCATATGACTGAATCACTACTTGTACTCGGTAGTACAAATTGGATGAGCCCAAAATATCTTGAAGTTTTTTTTCTGAATTAAAAAAACTTCACATAAGAATAGATTCAAAAGTGCCCATACACTCTGTATCCTGGGAATGCAAAAACAGGCACTGCTAAAATAGTTTATAACATCTCAGTCTGGAGAGTACTTCTGGCTATGTAAATAAAATGTCTACATTCACAAGACAATTACAACAATTACTGTAAATTCAAAAGTGACCAGACATAACTGAAGACTTAGGAAAAAGATATAAAAGACAAAATATAAAAGAAAATATGTCATAAAATCTTTTTACTTTAAAACAACGTGTACACAATAATATAAAGAATATTCACTGCACAAGGTTTAGTACATATTAAATTGATGAAATAGAATTAGATCGTTTTGCCGATAAAGGTTTTGCATACAATAAGATTTTTAGAAGAGGGGTGCAAAATCTAATTTAATGAGACCTAAAGTCTTTACAGAACATTATAGAATCTACTACAAATATTTGCCCGCTCTGTATGTTTTTTTTTTTTTTTTTTTACTTTCTTTTTCCCTGACTTTCAAACCTCTTTTTCAAGTACAGCTCTCCCTCATTATAACACCCTTTATTATAATGTGATTCCAGATATAATGCAGCACTGCTATGGCCCTCATGACCAAAATTAAACCATTGTACTTGAATTGATCTATCAAATGTATGACAATATGGGTTGAAAGAAAAAAACATGAAGCTTAGTATTATATCTTTATTTCCTATTTAAAACATTATCTGACAAAATGAAATGCATAAATACCATAAAGTGAAAAAATATATTTAAATTTATGTAAACTAAAACTATTACTATGCATCTGACCCCCAAACATCTAAGCAACCATCAAATTTTCGATCACTCTCACTATACCGTGGTTCAGTACATAACATCTCTGGCAGTTATAGACCCCAACTATTGCATTATTACTATATGTTTCATCGGTGTTTTGTTTACTCTCCCTAACAAACATACATGCAATCATTGAATTTTTGATCATTCTCATTATAAAGCAGTTCAGTACATAATGTGATCAGCAGTTATGGACCCCAACTACCATGTTATGGACCCCAACTACCATGTTATGGACCCCAACTACCATATTATGGACCCCAACTACCATGTTATAATGAAGGAGAGCTGTATTAGAGAAAGTTCTGGTTTGAAGTTTTTCACGACTATGACAACAGAGATATCCTGAGTGCTGCCATCCCTGCAAAAGAACACATCTTATTCCAAACAAGAACATGTAAACCTCAGTAGAAATAGAGCAATAGCTGAGTAACAAATGTTTTAGAGTAGGAAATATGAAGTGTGTCCCACATATACGTTTCCCTGCCTTATGCAATGAACTTTCTGTAGCCCATTTCATCTTGATCCATATAAATATCACTGTACAGGTAAAGATCAAGTGTGGATTGACCTCAGCTCAAAAGGCTGTGTCACTATTGCACCCCATAGGAACCTGCACCAAGTTCTCCACTCTGCGTCGTTGACTCCGACGTACTGCATCAGCTCTTCTATATGGCTCATTCTTCAGATCTGAAATGTGGAAAACTTTAACATGATTTTCATCAAAGTAATTGTCATACTAATCAGGTTACTTGCTTTAATTGCTTCTATTGACAAACTTCTTGTGCACTGCCTCAGCTGCTCTTGTCCATAAAGGTAGCACATTTTACAGACAGTGAGTGGAATTAGCACAGTCATGTTTACAATACAATCTATTCTATGCACCTTAGGCCTGTGATTAAAACATACCATAATGCAATAAGTTTTTGCATTATATACTTACTGCATTTACTCGCTTATAAGATGGATCCAATCGCAAACTGCACAGACCCAGTTCTGCTGTTGCATAATGTGCCAGCAGATCTGGGTCTATGTAGTTTGTTAGGACTAATCAGTAGAATAAACAATATAGACCCTGATCTGCTGGTACATTATGCGATGGCAGACCAGGGTCTATGCTGTTTGCAGTTGGACTTGACTTATATGCTGTGAATTGTGAGCATTGATATTAATTAAAAACATTTTTTTTGTAATCGCTGTTGTCATGTTGCTATAGAGAGACATTAGGTACAAAACACCAATGATAGCTTGGAAACTACTAAAATGCTTCATTTGTATCTGATTATCTTTCAGAGAAATTAAAGTTATAAAACATATAAAACCTAAATTCCAATATGGTAAATGGTGGAGACTTTCACTGATTTACATTGCTGTGACCTTGACCTTGAGGGCAGGAGGGTATGATTGTGAATATGCAAGACACTATTAAGTCATGCAATATAACAGGCTCGAGTTTCATTAAAACATCTTCATTTGTTAAAACATTATAACAGTACATGGGCAGAGGTCACCGATTCATATTTTCCCTTGCTGTGACTTTTGTCCTAGAGGCAAGGGGCATACTGTCTAGTCATGATATATAACTGGTTAAATTGTCCTTAAAATATCTTCAGTGGTTCCAAAGTTATAATCTGGACAAGAATACAAGTCACATAATTACTTTTCCTTGCCATGACCTTGACCTCAAGCAGGGTGTGTGGCTATGGTACATGACACACCGTTGAGTCATTATATGTACTTGGGCAAAGTTTCATTAAAATATCTTCAGTGGTTTCAAAAATATATTCCAGCAAGGCTACAAGTCAAAGAATTCCATGCCATGACAATGACCCTGAGGCAGGGGGCATGGCTATGGTACACGACACACAGTCTTGTTACGATATACACTTGGGCAGGCAAAGTTTCATTGAAATGTGTTCAATGGTTTGA
This sequence comes from Margaritifera margaritifera, assembly GCA_029931535.1. Classification (NCBI taxonomy): domain Eukaryota; kingdom Metazoa; phylum Mollusca; class Bivalvia; order Unionida; family Margaritiferidae; genus Margaritifera; species Margaritifera margaritifera. The sequence continues at coordinate 8,786,985 of JAQPZY010001692.1, forward strand.
GAGTTATATTCCTGACAAGACTAGAAGTCACAGAGTCACACTTTCACTTTCAGTAACCATGACCTTGAGTAAGGGGGCATGGCTTTGGTATGTGACAAACTGTCTATAAATGATATATAACTGGCTAAAGTTTCCTTAAAATATCTTCTGTAGTTTAAAAGTTATATACCAGACAAGATACAAGTCACAGAATTACACGTTACACTGATGCAGGGGCCTTGACTATGGTATGTAACACATTGTCTAGTCATGATACAGTGGTCCCCCTCTTGAAAGGCCCACCTGACCAGCAGCCACCTGCTTTATATGACCACAATCCCTTGGCACCGATGAGTTTGTGTTCAAAAGTACCCCCCTAGGATGGCCACCCCTCTAACATGACCAGCGGCTGGCATTTTAGTGCAAAAACGGTCAAATTTACCCCTCGCGAGTGGCCACATAATGTTTTTTTTACAGATTAAAATCTCACTAATATTTGTTGATTTCTCAACTCAACACACCGACATTTGTTCCAACATGCCGATAAAGTAACTTTAATCTATACAAAGAGGTAAATAATCTGATTATCCTTACTGCTGTGTGTTGCTTAGATGTTAGCTTTTGTCACTTTGATAATTACTGGCCATTATTACCACCGATAATTATCAAGATGACAAAAGCTAACCGCTGAGAAGCACACTATTGTTCAGCTCAAGTCAGCGTGACATCTGGTCAGCAGATAGTAAAATGGTATGTCACCCTTTCTGGTTGCCCTCTCATAGATTATGAAATGTACTTAACCGGGTACCAGATTGGAGGAAGAAAAAAAAAGTCGATCACATGACAAGCTCACTTCCTTTGTAAACACTACATCTCATGTTATAACTACATATTGCCCACAAAGGAATAAGTTTTTGCAAAATGTCGTCTGACATTCTCAGTTTAGAATGAAAAGTGAAAGCAATTAGACTAAACAAAAAGAGGGAGAGTCCTTTTATCACTACTGAGAAATTGTATGTCAGAAAGATTCAAATAAACATCATCAATATACATTCAACTGCAGTGAGTGGAAAGTCGGAATCGACGGATGTACAAGGATAGTTGCAACCAAATGTTTGTGCCCAGAATTTACCGACAAGGTGGTTTTGCACCACGATTGGTGATTATTCATATTTTAAAAAAAATTTAAAAAATAACATTGATATTAATTTTATCACATTAAATCCATAACCAGATAATATTCCTGTGATTTTTAAATGAAAATATTAAATACATAAAAATTTGTTACACCTTTTATACTTTATATGTAGTTATTACTCGTAACTGTGTAATCCCCCTCTAGAAAGGCCACCCCTCTTATAAGGCCACTTTCCTGCTGCAGAAGGGGTGGCCTTATAAGAGGGGGACCACTGTATTGGTATGCAACACATTGTCTAGTCATGATATTGGTATGCAACACATTGTCTAGTCATGATATTGGTATGCAACACATTGTCTATTCATGATATTGGTATACAACACATTGTCTAGTCTTGATATATACAGCTCTCCCTTAACATATGGGTCATTACTTTTAACATCGTTACTGTTACAAGGTGTGTATGCTCATAGATCTCATTTCATTAAGTGGTATTAAAAAGTATATAGAAGGCAGTTTCACTACAAGGCAGTATACTCTATGACTTTCACTACAAGGCAGTATACTCTATGACTTTCACTACAAGGCAGTATACTCTATGACTTTCACTACAGGGCAGTATACTCTATGGCTTTCACTACAAGGCAGTATACTCTGGCTTTCACTACAAGGCAGTATACTCTATGGCTTTCACTACAAGGCAGTATACTCTATGACTTTCACTACAAGGCAGTATACTCTATGACTTTCACTACAAGGCAGTATACTCTATGACTTTCACTAGAAGGCAGTATACTCTATGGCTTTCACTACAAGGCAGTATACTCTATGACTTTCACTACAAGGCAGTATACTCTATGGCTTTCACTACAAGGCAGTATACTCTGGCTTTCACTACAAGGCAGTATACTCTATGACTTTCACTACAAGGCAGTATACTCTATGGCTTTCACTACAAGGCAGTATACTCTATGGCTTTCACTACAAGGCAGTATACTCTATGGCTTTCACTACAAGGCAGTATACTCTATGACTTTCACTACAAGGCAGTATACTCTATGACTTTCACTACAGGGCAGTATACTCTATGGCTTTCACTACAAGGCAGTATACTCTATGACTTTCACTACAAGGCAGTATACTCTATGGCTTTCACTACAAGGCAGTATACTCTATGACTTTCACTACAGGGCAGTATACTCTATGGCTTTCACTACAAGGCATATACTCTATGACTTTCACTACAAGGCAGTATACTCTATGGCTTTCACTACAAGGCAGTATACTCTATGACTTTCACTACAAGGCAGTATACTCTATGACTTTCACTACAGGGCAGTATACTCTATGGCTTTCACTACAAGGCAGTATACTCTATGGCTTTCACTACAGGGCAGTATACTCTATGGCTTTCACTACAAGGCAGTATACTCTATGGCTTTCACTACAAGGCAGTATACTCTATGGCTTTCACTACAAGGCAGTATACTCTATGACTTTCACTACAAGGCAGTATACTCTATGACTTTCACTACAGGGCAGTATACTCTATGGCTTTCACTACAAGGCAGTATACTCTATGACTTTCACTACAAGGCAGTATACTCTATGGCTTTCACTACAAGGCATATACTCTATGACTTTCACTACAAGGCAGTATACTCTATGGCTTTCACTACAAGGCAGTATACTCTATGACTTTCACTACAAGGCAGTATACTCTATGACTTTCACTACAGGGCAGTATACTCTATGGCTTTCACTACAAGGCAGTATACTCTATGGCTTTCACTACAGGGCAGTATACTCTATGGCTTTCACTACAAGGCAGTATACTCTATGGCTTTCACTACAAGGCAGTATACTCTATGACTTTCACTACAAGGCAGTATACTCTATGGCTTTCACTACAAGGCAGTATACTCTATGACTTTCACTAGAAGGCAGTATACTCTATGGCTTTCACTACAAGGCAGTATACTCTATGGCTTTCACTACAGGGCAGTATACTCTATGGCTTTCACTACAAGGCAGTATACTCTATGGCTTTCACTACAAGGCAGTATACTCTATGACTTTCACTACAAGGCAGTATACTCTATGGCTTTCACTACAAGGCAGTATACTCTATGACTTTCACTAGAAGGCAGTATACTCTATGGCTTTCACTACAAGGCAGTATACTCTATGGCTTTCACTACAGGGCAGTATACTCTATGGCTTTCACTACAAGGCAGTATACTCTATGACTTTCACTACAAGGCAGTATACTCTATGGCTTTCACTACAAGGCAGTATACTCTATGGCTTTCACTACAAGGCAGTATACTCTATGGCTTTCACTACAAGGCAGTATACTCTATGGCTTTCACTACAAGGCAGTATACTCTATGGCTTTCACTACAAGGCAGTATACTCTATGGCTTTCACTACAAGGCAGTATACTCTATGACTTTCACTACAAGGCAGTATACTCTATGACTTTCACTACAGGGCAGTATACTCTATGACTTTCACTACAAGGCGGTATACTCTATGGCTTGTGTGGAGTGTATTATAATGAGGGAGTGCTATACAATGCCATAACATAATATATCTGGCTTTAGACGAGCACATAAAAAGACACATATTTTGTAGATACTTATATTCTATATAATCTGTGTAAAAACTAAAGGTGATCTGGTTTGCCAAAATTTTAAGACTCTAAAATAGTCTTAAGGATGAGTTATGCTGAATAAAATCTTATTTTTATGCAATGATTTTTTTAAAAAATCCGATATGAGTAAGTCTTTATGTGAACCAAAAATATATTTCTGATCCATTTAAAATCTGGTCTTGACTATTGTTTTTGTTCATGGCATTGCTCATACACAAACTATGATTTTTCCATTGTGGTAGTCATGTTGGATGTATGACTGGCACCATTTCCATTTACGACCAACTATGTATCATAAAAAGTCTACTGGTGAAAACCCCATGTTGAAACAGCCATTCATTTGGGAGGAGTAGAGATAACAATATTTTTAAGATAGCCACCATGGTGGCCATATTGATGGTTTTAATAGTCATTTTCATTTAGGACCAACTAGACATCATAAGAACTCTTCTGATGAAAACCCCAGGTCAAAATGACTTTCCATTTAAGAGGAGTAGTAAAAACAAGATTTTCAAGATAACCACATATTGGATTTCAGATACGAACCATTTTAATTTAGGATCAACAAAACATTATACGAAATCTTTAGTGAAAACCCCATGCTGACACGACCATTCATTCAGGAGAAGTAGTGATAACAAGATTTTCAAGCTGGCCACTGTGGCAGCCATATTGGACATCAGATCAGCACCATTTTTTAAATTTAGGACCAACTAGATATCATAAGAGGTCTTTTAGTGAAAACCCCATATTGATATGACCATCCATTCAGGAGGAGTAATGATAACAAGATTTTCAAGATGGCTGCCATGGTGGCCATATTGGATGTCCAAGCATGACCATTTTCATTTAGGACCAACAAGACCAAGGGATGAATGTGTGTGTAAAGTTTCATGACAATCCTCTGAGTAGGTTAGGAGGAGTAGTTATAACAAACTTGTGCTAACAGAAGGACGGACGATGGACGAAAGAACATCTGATAAGTTCTATGACCAGTAGAGCTAAAAATTATCTCAGGTATCCATCAGAACTGCAATTATCTTTCAGCATTGAATTGCAGGACCAAAGTATGAACTGAATCAAGTGGAATGAGTTGCCAAAATTTCATGTTAGTGGCAACAGTGACATAATCTGTGACAAACTTATAATAAAACTGACCCTGTGTCTTCCTCATGCTGGAACTTAGGATTGGCTTAAAGAAAAGTGACATCTTATGATTTAAACATAGATCCAGAATTTGAAACAATAAACATTGCAGTAACTTGCTCATTTTGTGAGGGAGAAAAGATTGCAAGTATCTGTTTTGTGTCCATTCTTCCTCTGTGAAGGCACAACAATGCTTAATAGAATGAATTTCTGGCCTAAAATCAGCTGGCATGGTAGATTATTTCTTTGAGCTTCTAACTTCTGAAATAAGAAGTTTACATTTTCTGTTCCAGTGGGTCCTACTGACACAAAGAAATTAATACCTGATCCACTGCAGTGGCACCAGTAGATAGTAAAGTGAGGTTTCTTACCTAGGAGGATATCCTCCAGAGCTCCATGGTACACCTCATCCTTGTTCAGCAGCTTCTTCTCCTTGATCTGACGGTTCCGCTGCTTCAGCTCCGATACCACTGCCTCCTGCAAGATATATATTTCAACTTAAAACAAAGTGTCTCTACATCTACAGTCATTTACAATTATTTTCAATGTCATTAATAAACAGGGAGGGGATATTTTTTCCTTTTATCACGATTAGTAAAGTGATACATAAAAGCAATCGGATACTTTTACAATCCTAATTCTGCAAAGGGATTTTCATACATTATAATTTCAGACTTTATATTGATTCTTCAATTTTGTTTTGCAAATGTCTTAAGAGAATTTGTAAAAAATATTTTTTTCAAGTAAAAAACTCTCTGCTTTGTCAAATGTACCTATTAATTTATTTAAAGAAAACGAAAAGCAACATGTATTATCAGTGCCTTAAAATCATGTCTTTCCTTGAGTTACTTTCTTTGGTCAGTGTGTGCTTATGATTAATTGATGGCCAAAGGAGCAATGCATGTGTGCCATTGTGCAAAGTATTAACAAAAGCTTCTTTCATTTCTTACTTGTACCACTTTTTTCTCTTTCTTCTTATTAGCAACGGGCATTTCACTCTCAACAGCTGCATTCTCAAGTTTTCTTCTTCTTTCATTATCTAGAATTGATTGCTGTAAGGAGAAAATGAAAAGACATGTGGTCCCATCTCTTTTAAAACATTAGTGTTTGAATAAAAATGCTTTAGAAAATGGGCTAACTTTTAAATTTGTATTAGTCATTTAACTTACTCAGGCAGTTATCAATGACTTGAAAGCTTCTAAAATGCTGTATATACTAGTTTATAAGTCAGGTCCAACTGTAAATAACAGACTAATCTGCTGTTGCATAATGTGCCAGCAGATCAGGGTCTATGTTGTTTGTTCTACTGATTACTCCTAACAAACTATACACATAGTAACACCACTCTACATCGGGGTAGATGCAGAAAGATCATTTTCAATGCTGAGAAAAAATCAACAAAATCTATGGAGATGTTTGAACAACATTATCATCACCTTCAGACCCTTGAAAAAACTACTGAGAGCAGAAAAGTAAAAACTTCAAGTTAATACTGTATTCCACTGTCCAATAGATTTTAAAGATAGAAAGTTTCTTTTGTTTTTAATTAATTTAATGTCTGTGTGGTTGTGATTACATGTGTGTGGTGATGATATATGACAATGATAAGCCTACCAACTATTGTTGTTTGAAAATGTATCATATGCTTCAAAGAAAATATATATCATCTTTTCTTTTATTCAAATATGGATTTCCAGACATTTTCTATAGGTTTATATAACTAAACAACTTATTCTCAACTGTACAATGTCGCATTTTGGGTCACATGCACTGACCAGTCCTGGGACCACAAAACACACTCAAGAAAACCGCAAAACTGCTCGGAAGGTTGGCAGGTATGATATTCATCTGACTTCTCATGATGCAAAAACTGATGTTTGCACATTGAGGCTACATTGCAATGTACACTTGATCATCTGACCAACAAAAAGATTAAGAATTATATCCAATATAATAAAGGATTAACAAGACACAGCTTTTTTGTTCAGCCCACCTTATAAAAATAACTTGCAAAACAGAGATTAATCTAGGGTGTGGATGGATGCATGAACGTGCACATGGACACCATATTGATTGCTATGTTGATCTTCCATCATGGCCAGCTTGACAACAGAACACATGGTGATAATTTTTGTCCAAGATAAGAGGATAACATTTTATCATAATCATATAATTTAAGTCATAATAACCATCAAGGCATATGTATTTATTCTCATGTTACCACTCACAAGCATAACAATGTACATAATATGAGGACAATAAGGCAATATGACCTTACCCTAAATGCGTTAACAAATCTGACGAAAGCTGAGAAGAAGATGGAGGGGGAAGTGGACCGTGGACTCTCACCAAAGTACTCTACAACACGTTTATAGGCATCCTGAAAATGATTAAAAAGATATCAGTGTTAGTAAATAACTTATACCACATGCAGAAAACAAATTTAAGTCCAAAAGTCTGAAAACCTGATAAAGCACATAAAAAGTTCCTTCAAAAAGGCATACAAACCTCATCAAGTCATCCATATATATTACTAGAGATGTGTCTACCAAAGTTCAGTTGTCTATGTGAAGTGTTTTTTAATAAAGTATTTCTCCTATGACAAGCCCAGGTTTTTTTTCTCCAATAATATTTTTTCAAAATGAATGGGTGGGCTTATAAATAGACAATAGATTATTTCTAATAAATATTAGCAACGATCTATACAAGTGCAAGGTGGGCTTGTCATCAAGCATGGGTATATAATGGGATAAATATGGCAATTATGCTAACATGCTTCCAGGGATGGAAGGATGGACAGATGTATGGACAGACAGAGGTGACCAAAAAAACATGTCACCACTTCAAGCAGTGGGGGCATAAAACAAGAGGCCCAGGTGAGCCTGATCTAGCTCACCTGGCATACCTTAGTCTAAATGGAAAATGCAGTAATAAGATGGAGTGAAACGATTCACCAATGCATCGATGTATCGATAATTTTGCCATTTTTATACATGCATCAAAACAAAAGGTGGAGGACTGATACAAAACAATAAGTTAATCATAAGTAACTACAAATAATTATTAGTTGTTTGCCTATTTATTCTTTAAATTGAGAATTTATCAGAGTGATCAGTTGCAGCATTTGTTTTGTATTTGCAGGAAATACAGTATGGGGGATTTGTTGCTAGGCATCTTCACTGCCGCACATGGAATATTCAATATAAGATTTTCCTTGTATGAAGAAACTGAATTATTTCTTCTGTTTTTAAGATAATGCTGTACGTACTGCCTTCCAAAATTAACTGAAGACATGAAATGGTAATAAATCTGAACAAATATTTTGTTTCCAAGTTATTGACAATTTTTTCTCTGAGGGGTTTATGAGAGGTATGGGTGTGGTGCCAAATCCAAAGATCTTTTTTCAATGTATAAACTGGTAAGCAGCCATCTGCTGCTATGTGAGTGAGTGAGTGCAGCAGATGTCTGGGTACCAATTTAGTAAATGTATAATCAACACTGAAATTTAAATGTACCAGCAATATAACTAATAGTTACTAATTAATTCTAGTTGCTACGACATTTCTCATGCGTTCACGCACTGCAAAAGAAACCCTGTGGCGTACCAAGACAAATCCTGCATCAAATCACATGGAATAGCTTGAAATGGCCATAAAGGTTTAAGCAGAATCACCAGTGATAAGCATGTTGTCTGTTTGGAAGTATTTTTGGTTATGATGTCAAGTATGAGCATGGTGTCAGAACAGTTGACAAGTTCAGGTCTGTCTGCATTCTCTGTAATACAGGTCTTAAGCTAACAAATTTCCAATTTTTTAAAGAAGAATATGAAACTGTGACAAGTAGTCTTGTGCATTTATTAGGCATAATTATATAGTTCAGTTCTTTTGGTCCTGTTGTAAAGCCTTCACAATTGTTAGTAAATTTTAGAATATTCTGACCCAAGAGAATCATTCACTGGAAAAATAATGTAAGTTTATGATGATATCATCTTCAATCATTCTGAACTTTTGCTTCTTTCAATTAAACCCATGACAATTTATATAAAATTAAGTTAGTGTTTGTTTCCTCGAAGTTTAACATTTGAAGTTTGTTAAGATGATCCTACTTGAATTAAACGAAGGAGAAAAGTGCATCACTCAGAAAAGTATGAATAATTATGATTTCCTAATCCCAATAACTTGTCATTTCTGTTGTATTTTTATGTTATATGTAATTTGCAATGTGCTTATTGTTCATTTAAAGAAGAAACGAAACACTTAAAAATCCATATAATATTTTATTTACTTACACACACAGCAACAATGATAGTGGTGACATTTCACCTTTTCTCAAATTTTTTGGTGAGAGCAGTTGAACAGAACAAATGTTATTCTTTATTATTCCATGTTCACATCATGCATAAACAGGTTAACAAAAGGAATCAATAATTATACGCTGTATAGGCCCTATTTGACACTAAATATTTTGACTTGAAAATACCATTACAATCACTTTATAAACTAAAATAAATTATGGTATTCCTAAATTTCAAGTTGATATGTGTATTGATATGGATCGTATCATAGGTTGTATATCTCAATACATGGCAGAGGCATATCATTTCGCCCCTGGTAAAGGCATGTGCCTTCAGCTGAAATACACCCGTGTCAGAATAATGTCCAGCTATTGGCAGAAATTAGTGGAATTTGACATGTTCTTTAACTGTGTTTCTCCTCTGAGTAACTTCAGCTGGACTAGATGGTACATTGGTATCTGTTAGGGGAGCTAATACTGACAAATCTTGTAAAACATATCTGAAGAATTGTTCCTACCAAGTTTAATCAAAATTCGTTCAGCCATTCATGAGAAGAGGTCAAAATAAGGTTTTCCGTATGGTTGCTATGAAAGTCACACCAGTGCTAGGGGAGTCACCCCACACACAATTCTGATAGAGCTTGTCCTAAACAAGAGGCCCAAGTGGGCCTTAGATCACATACCTGGCTTACATCTGCCTAACAGCCAAGTGCAAGAGCAGTGGCCAAAAAATCTGGGTCAGTTGGATGCTTTCTGTTTAAATTTCTTATAAAACTGTCGATTGAATATGATATGAAAACAAGTGTTTCAAGGTTTCTCCAGTTTCTAAATCTTCATCCTTCATCCATCAACATAATTTATTCAATATTGAAAGGACCCAAGGAAAGGATGCTTTCTGTCAAAGTTGGTCAAAATTGGTTCAGCAATATTTTTAAATAAAGCTGTGTAAATATTGTTCCAATTTTATTGGTGGATTGGCATAATTTTTACAAATTTGAAAAGATGCTTTCTATCAAATTTGGTCAAATTCAGTTGAGTGGTTTTTGAAAAGAGGTCATTTAAATATTTTTCTATTTTTAGTATTTGATGACAGGTTCGGATCATTTGTACATATCTGAAAGGTCTTCATGCCAGAATGTTTTCTATCATGATTGGTCAAATTCTATGCTGCGTTTTGGACAAGAAGTAATTTATAAGTTTCTTTTTCTTTTTTTCTAGTAATGGCAGCCATTTTTGAAGGTGAATCAGCATCATTTGTATAGACTTGAAAGGTCTTTATGCTAGAATGTTTTCTGTCAAATTTAGTCAAATTCTATTCAATGGTTTTGAAGAAGTCATTTCAGCAATTTTCTATTTTTAGTAATGACAGCCATATTTGACAGCTGATCAGTATAATTTGTAAAAATATGAAAGGTCTTCATGGCAGCATGCTTTCTGCAAAATATGATCATATTCTGTTCAGTGGTTTTGGTTAAGAAGTTATTTAAAGGTTTTCTATTTTTAGCAATGGTGGCCATATTTAATGGCAGATCAGTATCAGTTGTACAAATTTGAAAGCCCGCTATGCCAGGATGCTTTCTGTCAAATTTTGTCAAAATCTTTTAGCCGTCTTTGATAAGAATTTGCTTTTGTTTTTCAGTTATTAGTAACAGTGGGCATATTTGATGACGGATGATATCTTTGGTATAAATTTGAAAGGACTTCATTCAGGATGCTTTTTATCAAGTTTCATCAAATTCTATTCAGCAGATTTGGAGTTATTTAAAGGTTTCTTTTTTTTTAGTAATGGTAGCTATATTTGATAACAGATTGGCATTACTGGTACAAATTTAAAAAGTCTCCATTTTATTGCCAGGATGCTTATTGTCAAATATGACCAAATTCTGTTTGGCCATTTTGGAGAAGAATTTGTTTAAACTAGTTTCTATTTTTAGTATTGGTACCCATATCTGAATGTGGATTACCATAAGCTGTGCAAATCTGAAAGCCCTCTATACCACGATTCTTTCTATCCAATTTGGTAAACTTCTGTTCAGCAGTTTTTGAGAAGTTGTTTAAAGGGTTTTTATAATTTTTAGTAACAGTAGCCATATCTGATGGCAGATCAACGTCATTTTGAAAATCCTTCATGCCAGGATGCTCCATGCCAAATATGGACAACACTGGTGAAGAGTTTTTTTAGAAGTTTACAATAGCATCAGTTGATGAACCACGGCGCACAATGGACATAAGGCCATACCATAAGCTTGCTCGGTCTTACAGTCAGGTGAGCTAAAAATAATCCTATGAATTTTTATCTAAACTGGCTTGGCTATTTTTCTGGAGAAGTTGAAAATAGGTTTTCTGTATGTTTTTTGTGGAATCTACACCACTGCTAGGAGAGCCGTCACAAACAAAATTCTGGTAGAGCATGTCCTAAAAATTGTTCCTACCAAGCTTAATTAAAATTGGCTCAGCAGTCCTGGAGGTATAGCTGGAAACTGGTTTTCCAAATACATGTAGTTACAATGGCATCCACACCATTGCCTGTGGAGCCACCTCTGACAAATTGTGATAGTGAATGTCCTAAGAAACAGTAAAACCAAGTTTGATCAAACTGGCTCAGCTGTTCTCAAAGCGAAGTAAAAGAAATAAAGATTTTTCACCTCGTTGGTAAAGAAGCCCTACCATTATTACAGGAACCATATCTGACACAATTTTGATAGAGCATGTCCAAAGAAACATTCCAAGAAGGTTGATCAAAACTGGCTGATTTGCTCTGATGAAGAAGTCGAAAATAAGCGAGACACCCAGAAAACAATGTTGGTAGACTATTTCCTTAGAAAAATTCACGTAAAATTTGGTCCAAATTGGCCCAGCAGTTTTTGAGAAGAAATTTAAAATAGCAATATTGACAGACGACAAACATCAGATGATAGATGACACATGCTTGACATGGCCATACCATAAGTTCACTTGGCCTTACAGCCGGGTGAGCTAAAAGTCTCGCCAAATATTTACAAAATCATTCTCACTGAACTGAGCATGAATTCTGTGCTAAAATTGTGTGAAAGTTTACAATGGAGTTTAGATTGTTTTAAAGTTGCCAGGATTTTATCCCAACTCATTCTCTTAATCCATGTTCTGCATATGAATTGTATTTGAAAATATTTACTAGGCATGTTCATACTTGTTTACTCTTTAAATGAAATTTATTTGAAAATATTTACTAGGCATGTTCATACTTGTTTACTCTGTATAACTTTGCAAAATGGAGGATTAATCACAATAATATGTCTCATATCCAACACTATGCACATGTCATTATGTTTTCACTAATCTAGTGCATTCATCTTACTCCTCAATACAAAATCATCAGCCCCAGATATTTTTATGGTAAATTGTTTTGCAAAAATTATGAAGATACCTTTAATTCTCAGATACACGTCACTTTATTACTTCATGAACAAATTTCTATGAATATGATTGGTTAATTATCAAGATATACAATCCAGTATTTCTTTTAAAAATTATTCTAGTGGAGTGTAAGAACTCTAACAAGGTCATAACTAGATCATGTGACTTAGCAGTACAAGCAGGGTGTATGTAAATCACATGATGACTCACATTATATAATTTGGTAAAATAAAATGGACAACCTTAGCTCCAAAAGTTAAAATGGAGATATGATCCAAATATATGAAATTATTACTGATAAATCATTGAATTTCAAAAGTGTTTTTAATAATCATTCCACAGCCTTTCAACAAGAGTACAGTGAACAGTCGATTATATATCTACCCTGTGTTTAAGACTTCCATGCAAATAACTTAAATTTCTGTGCAGAACCATTTTCTTCTTTCAGTCACAGTGACCTTGACGTTTGACCTTTTTACTCCCAAAATCAAAAGGCTTCTTCCTTACCCCAATCGCAAGATATACTGGAAGTTTGGTCCAGATGTGATGTGGTACTAATGTTAATGAGTGGAAACCATTTTTATTCTTTTCAGTCAGTGATCTTGACCTTTAACCTAGAATCTATAGGGTTCTTCCCTACCCAAAGTGCATGCAAAAACCATATTTCTTCTTCATTCAGTGACCCTGACATTTCACCTTTTGGCCTTGAAATCGACAGGGTTCATTCTTGGCCTGCATGTTGAACCAACCCCCAAACTGGATAATTAGGGCATTTAAAATACTGTACCACTGAGGTTAAATCTAGAGTGTGGATGGATTGACAGACAAGTGCATGGATGCCAAAGTGGTCACTGTATTGAGCTTTTGCCAATGTGGGCTGTGTCCAGCCTCTGCCAAGGTGGGCTATGTCTGACCTCTGTCAAGGTGGGTTTAACAAAAATGACAATGTAAAATGCTGGCGATCAACTCATGCAGAATTCAAGAAGTTAAAGCTGCACATTAAATTTGCTTGAAATCCTGGATGATCCTGATGCAAAAAAAACAAGGTTGGAAAAAAATGGATGATCCTATGGAATTTTTCGTTCAAGTGGTGGCCACTGAACAAGTGACATTAATTATGAGACTTTCCAGACAATTTGTTTGTCTGAAAGATTAAAAATGATCTGTACAAAATGTAGGCCCATGGAATATCTCATTAGTTCATATGACCAGTTAACTTATACCCAGATAATAACTACAGTCAAACCTGTCCTAGCGGTCACCTGTGTTCAGCGGTCATTACAATTTCCCCCTAGCAAATTTCCTATATAAATGCCCTGTATTTAACAGTCACCTGCTTTCAGTGGTCAGAGGCCAGGTGTTTCTTAATCAAACCATGGTTTCACACCGTCTTCAGCCGTCACTGAAGCATATTAGCAGTGACCGCTTTAAGTATGCAAATTAAACACTTCTTTTGTTTGACCACACTGTCAATCAAACTCAAAGGTGTCAACATGTCAGCTTTGAAAGCAAAGCGGTTTTTGTCCTTGCATGAGAGAATTGAAGCAATTTGTTTCCTGGATAGTGGACAAAGTAGTCGTGTAGTTGCAGCATAAATGGGAGTCAGGCAAACTCAGATCCAAGGGATTATTAAACATAAGAGAGATATTATGGCCGATTTTAAGAATAACGTTAATCTGGAGTGTACGAGATTATGTACAATCACACCAAATGAGAAGAGATACATGTACACTGCACTTGTGCTATCCCTTACGGTTTATATGCTACTAACATTCTTTTCATTCCATAATCATCCAAGATCTCGCACAAAAGCCAACTGTCTTTTGATCTCAGTCAGTTCGAGCAACTGTTTAATCCATCAGTTGTTTGAAGTGTGAACATCTGTTTCATGCCTAATTATACCAACTTGCTTAAGAAAAAGTCAGTCCTGTGTTTGACGATCACAGGTAAGCTGTCAATTAGTAATTTTATTTAGATGCCGTTTCTATTGATAAGTGATGATTTAATGTACATGTACATGATTGATTAAGTGGAACTTTTTATTTTATTATTTTTCTTTTTGCTAATTAGCGAAACTAACTATATGTATCTTTATAGCATACTACTACTACTCCCGATAATGTTAATGCTATTTGGTGCATAGTACATGTATTTGTCATGAACCAAGTTTGAAAGCTGAACCTGCCTTCAGAGGTCACCTGTTTTCAAAAGCCACTTTGGCCCTTTCCCATTGGTGACTGTTCAACACAGGTTTGACTGTATGTGCATAAAATGTAATTGACACTGTGTGCATAAAATGTAATTGACACTGTGCATAAAATGTAATTGACAATCATAAAACCCCAGGGTAAAGAGTAAAACTGCAGGATTCCTATGTATATGAATATGTATATAAAACTGCAGGATTCCTATGTATATGAATATGAATATGTATATAAAACTGCAGGATTTCTATGTATATGAATATATATATGTAAATAAAACTGCAGGATTCCTATGTATATGAGCAGATCTTAAAAAAAGTAAACCATTACCTCAGCAGTTCTAACATCACTAACAAGTTTCCTTAGCTTATCCTCAGCATTGGCCAAAAAGTCCTTGAGGATGCTTGGTTGATCTCGCGAGTTCTTCCTGGCCTCATACTCCTTCTTGGTCAAGTCCATCCCCTTCTCCAGCTCATGGACATCGGTTACTATGTTCTCCATGGAAACTAAGCACATTAAAAATAAGAGAAATATAGCTTTAATGTCAGCAAGATCTAATTCTTTGGATTTAAAGGCCTTTGTTTTAATATGGCTAAGTTAGATAAAGAAAAAAAAGAAATCAATAATAATGGGCTGAATGGTGGTTCTTTTTGTGCGGAACTGTCAAATAATAATTGTTTACCTGCAAGTCAAATAATAATTGTTAACCTGCAAATCAAATGATAATGGCATGAAAGATCCCTAAAAGGCAATGACATCATTCCATGCAAATTACAACATCTAGCTTATAAAATTAAATTAACTTTGTAGCATGTGAATTCAAACTTCAAATTAGTCTTTTCTCAGACCATAAATTGAAAACTAGACAAGGGTTTACAATAACTGATCGAAACTTATATTTCAGGCCTGAATGAATATATGCCTATCAATAACTGATCTGACTTAAGTATCATTAACAGTGATAAAAAAGCACATGCTATTGTCTGGAAGTTAGCTATATGTGACATACAAGTGTCTCAAATACATAAAGCTGTACATGATTTCCTTATTTAGTAATAGAATTGAACTCACAATGACAGCCTTGAACATACAGTCACAGCCTTGAACACAAATACAGCAATGTTACTAATACATTATTTGTACTTCTGTATCTTGAAAGCCTAATAGTTTTTTTTTCTTTATTTGTCTGGAAGTTTAAACATGTTTTATATTTTCAATTGGCATTTAATCCATTTTGACACTCTCAAACATGTACACATTTGTAATGGTTGATCTGATGATGATGCAACATCAAGCACAGGAACAGTTTCAAAATACTGACACATCTGTGAATTTGACACACATTTGGATTGGTGAAATGGTAAAATTTTCTGCAGTAAATTCCATAAAAAGCTGTTGTCAATTTTGATACTGTTATGATATCATGACACTTAGAATGAAAAAGTTCAACAGAGAATAATATTTACCGTATATATACTGTATCAATTATAAGTTGGATCCAACTATAAACTGTATAATGTGCCAACAGATCTGGGTCTATGCAATCTATTAGGACTAATCAGTAGAACAAACAACACAGACCTGATGTGATTGCACATTACGAGATGGCAAGTCAGGGTCTATGTTGTTTGAAGTTTGACCCAACTTACGCTCAATTATCTATGGTATTTCTAATAATTTCTCTAGAAAAATGATCAAAAAAGATTCCCCTTTCTTTTGAAGACTGATGCTCTACTGGCCAAAAAAAAAAAATTTGCAGGAATTAATGATATGTAAGTTTGTTCCCCTCCTTTTATTCTTTTTAACTGCTGAATATTTAAACCATCTCATATTCCTAAGAAACACCAACATACCAAGTTTAGTTAAAGAAAAATATTTTCTCATAATTTTTGAGTTAATATGTTCAAAAGACAAGTGAAATACAAAATCTTTATCATGGCCTTTGACATTGAACCTGATATTATGGAATTATGGATCACTGAATTCGTCTCAAATAATTTCAACATATATCCACATGCTAAGTCTGCTTTAATCCATAATTATTATTTTTTTTGGGGGGGGGGGGGGGGGGAACCCCCAAGTTATTGAACTGGCATCATTCAAGGGATTCATCTGATATATCCACAAACTGGGTTTGATATAAATACACTCACACTTGTTGGTGTTTTATTGCTCACAAGCCATTACAGATAAAAACTTTAGGTTAGTTCAGAAGGTACAAAAATATAAGCATTGACATTTTTGAATCAAGCCCAAGGTCAATGAGATCTGGTTTTCAAACTTTTTCACAATATCACAGGCATGTTGATGGTCAAATCTATACCATTTTCATTTAGGACCAATTACATATTGCAAGATGTGTTTTAGTGAAAGCACAAGGTCAATGTTATTATTCCTTCAAGGAGCAGTGTTAAGATTTTATAGATGTCCATTTTGCTTTCCTTTGACTTGACTGCAAGTTCTGCTTTTCAGACTCTTTTATAACAGCATGGCCATGTTGGTGGTCAAATCAGCATCATATTTACAGGGCCAGCTATATATTATTGTAGTGTCTCAGTGAAAAGCCTATGTCAATATCATCATTCATTCAGAATTAGCCATCAAATAATGTCAAGATGGCCATCAAAGCAGCTATTTTAGTGGTTAGATTGGCTTCATTTTAATACAGGACCAACTATATATTGCAAGAAGTGTCTTTAGTGAAAACCCAATTCTGAAATGACCATCTGTACAGAAGTACCGGGTAGTCAAAATTTTAATTATGTAATACTTACCCGCTATTAATACATTGTTATATATTTTCCTGGCACTAATTCCTAGTCCAAGGTGATTATTCCCTTCTCTAATTAGTAACTGGAGATCTAGAATAAATTCAATAGAAGTATTATTCTTGAATTGTATTTTTATAGAGTCCTATTATATTTTATGGTAGAAGTTTTTAGCTTCTAGTCCCTTTTATTTGTTCCTTATCTAAGTCAATGAGTTAAATCAGCCATTCAGTTTGTCCTAATGTTAGGTCAGGCTTGGCCAGATTGACCAATACAATTTCTCAATACAGTTTTGGGTCATATAACCAGGGCTGCCCATGCACTGAACAAAACGAACCCATATGATCACATGAGTTTCAGTATTGGTCAAACAGTAGAGTAAAGGATTTGTTCTAACAACAAGATCCCCATGAGATGTACTTTGCTTGAGTAAAATACCCTTTCTGGGTAAGCATCTTTGTTTGCACTGTCTATGGTTGTTTTTCATTGTCTCTAGTCAATTGTCAAGGTTATTTCTGTCATTGTTGGTTAAAGTTGGCAATGTAATGTTCAGCATCTTGATATTTGAGAAGAATTCAGAATGCTCTAATTTCATTCTATTACTTGTGAGTCAATCTATGCCATCATTTTCTATATATTCAATTGGCGAGCAAAGGTAATTTTTTTGTATATTGTAAAACCTGTCTTGAAAGACCACTGCTATGAGACCACCGGTCTTGAGACCAGATTCTCAATGCATGGATTTATTGATTATAGAGTAAAACCTTTCTTGAGAGACCACTGCTAGGAGAGAGACCACCTGTCTTGAGACCAGATTCTCAATGCATGGATTTTTTGATTATATAGATTCAACCTGTCATGAGAGACCACCTGTCTTAAGTTTATTTTGACCTGGTTCATGTAATTCATTAGTATAAAAACTAACTTGAGAATGTTTTCTATGGTTTTAACATTTTATGTATATTTAAATGCATAGGTATTATTGATCTCATTTAAAGTTATGAATTAATGACATGTTCTGAATTATCTGATAACTTCAAGGTAATTTGTAATTGTACTGAACAGATGACACATATTTCTTACTCATGATTGTGTAACTTCTATGATACCTTAGTTAACTTCCATTAATTAGAATAAAGTTCTTTTTTTTTTACTTGGAATGATACTGAGTGACATCAGTGTGGGAAGGGAGGAGGGAATTGGGGCAATAATAGCAGGTAAGTATTACATAATTAAAATTAGTTCTACACCCCATCCCACCCCCTAATTTTTAATATCAGTAATACATTACCTATTATTGCATTGCTGAATCTGCCAGCCTGGTGGAAGGCTGATGGTCTAAGATAAGCACGTCAAAGTGAACTTACCATTGCTGTCAGTAAGGTGCTCTACTGCCGACTGGTTTGACAACTTGCTGGACGGACTCAAATGGGCCCAAATACATAAATGCCCTCACTCTTGTGTGACATGATTGAAGGTTAAATGATGAGAGTGTGGAATGAGATCGTCAGAATACAGCTTTTGTGACATCATCCAAAGAAGAATGATTAAAAAGGCCCAAGATACAGCAATAGCCCTAACCCTGGGCTTTGATTTTCATGAAAGAAAAAAGATCTGTCAGCGAGAGATTGATAAGTTCTTTTAATAGTCACAATCCACCTCGAGATGGTGGCTGCCAAATATCAGAGATATCAGATTGTATGAGCATATTATGTTTTTGTAATATCTGGAATATTAATAGATTGTCATATTTAAGGTTTTGAAAAGGTTTCAATGTGGAAAGGGCATCCAAAAAGATGATGAAATTTGTTGCTGTTGAGGTTTTAATGTAGTTCAAAGCTATTAGTATGCCTATAATTTTTGCAGTAAAAATTGAGGCTTTATCTGGTAACTGGCTCAAGATGGTCTCAGAAGTGAAACAAATCAACATTGGCCATAATGGCAAGTTGATTTCCGCAAACACTTTTTTCCTGACGTTCAGCTGCACCACTCTGCTTATATTGATCAGAGCGAGGTTATTGAATATCCCTGTTGACCCTTTCATCCCCAATCTTTTGCAATGTTTTAATTACCAAATATATGGCCACTGTAAAGATGGCTTAAAGAGGAAACCAGTCTGCACCAGATGTGGGCAGAAGGGTCATGATGGATCATCCTGCACAGAGAAAGTCTCTTGTTTGAATTGCCAAGGAGAATATTTCTCACACTCCAGAGACTGCCCAAAGTTGAAACTTGAGGAGATCCAATTCTAGAAACAAGAGAAAGGCTTGAGCTTTCCCGAAGCCAGGAAATTTGTGGAAGCCACAGCTTCACTTAACGCAATCATCAAAACCTATGCCAGCATGGCTAAAGTGGACAAGAAACCTTTCACAGATACTGTCTGTACCCAGGCAGACATTACATGGCCAGAAGGTCAAAGCAAATTCAGTTTCAATGCCACCAAAACCTGTGCTAGCAGCCACCTAAACAGAGAGTGAAGCAGATAAAGCAAATAAGCCATGTGAGAGTGTCAAATAAGAAACCCACTTCTACAAATGAAAGACCATTTAAATACAGCCCATGTAAAGGGAAACAAATCATTGGCTCAATGGAAATAGAATCAGTGTGACAAGATTCCCAACTCCACTGCTGAGAGACAAGTTAGATCTGGTCCACCAAAAGAGTGTTCTGAGAACTGAGATTTTTGAACATCTCAGTCTCTACGCAGCCATCCAAATCTCTAGACTGAACAATATCTCTTGAAGATTTGAGAGATTTGTGTGAAATACTTAAATGGGTATCTACACAAATCGCTTAGAGTAAAGCAGATTGTTACAATGAGCTTTGCAGTCACATTCTACAAGTAGATGGCCCAAACTATTGTTTGTTACACTTCTTGGGTCTCCATCCAAGCCCTGAAGTGCTTTAGCTATCACAAAGGTGATAGCTTGGTAAGTTTTTTACTCAGACAAGTCTCCTCTTCTAAGTTGCTGGTTTAATTATTCCTGGTCTTTTTGAGACCAGGTCTCATACTATTGGTTAGGGATTTGGTGTTTCTTCCCATTATGCAAGATTATTATTTTATCACCTGTGCTCCCCACCCACCTCAAAACCCAACAAGAGAACAGAGATTTATGTTCATTTACTGCGTTTCTTAAGCCAGGGCTACACCGGGTTAAATTGAATGTCTTTACCACAGCTCCTGAAACTTGGGTGTGACTGGCTGATTGATTAGACTGGGCCCTTCTGACCACCATCTAGCTGAAGTTAAGGCCAAAGTAAAGTCCTGCATCAGAGTGGCAACCATCAGCCTCTCCTCTTCTCAACTACCACAATCCTCTCCTCCCAACTTGGGACACAACCCATGGCGAAACAAGTTGCCTCCATTCAGTTGCCTCTTATGACATGCAGGAGGACACATTGGGCCTGTTCTACATCCCCAAACCCGCAAGGGGCACCAATAGAGCAATGCAATATCATGACTAAGTTACAAAAAGGTATCATACCTACAGCTAAAGTAACACCAGGCAACCTTAACATTGGGATTAACCTTTAAATGACAAAGCCATTAGTGTAATTAAAGAAGAACCCAGTGACCTACTTTTTCTCCAAGGATGGTTTGATGCTAGAAACAAGCTGACCAAATTTTATGACAGTAGTATGCTTCAATCTCGAGATCATGGCAGGAAAATAACACTTTGACACTAGTGTTCAGCCTACTGACTGCAGACAATGCCATCAAACACAGTGGTATAGCATAAGCTCTTCTGAATTTAGTACAAGAATGCTAATGCAAAATTAGAAATAGGTTTATGAAACATCACAGCTATTATTATCAGTTCAGATAAACATCTTACCTACAGCTGCCTTTTCAATAAATCTAAGCTCCGACTCAAAATTCAGAAGTTCTGGGAACTTATCATGAACTGTTTGTGCTACAAAATGCATCAAAGTCCATTTCTTGTCTATGTTCTTGGTGTCTACAAGCTGAAAGCAAAAAATCATTGAGTTAACCTGATATAACTGTTTCCTGCTACACCATCTTTCAACCATCATAAAACACATCATGATCAAAGAATGAAGGAAGACATATTTACGATAAAAGCAAATCTAATCTGTAAAGTCCTACAAACTTTAAATGATTTAGCTAACACACTTCTTGAGTACTTAAAGATACACAAAAGAGATGAGAATTTGTCTGACCCGGCTCTTTTTAGCTTTCATCCATTTTAAAAAGATGGACAGTGTGAACAATGCTCACGTAAATATACCACATACCATCCCAATGCTCACGACAGAAATCTACTGTCTATATCAAAAAGAACTGTGAGTATAGTTGCCTTCAGCTGAAGTTAAAACAGGCAATAACTCTTACAAAAATTGCAGAAACAAAGTAATTGGAGGTCTACAATAAAAAACATGATCCCAGTCTGATCCCACTTTTGACACTCAGAATATCATCTTTCTTTCACATGGACCGAGACTGAAGGACCTCGGAGTGGGGAGGGAGAAGGGAATTGGGCAATAATAGCAGCTATGTATTATATAATCAAATTTACTTTGACATTTTAATAGCAGTAATACATTATCTGCTATTATTGCATTGCTGAATTTGCCAGCCTGCTGACTAAGAACTTACCATTATTGTCAGCTGGATATTCTCTTGCCAACTGGAGGATGGCTTGACAACTTGTTGGGCTGATGCAACTGGACACAAAGCATCAATATCTTCACTCTGGTGTGACACTGATCAAAGGTAAAATGACAAGAAAGTGGAGTGAGAATGCCAGAAGGCAGTTTTCATGATATCATTCAAAGAAGAATGATTCAAAAAGGCCCAAGATGCAGCAATACCCTGACCTTGTGTGGTTTGATTTTCATGAAAGAGAGATCACTCAGTGAGAGACTGATAAGCTCCTTTAATAGTCTGAACAATCCACCTCAAGATGGTGGCTGCCCAAATGTCAGAAGTACCTTTTAAAGGGAGAAAAGACAGTTATGACCCTTTCTATTTTCTTCTAATTCAGATAGATAAATCCATAAAGCTCTAACTGGGCAAAGGGGTCTATCTTGATCATTCCCAGCACATATATGACTGAAACTGGGGATTGCAATAGGGACAGGAGCTACTGAAGGAAGCTGATTCTTGGCCAGAAACCCTGGCTGGCAAAGAAGAGAGATCGAACCAAAGTTACTAATGAAACATAAACAACCTTATTCCACTGACAAAGCATGAATTTTACTCCTTGCCCTCGCCAGCACTATGGAGAGAATGAAGACTGTTTTAAGGGTAAGGTTCTCAAAGGAAGCATCATTCAAAGGTTCATAAGGATGTTTAGACAGTGACCAAAAGACACATGAGCAGTTCCACCTTGGCATTAATGAGTGGGATACTGGTCTCTGGAGTTCAAAGTACCTTATCAGTTCTGAAAGATGTGTCCAACCCTACAGAGAAAAAAGTGTTAGAGATGACTGCTCTATAGGTCTTAATGTTGGATACTGAGCAATCTTTATCTTTAAAAGAAAAAAATACAAAAACAATCTGCAACTGCAGTTAAGCGGGGGATGGGGAGGGGGAGAGTAAGTTAGGATCAACGCATTTCCTACTGCACAAATAACAGAAAAGTCTCCACTTGGAATTGTAAACCTTTGAGGGTGATTGCTTTCTAGCCTGGGTGATGTGTTTGGCAACCTTGCTTGAAAACTGGTTTCACAGGTAGATGGTCTGATATGAGCCATGTTTGAAGGTGAAGGATTTGAGGAGTGCTGTGCACAAGGGACCATCTATGATGCAATGGAAGATCCCCCCTCAGCAATAATTCCCTGGGTTCATTGACCAGTAGGTTGTGGAGATTGTTGAACCATGATCATTGGGGCCACAGGGGAGCTATCAGGATGACCCATGATTCGCAAGTCCTGACTTCATGAAGAACCTGAAGATATATTCTGAAAGGTGGGAGAGTGCAGACATACCGTTGATCCCACCTCAGACTGAAGGCATCCACTGCCCATATCCTCTGGTCTGGCACTGGATAGACATAAAGAGGGAGCTTGTTGCTTAGCTTTATTGCAAACAACTCCAGCATTGGCCTTTCCCACTGATAAAAAAAAATATCTCTGTTACCGACTGGTGTAAACACAGTTCTGTGAGGACTGCTCGCCCATCTGGATGAGCTATCTGCCAGAATATTTCTCTTGCTTGGAATGTGGCAGACTCTGAGAGGGATCTCCTCCGAAGCTGTCCTGGAGAAGGTTCCAAACTTCCAAGCAGCAAGAAGGGGCACCATGATGCAGCGATGTCTTATGTGGTTGATGCCCTTTAAGTGCTAAAAAAACCAGCCTGCACTTCTAGATTCTTAATTTGAAGGGAAGTTTTTTTTCAAGACCACAGGCCCTGCAGGACTACTCCTTCTGGCTCTATGTGTGCCCCTCAGCCTGAATCTGAGGTTTCATTGTAAAGGAAGGAGGCAGGTTCTGGAGCATGAATCTGAACTCGGGTCAGAAACCTGTCCTTATTTGTCCACCAACTCAGATGGGGCTGAAACTTGGATCCTCAGGGGATCTGGATGGACAGGGAGTCCTTGTGAGGTCTCCAGTTCACTAGAAGCAAGAACTGGAGGGGCTTTCCTAGGGGAACTAAGTCTGCTGCCACACTCAGAGTCCCCAGGAGAGAGAGAGGTAAAGAGTAGACAATGAGGTCTTCTCATCTAGTCTTGCTATGAGAGGAAATATTTGTGAGATTCTGTCATGAAGAACACAAGTTGACAAGTGAGAAAATTCATCCCCACATACACAAAATTCTGAAAAGGGATAAGATCCTACTTCTCTTGATTGGAGATTAGTCCTAGTCGAGTTACCATCTACCAAGACAGAGAAAGATCCATCAGAAGGACACATCTGAGGATGTTGTGCATCAACCAGTTGTCAAAGTAATCAAGGCTGGGAACCCCTTATGACCTTAAATGAACTGCTATTACACCCATCACCCTGGTGAAGACTCTGGGAGAGGAAGCTAGGCTGAAAGGAAGAGACTGAAATTGAAAGATTTTCTGTCCCAGACAAAACCATAGAAATTTCCTGTGGGCTGGGAAGATGGGGATGTGAAAACAAGCATCCTGGAGACCGCCCAGTTGTTCAGCCTGATGACATTCCTGACTCAGGTGGTTGTCTCCATCTGGAACTACTCTTCCAGAAGAAATATATTCAAAGGGAAAATATCAATGATGAATCAAAACTTTTTCCCTCTCTTTGAAACTAAGAAAATTCTGGAATAAAATTCTGGACTTCTTATGTTCTTCACTCTCTCTAATGCACCCTTCCTTAGAAGGGAGTACACCTCTTCCCGTAAAGATACAAGTTGGGACTGGTGGAACCAAGTTGAGGGTCCCAAAAGTAAAGCCAGTAACTCTCCCTTATTGTGGAAAGGACCCATGCATAGTCCAGGAGGTCTGACCAAACCTCTGCAAAAAGGCTTATTTTGGCACCTACTGGAACATTGGAAAGAGGGGAACTGGGAGGAGAGGGTGTGATTCCCTAGGGGCAATTGCCTCCATCCTTTGACAAGAGGGAGGGATCTGTAGACTTAATCCCTTGGTTCCTCTGGCCACCTCATCATGAGAATGACGGGTGGAAAGGGGTTTTAAACTGGGACTGATTCCAATTCTGCTTTTTTCCTGTTAAAAATGCTTAGCCATGGACCTTTTGGAATGGGGACATTTCTTCGCCAGTTTAGTCGGGCCCGGTACTGTGGCCAGGGACCAGAGTTGCTGATCCCTCAAATTCTGAGAGGCCACTGTAGGGATCAGCCCTCTGACAGCATCTCCACATGAAGAGGATTGGCCTGCAAAAGGTGTTTACTGTTTTCCAGTCCAAGTCCACATTCCTATGGAGGTAAAGGAACTCTGCAAAGAGCACTATAAATATTGAGAGCCTGTGTCTTGATCTGTTGACCATGGCCTCTAACAGTCTCTGCCAGGTATCTGCAAAGATTCCTCCTTCAACGGACTGAAGGAGGCAGTCGAAAAAAGGATCGGCATGGGAGATCATGTAAACTAGTGAGGGCTGCCTTCAGTTCCAAAGCATGACAGGGAGTTGGGCTCAAGTCCCTGTCAAACTTCCCACCTGGGTGGCACCTAAGTCAAAGGTGGGTGACTTATGGGGTTAAGTTGATCAATGGACCCTGTAGTTTCTGGCTGAGACTAAGGGACAAAGTGTAGAAGAGGGGACAGACCATCCCTTCTGTTGAATGGCCCACTTTTGGCCTTCAGACAATTTCTGAGTCTGCCCCGCACCATCATCGAGTGAGAGAGCAACAGCAGATCCAACTTTGCCTGTGCCCAGTCTCCAAACTGGAGAGGATCCTAGCCTCCAATGATCCCAAAGGTTAGGGATATAGATCTGGGAGAAGTCGGTGGTAAACCTCATTTAACACCTTATCAAAAGTCCACACCTCTTCCGCCTCCATCACCTGACCTGTTGGGTGGGACAAGGAAGGCAAACCCAACAGATGAAAAGGACCCAGTGTGATGGATTCTTCCAGGAACTCATCTGCATCCACAAAAATCTGCTGTTTGTCAACCTGTTTTTGAGGAAGGACAGGGGTTCATCATCTCTCTCCATTCATGGGAAAAGACAGGACTAGCACATTGATCTTTTCTCCCTGTAGAAAGGGACTGTTGATTCCCTCTTGGTGTGTTGGAGGCTGTGAGTTGCAGTCCCCCTCCCCTTTCCTTGATAACACTGCTGGAAGAGGTGGGGAAGATCTAGGGCGTGCCCGGTCCGCCAATCCATGGAGCCATGGCAAAATCATCCATGGTGGCATGTTCAGAAAAGGAGCCATGGCTGACCCACCAGCTGGTGGTCCACAAGCTCTATAGGGATTGAACAGGAAAATCGCATCACAAAGGTAGGGTTACTGACCCAATCCCTTCCCCCAGACTGGTCCTCCGAACTCAGTGTCTGTTCCCCATAGAGTTTGAATGTAAACATGGAGAAAGGGGGGTTATCTAACCAATCCCTTCCTCTAGACTGGTGGTCAAAACTTGGCACCCAGTCTGAAGATTGATGTCCAACACCCAGCGTATGTTGATGAGTGCTCAGCATCACGAGCTCCATGTTTGACAAATGATGTTTGGTGCTCTGTGATTGGTGACTTGAGACTGAACACAGAAGATCGGTACCATGCATCAAACCCAGTGCCTGGTGATCGCTACCC
The DNA here is from genome assembly GCA_029931535.1 of Margaritifera margaritifera. Taxonomy (NCBI): domain Eukaryota; kingdom Metazoa; phylum Mollusca; class Bivalvia; order Unionida; family Margaritiferidae; genus Margaritifera; species Margaritifera margaritifera. The sequence goes on from JAQPZY010001692.1 coordinate 8,813,758, forward strand.
AGTGACAGAAACTCAGTGAATGCCACTTGGGACATCACCTGGTGACTGGTGCCCGGTGTCCAATGCCCACTGCTTGGTACCTGATGACTTGTTATACAGTGACAGGCAACTGGTGACAGACCTTCGATGACTAGATGTATTTCGCAGTGCCTGGTACCTGGTGACAAATCTTTGCTGACTGTCATCTGACACATTACCCAGTGCCCAGTGCCAAAGATCCCTCCCTCAGAGATCATTTCCTAGTGGAAGCTGGCGACTTCCTAACTCTAGACACCTCTCTTGTTGAAGAAGGCGAAGAGAAGAAGATGAAGAAGTGGGACCCTTCTTACTGGCCCTATAGGTCCAGCGACTTTCTGCCAAGTCCCAAACTTGGTCAGGCCTCAGGCCATACACAACAAATTGGGCAATCGACCATGCAAACACATGCTGTGCATGCAAAACTGGTATTGTGAATGTCCCACACTGCCTTTTTTTGTCCACTTTTGCAAAGACCTTGAGGCATTATTGAAGACTGAAAGGAATATATAAAAAATACAACAATCAACTTGAAGAGCAAAAGGGTAGGAATTACTTACCCTGACACCGTTTACTATTAGAGGGTTGAAATACAAGTAGCAATGTTTCACTTGCAATGTACTCAAAACCCTATAAATCAATGAAATTAGACACAGATATATGAAAATAACACAAGGACTGGAAGACAATGACAAATACCACACAAAAAAGCATATGACAGCAGAAATCCCAAAGAAAACTAAATTGGCGAAGTGCTGAGCGCCAAGAGATGTGTATAAATGCATGGAGTCCATGGAAAAGAAAGGATGATATTCCAATTGTCAGTAATGGACTAAGGTATCAGACTGGTATCATGTTTTTTTATTCTACACATCCAATTACTAATTAGAGGAGGGTATGATGTCCTTGGACTGGGGACTAGCAATGCAATAATAGCAGACAATGTATTATTGCTATTAAAATCCATTGTACCTGATTTGGACATCGCCTGAACATGTTTTTACAATTAGCCTTTGGCTCTAATTAGCCACTATTATGTTCAGTCAATGACAGATCTTGTATTCTTAAAAGGCTTTTAAAACACACCTGAAATTAACCATGTCTCTAATGAGACACTATTGTAATTGATCTGTGTTAACAACTGTACATCAGAGGTCCAGAAAAATGTTGAACTGCTTTTGTACATCTGACCTGTCAGAGGCATACTCTCCACCATTCCACACACATCTTACCTCAGTAAGTTAACCCCAATATATATATATATATATATATATATATATATATATATATATATATATAGATATATATATATATATATATATATATATAGTGTTGTATTAAAGTTTCTAAGTCATAATTTAGAGCTATATATATATATATATATATATATATATATAGTGTTGTATTAAAGTTTCTAAGTCATTATACAGCTACGGAATTGCTGATTATTATTGTCCTTTTGTTTACTTAAAATGCTGATGTTGGCACAGATAACTTAGATGTACATGTGCTTTTGACACTGTACTGCCATGATAGCTACATTGTAACATATCGTGAAGCTGGGTGGAACATAATGATTTATGTTGTCAAGGTGAGTTTGCATTGCAAGCAAACTTTATGCTCTTTGCTTCTGCTGTACATTAATTAAGTACCAAGCCATAGTTATCATCCTAGATTATAATCTAAATTGGGATTATTTAACCATTTCTTTCCAGTCTTTCTGAAAATGACTTAACTGTTTACTGGCATCCCTCTTTACCCATGAAATCAAATGGTCTACTCGCAAACTTGGTTGAGGCATAGAACAGAACAATCCCCAGTCTGAAGTTAAGGTCCAAAGGCAGTTTTACACTTGTTACAATGGTATTTATTGTTATAGGAAAACTGACAATGTAAAGTGAAGATTCTGTTGGCTGTTTGACAGTATTTTACTATTGAAATGAACTAATTAACAAAACTCAGAGAGGTAATTTGTTTGCTTGATTGATCTTTACTTTCCTATTGTTCTCTACATGATTACTTTTATTTTAAAGAGCCACAATGATATTTATTGTTATTGCAATGCTGACAATGCAAAGTGAAGATTCTGTCTAATGCTTCACAGTACGCAAAGCAGTATTGATGGGATCACTCATCCATTATCACCATCAGATAAGTCTGGAATATACAAGCATTTCCCAAGGCTTGCTGTACGTTAGCCAGGAATACATATCATGCTGAGTGAACAGTGCTTATTTTATTTGGATTAGTACTTTTTGTGAACAACTGCTTGTTGCTGACATCACTGGATTTCAAAAGGATTACATAAAAGTGTGTAAGTTTGTTATTTCTGTTAATCAGTGCATCAGAATTGCTAAAAGAGTTCTGCACAAGGTGTGATATCATTCAGTTGCTAATCAGCATATGTAACTAGTGCTTTTAACTGTAAGGAAGATATTAATTGACAAAAACTACAACATTACTCATTGCGCATTTTGACATAAATAATTAGATGTTCATTTATTTAACTTAAAAATGTGTTTAGAAGTGGTAAATACATGTTTAGAAGTGGTAGATATTAAATTAGAAGTGGTAAATGTGTTTAGAAGTTTTAAGTTTTTTTAGAAGTGGTAAATATTAATTAGAAGTGGTAAATATATGTTTAGAAGTGGTAAATATTTAATTAGAAGTGGTAACTATGTGATTCTGAGTGCTTAATAAAAAAGAATCCTGTTCTTAATGTCCAGATACGCTGGCCTCAGATGCAACTGGAATTCAATCATAAGATTTTTTTCCCTCAAGTGACTGAGCTTTTCATCAATTTAAATCAGTTTAAAACAATGCAGCTGTATGCGATTGACAAGTATATTTGTATTAAAGCTGTGTGTTAAATCATTGTTTTAATGTTACTCATATGGTTTGATATCTATCAAATGTATGACAATATGGATTGAAAGAAAAATTAGGCTTTAAAGTATTTATATCTTAATTTCCTTTTTAAAACAATATTTGAAAAAAATTAAATGCCCATATACCATGAAGTGAAAAAGTTTATTTTATTTACATAAACTAACATTATTATGATATGTTTCACTGGCATTTTGATCCAATTCCTCCCTCCCCCATTCATAGAATTTTCCATCCTTCTTGCTATACCACTGGTTGGTATATAAGACGGTTGGCATTTATGGACCCCATGTATTGCATTATAATAGGAGAGAGCTGTTATGTACAAAGTTTATCAGCAATCCATCAAAAGCTATGAGACTACTTCTATTTACAAGACTGTGTTTTGGACAGAGAGACATAAGGAATCCTATTTACTCCATTTTTATAAGGAATCAACAGAAACTACTTCAAATGCGAGGTATATGTAATATTTTAGACATCCAGCCTTGAAAGTATGTTACCATATTTTGATTTTTATGCACAATACACAGCCTTACTACAACTGCAAGTCAATAGCTAAAGAGAAAAGTAAACCACATTTTTTATATCCTCCATGCATCATCACATGGGTTTCACCATGCATTCCCCAAACTCAGGTAGTGTTCCACCTTGAGCACAGGGTTGTGGGTTTATCCCAAGTTTTAGTCCAACGTCCCCTAAACCGTGACTCCTTAGCCCCTCAATGGGCACACTTATCCTCATTACGAGTCTTTAGGAAAAAATGCAAAAAATGAATCTACAATTTTTCTGTGGTGCACATACATGTAATTAAGAATTTGTACATTTCAACTTCCAGCTCTATGTTGGTACTAAAGATTGCCAAAACAGCCAAAGGTGATCAAGATTTTCAAATGGATATTCATTTCAATAAAATCAACAAATTTCTGACAACCACAATACTCAAGGTTTCTACAGTTGTCTACTGAGTTTCAGCACAAAGTCAGTGATGGCACATAGTGTACCATATTTTTGAGGTTTAATTAAAATCAAATGTAATCAAAAGGAATATCAAAAGGAAGAAATGTGCAGAAATACATCATTTAGCATTAACCATCACTGATATAAATATCTGGACACTCCAATTTGCTGGACACCATATTTGCAAAATTTGCAATAATTTTCAATATTACACTAAATTTCTGGACACTAAGTACGTTTTCTTAAGCTGACGAAAAAATACAACATTACAACTGGAACGTAAACTAATTCTTTTTTTACTCTTACTTAAAAATGGGTGATTGAATAGTCAGACAATTATGTATATTACCCACATGGATCGACTACAGGTGTTGTCAATAGGTACCATATATACTAGCTTATAAGTCAAGTCCAACTGCACACTGCACAGACTCAGATCTGCCATCATATAAAGCGATGGCAGATCTAGGTCTCTGCAGTTTGTTAGTAGTAATCAGTAGAATAAACAACATAGACCCTGATCTGCCATCATGTCATGCAATGGCAGATCAGAGACTACGATGTTAGCATTGGATTCAACTTATAAGCGAGTATATATGGTAGCAATAAAAACAGCTTCCATGCTCCAAAACTTACGATTACTCAGTGTGATACCTAGGGATTTGATGGAGGCAATTCACATTCTTAGTAAAGTGGATTAACTTGTGTGATATAAAGTGTTTAAACATGTATGTGGGTTATCTGTTTTCCCTTTTCCTATAAGCTAAACTGGGTTGACATTTATTTGTGATAAAGCAGTCAACATCTCTGACACATGAGTTACACCAGTTATTATCTCCATTTCATTCCATGGCAGATTTTTCCTTAATAACCTCATATTGGACAAAGTCAGTCTTCACAGCTATACTAGCATTACAAATAATGGTGTTCTGTAATTAAATTTCTGAACCAGTCTAAGTGAATAGGCTCATTTACATATTTAGGGCAATCACTGCCATATTTGGAGTTGTATTGTCAAGACTGGTCCAAACAATTTTAAAGGAAAATATGGATTATCTTTCAGATTTTCAGAGGTAAGTATTGGCTGGTATTTTTGTCCCTTTTGAAATTTGGAGGACATGTGGATAGTGTCTCCCTATCCTTGTGATCCTAGATACAACGCTGCTCAAGTGTTAATTTAAAGAGTGAAAATATGTGGCGATTGTACATACCATATCTAGACTCTGAAGTTTGAAGCCATACACTGCACCTCGTCTACTACTATTCATGTAGTTACCGAAAGCAAGGATAATCTGAAACATAATAGTATCATACATTGTACATACAATGACACAAATCAGGACACATTATACTATATGTATACTCAATGCCATATTCAACAGGACAAATACTATATGTGTAGTCATATTCAACAGAACACATTATACTATATGTGTACTCTATATCATATTCAACAGGACACATTATACTATATGTGTACTCTATGTCATATTCAAGAGGACACATTATACTATATGTGTACTCTATGTCATATTCAAGAGGACACATTATACTATATGTGTACTCTATATCATATTCAACAGGACACATTATACTATATGTATACTCTATGTCATATTCAACAGGACACATTATACTATATGTGTACTCTATGTCATATTCAACAGGACACATTATACTATACGTGTACTCTATGTCATATTCAACAGGACACATACTATATGTGTACTCTATGTCATATTCAAAAGGACACATTATACTATGTGTACTCTATGTCATATTCAACAGGACACATTATACTATATGTATACTCTATGTCATATTCAAGAGGACACATTATACTATATGTGTACTCTATGTCATATTCAAGAGGACACATTATACTATATGTGTACTCTATGTCATATTCAAGAGGACACATTATACTATATGTATACTCTATGTCATATTCAACAGGACACATACTATATGTACACTCTGTCATATTCAAAAGGACACATTATACTATATGTGTACTCTATGTCATATTCAACAGGACACATTATACTATATGTATACTCTATGTCATATTCAACGGGACACATTATACTATATGCGTACTCTATGTCATAATTCAACAGGACACATACTATATGTGTACTCTGTCATATTCAACAGAACACGTTATACTATATGTTTACTCAACGTCATATTCAACAGGACACATTATAGTATCATAGTGTACATACAATGGCACAAATCACGAAACATTATAATATATGTATACTCTATGTCATATTCAACAGGACACATTATATTATATGTGTACTCTGTCATATTCAACAGGACACATTATACTATCTGTGTACTCTATGTCATATTCAACAGGACACATGATACTATATGTGTACTCTATGTCATATTCAACAAAGTCATTAGAGTTCAGATGGGTTTATTTCATGGAGACATCATCTATAAATTTCAACTTCTAACTTCAGCTGGTATTGACATAATTTTACTTCTTCATCAGGCAGAAAAATGCTGATTTTTTCCCTTACCTTGCCTTAGCATCTAATCACTGTTTTAAGTGAATTATATATTTGTTATACCCTACTTTAACAGAACTGACTGATGACACATTGTCATTGGGTCAGCATTTTGAAATATGGGCATATTTTCTCCCTTGTCTGATGAAGGCAGGTATTTGGCATAAAAACTGCCATTCAACTGTACATTGCTAAAAAGACTTTGAATCCAGATGAGATACAAGTTGGGATAGAATAAAATCCTTTAACAACAAATGGTGATAGTTGCAGCAGATTATCATCATGGAATATCTGTGTTGTAAGATGACATGGATGTAATTCTATTCCTGCTGCACTATTTTCTGCAGCAAAACCTAATATCCTTCATTGTCATGGAATCAACAGTCCAACAATGGGTTGTGACAGACATCTGTACAGAAATATACAACTATAGTACCAAAATTGTTAGCTGCTCAAGAATTCTCAGGCTGCGTCACAGTGGCATGATGTTATGGCACAAAGGCAAAGGAACCATGTTGAAGATCCTTCCAGCTGGATACTCCCTCTCTCATAGGTGACATCAATGCTACCATGCCCAATATCATTAGGAAGGCTACAAAATGCATGCTACTGGCAATCAGAATGCTCAAGAAAGTCTGAAGCATGCCACAACTCATGGCAAAGCTTGAAATTAATGCTAATCCGGCAACACATGGTTAGTGACTTTGCCGGCGGATCAGTGACAATTACTGCCGGTCACTATCATAATAGTTAGCAAGTGGTCTTGTGTCAGATGTATCAAATAAAATGTGAGTCTGCATTCCTTTTAATGGCTAATTGATCTGTTTATTATACTGAGTACCTACCAATATCCTGCACTAGACAAGGTACAATGAATGCTCGCAACACAAATGGAAAGGTGTTAAACCAATCATTCAGAAAATTATTGTGATTATTGTCAAAACAGTCTTCGCACATGTGGAACTAGCCAGGTGTACTGGCGCCAAGCACTGATTTCATTACTGATGATAACAAAAGGTATAGGATATCAGGCTACTATTCACCAATCGGAAAAGGTTGTGTTCTCTGACTCAACGAATAATCCAGAATTATACCAAAAACAATGTGTTTGAATATTTATATCGTTCTTGATAAATATTCAATGCATTGTGCTGTGACATTTGTAAACATGTGAAAGTATTTGCAAGGTGCACAGCTGCCTCCAAAACAGCAGAAAGTAGATGATGACAAGAGAGAGCACAATTGCAAACATGATCAAGAGAAGAGATTAGGAAAGTACCAGAAATGCTGGGCAAATGAACACGAATTGCTAAGTATATCACAGGAAAGGCTGTAATGTTATTCACTTTCTGCACTAAGTATTCAGAGAAATACAAAAGTGTGCTGGGTACTTCATTCATTGATCGGTGTAAAATCTTTCATAAATTGTCCCTGGAATCACATAATGCAAGCTCCTAGGGGTTCAGTGAAATGAAAATGGTGAAATCAGATTGGAGGTGTTCACTAGGTCCATCTGCATTATCAGATCTAATGATGGTGCTCCTCAACTCGCCTCACATCAAGGTTTATAATCCAAGAGGTGCCATCAAACTGTGGCATGCTGCTAGACCAAGAAACAGAAGACCAGAGTCTATACCTTATGGACCTAGATCTGATGATGAATCAGATACAGAAAATGAACATATACTTTCAACTTTTTGTGAGTCATGTTTGTGAAATACAGCTGGTATTGTTTTGAGTTGATGCTAATGAATAATGAATGCTGAATTGGAAACTACACTGGTTTCTGTTTGAGTTTAGCAGGATCAGTGAAATTTAGACAGGATCAGTAAAGATTTTATTATGGTGATCTTGTGAGTTAGTGAAAAAAATCCTAATTTTGAGCCCTGCATGGGCAGCAAAGTTTGACAAAGGCACCATGTCTACTCCAAGGCTCTGAACTTTGCTGCTGATGACAGAAGCCTTCCATGAAAGTGTAAAACAGCCCATCTTCAAACATATGTCTGGAAAAGGGAATTGCAGGCACACCCACCTTCTCCTGATCAACCTGAGTATGGATGGGTGCATGATGAGAATAGCTGTACTTGAGGTTAATTAACTGCATTTGTAAGGGTAATGCAGCATGTAAATCTATGAGAATCAGATGTGGGTTCAATGATGTAAAGTTGCCTTGTATGTTAGGGAGGTGTGGTCTGCTGGAATGAGTTGACAAAGTCAGCTTCAGTGTTTATCAGGTAGGGCAGTCTGTACTAAATGTAATCTACATCATCACAAAATCAAATTCTTAAAACCCAGATGTTTTCAAAATGTCTTGATTTCAAAGTAGCAAAATGTTCAATCTGAACATATAATCTGGAAGTCAGAGAAAACGAGACAGTTTAAATTTGTGGGCAACAGTACAAGGAGGTTGATCAAACAATATTTACATTATTCTGCCAGATACTAGATATTATTGCATAACCAGAAAGGGGGTAGGTGAGAAACTTGTATCTTGAAATGGTCCAATGTGAGACTATCAGAAAGATTCTCTAATTGTAGGCCCTACATATATATATATATATATATATATATATATATATATATATATATATACATGCAGAATCAGAAAAAAATAATTTTTATCTTGGCCTGCAATGACATGCAATTGATGATAATATAATAGCTATTCAAAATACAGTTAAAACTGCCTTAAAAATCGCCTGTATTAAGCAATCACCTCTCTTAAACAGCCCTATGCTTAAGGTTCCTACTACTTATATTGAGAAGAAAAAAATCTGTACTAAGCAGCCACCTAGCTTAAGAGGTCACTTTTTATCCTTCTCTAAGGTGGCTGCTTAACACTTTTGACTGTATTAGTAATTACAAGGGGTGGAGGTATTAGAAAACTTCAAAGATCTCAAAATACTCAATGATAATAGGCTGCCATCATACAGATTCTTCAATGGTATACACCCTTGGAAAGTAGAATAACCATAAAAACATTGTATAATTGGCAAGAAATGTAGTACTAGGGATAATAAACATTAACTACGCTAAAGATTTTGAGATTTGAAATGGAAAGGAGGGGAGATGATAAACATCATATCGTTTCAGAATACTCAAGCATGACAGGATATCATCAAAGAGATTCTTAAATTGTATGCCCTTGTGATGCTGGATCAGCAATGAAACATTGTATTGATAGATGGTGATAGATTACAAGGAATGATTAATACCCATGCTAAATATTTGTAACCCTCTACTGCAATAGAGGGCTGGGAAGGGGGAATGTCTCACATGCTCAAGTGGGTAGTATCATCAACAAAATGTTGTACTTATGTCCAGCGAGGTAGTGCAATGGATGATTAAACAATTCCTATGCCAATTTCATAAAGAAAAAAGGGGCTGGGTGGTAACACATTAAATGTATAAAAATCCTTGAGCATGACTGAGTGTCTTAATATAGATTCTTCAATGATATACCCTTGGAATGTAGAATAACCAATAAAGCATGGTATAGACGACTGGCAATGTTGTGCAAGGAATGACAAGAAATTACATATAATTTTTTATATATTTGTAATGAAAACAGAGGGGTGGGTGATAAAACACCTAATATCCAAATTGCTCAAGCATGACAGGTCATCAGACTAATGCTCCAATTGCATGTCGTTAATGATTCAGAATCAGCAAAAAATGTAAAGCTGCTAAAGCAAGATGCACCTGAATGGCTGTCTGAGTATAGCACACCTAAACTTCAAGCCTGCCTTAAATACGATATGCAGAAGCTGTGTAGATCAATTATTTCAGTTCAAATTTAGTAATAGTAAAGAATTAGTATAGAAATCTGCTTTGTTCAAAATCCTATCTAATTTCCCACAGTCATTCTGGGTCATGTTCCCATGTCTATGCTGAATACCATGGTGGGGCTGAAAGGTCTTGAGTGGTCATCTAGAAACTGCTAACAAAGTGTGTTGAAGATAGACAACTGAAAGCTGCTGGCCTTAGAATGATGCACTAGATACTTACCTCCAGCATCTTTTTGATTTTCTGGGAATTTCTAATAGACATGGCGGCTGCAATAACAGCATTAACTTGCTGCAAAAGAGAAAACCCCAATATAATGCCACATTCCTCTATGGCAATATATCAAATACTGCCTTAGACATAGGTATAATTCAAAGATATTTTTAAAAAAATAAAAAAAAATAGGGTGACAATGAAGTGCGAACATGGAAGACTATGGAGTAATAACAATGTCTTTCAAAGGCAAGAAAAATAAAGACTTCATTAATGTTATTATCTTTATACCATTTTATATTAAGAAAAAAATTTGCAACAACCAAAATTTCAACCACTGATAAAAATGTCAAAAACCATCATTCAAATACTATCTGTCATATTAAATATTTAAACCTAATTTTTGCAAATTTCGAACATTCATCAAACATGTATATTCACTTTAAAATGTCCACAAATGACTGGTCTGAACCTTGTATTTTTAATGTTAACATACTGCATCACATGCAAAATGAATAGTATTTTTGTAAATTTTGCCTTCTTGCTAGATTAGAGAAAACTGAAGGATGAAATTCGAAATAATTTCTGGTAAATATGAAACAGAAAGCTGAAAGAGAGACAGAGAAGGCAAGGTGATTTTTTTTCTTACTGGTTGTAGATGATGTACATCATCAAAGAAGTTGCCTATAAAACTCATAATATGAAGCCTCTGTGAAAGTCTCTCTACTTTACAAAGCTGAAAACAAAACAAAGCATTCATAAAGTTAAATTCTTGGACGCAATCAAAAACCTGATGTGTCAGTAAGCAGAAGCCTCCAAGAATGACCCGTTTTCATGTGACCTTGATCTATAAAGTGGGGCCATATAACTGGTAAATTACACAACCTAGCATCATGAAGGAGAACGATACAAAGTTCTATATCACACTCTTGAATGCCATCAGAATTACAGTCCCTATGCTAGAGGAGTCCCTATTCTGTGATGTTAACATTGAAGAAAAGATCTTAAAAATGCTATGTAATATAGCCTCTTGTAATGACTTAAAAATGATATGTAATATATGAAATATAGCCTCTTATATTGACTTAAAAATGATATGTAATATATGTAATATAGCCTCTTGTAATGACTTAAAAATGATATGTAATATATGTAATACAGCCTCTTATATTGACTACAAAATGATATGTAATATATGTAATATAGCCTCTTGTTTTGACTACAAAATGATATGTAATATATGTAATATAGCCTCTTGTATTGACTACAAAATGATATGTAATATATGTAATATAGCCTCTTGTTTTGACTACAAAATGATATGTAATATATGTAATATAGCCTCTTGTATTGACTACAAAATGATATGTAATATATGTAATATTGCCTCTTGTTTTGACTACAAAATGATATGTAATATAGCCTCTTGTATTGACTACAAAATGATATGTAATACATGTAATATAGCCTCTTGTATTGACTACAAAATGATATGTAATATATGTAATATAGCCTCTTGTATTGACTACAAAATGATATGTAATATATGTAATATAACCTCTTGTATTGACTACAAAATGATATGTAATATATGTAATATTGCCTCTTGTTTTGACTACAAAATGATATGTAATATATGTAATATAGCCTCTTGTATTGACTACAAAATGATATGTAATATATGTAATACAGCCTCTTATATTGACTAAAAAATGATATGTAATATATGTAATATAGCCTCTTGTATTGACTACAAAATGATATGTAATATATGTAATATAGCCTCTTGTATTGACTACAAAATGATATGTAATATATGTAATATTGCCTCTTGTTTTGACTACAAAATGATATGTAATATATGTAATATAGCCTCTTGTATTGACTACAAAATGATATGTAATATATGTAATATAGCCTCTTGTATTGACTACAAAATGATATGTAATATATGTAATATAGCCTCTTGTATTGACTACAAAATGATATGTAATATATGTAATATAGCCTCTTGTATTGACTACAAAATGATATGTAATATATGTAATATTGCCTCTTGTTTTGACTACAAAATGATATGTAATATATGTAATATAGCCTCTTGTATTGACTACAAAATGATATGTAATATATGTAATACAGCCTCTTATATTGACTAAAAAATGATATGTAATATATGTAATATAGCCTCTTGTTTTGACTACAAAATGATATGTAATATATGTAATATAGCCTCTTGTATTGACTACAAAATGATATGTAATATATGTAATATTGCCTCTTGTTTTGACTACAAAATGATATGTAATATAGCCTCTTGTATTGACTACAAAATGATATGTAATACATGTAATATAGCCTCTTGTATTGACTACAAAATGATATGTAATATATGTAATATAGCCTCTTGTATTGACTACAAAATGATATGTAATATATGTAATATAACCTCTTGTATTGACTACAAAATGATATGTAATATATGTAATATTGCCTCTTGTTTTGACTACAAAATGATATGTAATATAGCCTCTTGTATTGACTACAAAATGATATGTAATATAGCCTCTTGTATTGACTATAAAATGCTATGTAATATATGCTATGTAAAATAGCCTCTTGTATTGACTATAAAATGCTATGTAATATAGCCTCTTGTAATGACTCAAAAATGCTATATAATATAGCCTCTTGTATTGACTATAAAATGCTATGTAATATATGCTATGTAAAATAGCCTCTTGTATTGACTATAAAATGCTATGTAATATAGCCTCTTGTATTGACTAAAAAATGCTATGTAATATATCCTCTTGTTTTGACTACAAAATGATATGTAATATATGTAATATTGCCTCTTGTATTGACTCAAAAATGCTATGTAATATAGCCTCTTGTAATGACTCAAAAATGCTATATAATATAGCCTCTTGTATTGACTATAAAATGCTATGTAATATAGCCTCTTGTAATGACTCAAAAATGCTAGATAGCCTCTTGTAATGACTCAAAAATGCTATATAATATAGCCTCTTGTATTGACTCAAAAATGCTATGTAATATAGCCTCTTGTAATGACTCAAAAATGCTATGTAATATAGCCTCTTGTATTGACTATAAAATGCTATGTAATATATCCTCTTGTTTTGACTACAAAATGATATGTAATATATGTAATATTGCCTCTTGTATTGACTATAAAATGCTATGTAATATAATGACTCAAAAATGCTATGTAATATAGCCTCTTGTAATGATTTAAAAATGCTATGTAATATAGCCTCTTGTATTGACTAAACAATGCTATGTAATATAGCCTCTTGTATTGACTAAAAAATGCTATGTAATATAGCCTCTTGTATTGACTACAAAATGATATGTAATATATGTAATATTGCCTCTTGTATTGACTCAAAAATGCCATGTAATATATCCTCTTGTATTGACTCAAAACTGCTATGTAATATAGCCTCTTGTATTGACTAAAAAATGCTATGTAATATAGCCTCTTGTATTGACTCAAAAATGCTATGTAATATAGCCTCTTGTATTGACTAAAAAATGCTATGTAATATAGCCTCTTGTATTGACTAAAAAATGCTATGTAATATAGCCTCTTGTATTGACTCAAAAATGCTATGTAATAAAGCCTCTTGTAATGACTCAAAAATGCTATGTAATATAGCCTCTTGTATTGACTCAAAAATGCCATGTAATATAGCCTCTTGTAATGACTCAAAAATGTTATGTAATATAGCCTCTTGTATTGACTCAAAAATGCTATGTAATATAGCCTCTTGTATTGACTAAAAAATGCTATGTAATATATCCTCTTGTAATGATTTAAAAATGCTATGTAATATAGCCTCTTGTAATGACTCAAAAATGTTATGTAATATAGCCTCTTGTAATGATTTAAAAATGCTATGTAATATAGCCTCTTGTATTGACTAAAAAATGCTATGTAATATAGCCTCTTGTAATGATTTAAAAATGCTATGTAATATAGCCTCTTGTAATGACTCAAAAATGTTATGTAATATAGCCTCTTGTAATGATTTAAAAATGCTATGTAATATAGCCTCTTGTATTGACTAAAAAATGCTATGTAATATAGCCTCTTGTATTGACTGAAAAATGCTATGTAATATAGCCTCTTGTATTGACTCAAAAATGCTATGTAATATATCCTCTTGTCTTGAATCAAAAATGCTATGTAATATAGCCTCTTGTAATGACTATAAAATGCTATGTAATAAAGCCTCTTGTATTGACTATAAAATGCTATGTAATATATCCTCTTGTTTTGACTACAAAATGATATGTAATATATGTAATATTGCCTCTTGTATTGACTATAAAATGCTATGTAATATAATGACTCAAAAATGCTATGTAATATAGCCTCTTGTAATGATTTAAAAATGCTATGTAATATAGCCTCTTGTATTGACTAAAAAATGTTATGTAATATAGCCTCTTGTATTGACTAAACAATGCTATGTAATATAGCCTCTTGTAATGACTTAAAAATGCTATGTAATATAGCCTCTTGTATTGACTACAAAATGATATGTAATATATGTAATATTGCCTCTTGTTTTGACTACAAAATGATATGTAATATAGCCTCTTGTATTGACTACAAAATGATATGTAATATAGCCTCTTGTATTGACTCAAAAATGCTATGTAATATAGCCTCTTGTATTGACTATAAAATGCTATGTAATATATCCTCTTGTATTGACTCAAAAATGCTATGTAATATAGCCTCTTGTAATGACTCAAAAATGCTATGTAATATAGCCTCTTGTATTGACTCAAAAATGCTATGTAATATAGCCTCTTGTATTGACTAAAAAATGCTATGTAATATAGCCTCTTGTATTGACTCAAAAATGCTATGTAATATAGCCTCTTGTAATGACTCAAAAATGCTATGTAATATAGCCTCTTGTATTGACTCAAAAATGCTATGTAATATAGCCTCTTGTATTGACTCAAAAATGCTATGTAATATAGCCTCTTGTATTGACTCAAAAATGCCATCTAATATAGCCTCTTGTATTGACTCAAAAATGCTATGTAATATAGCCTCTTGTAATGACTCAAAAATGCTATGTAATATAGCCTCTTGTATTGACTCAAAAATGCTATATAATATAGCCTCTTGTAATGACTCAGAAATGCTATGTAATATAGCCTCTTGTAATGACTAAAAAATGCTATGTAATATAGCCTCTTGTATTGACTATAAAATGCTATGTAATATAGCCTCTTGTATTGACTAAAAAATGCTATGTAATATAGCCTCTTGTAATGACTAAAAAATGCTATGTAATATAGCCTCTTGTATTGACTATAAAATGCTATGTAATATATGTATATATCCTCTTGTAATGACATAAAGGCTTGTAAAGTTTCATACCAATATCTTAAATGGTTTCAGAGCTACAGCCCAGACATAAACAGTAATTTAACTTGACCTGTGACTTTAGCCTTCAAAATAAAATAGGACCATGGAAGTGGTATCTGACAGTATCAGATCATTATGTATGTGTGTATATCAATCAATTTTCAACTCACAATATAAGGGTTATGGAGTCACAACCTGGACAAGAAAAATAAGTAACATGGATGTGTGACCTTGACCTTGATGATTAGACCACACAAGTGGTAAGCAACACAAATTCTTTATTGCTGATTCGACTGATTGGGAATGATTAAAACAATCATGGGAAAACAGAATAATGTATGCCGTTCCTAAAATACAAAGAAAACAAGAGGTCGAAGTGGGCTTAACATCACTCACCTGGCTTATACAACTTAACAGTTGACCATTTCACTAAGCAGGCTTATCTAACATCGAAAAAACACAACTTATGTAAACTATCACTTTATACCATGCTGATTGTACATATGCTACCATATCATGATACAAATTTCATTCTAAAGATAAAGGCACTAATTAATATGCATAGTCTCTTGCTTATAATTGAAGTCATCCATCTTGATGATATAAACCCATTTACCAAGGCTGATAGAAACTGGATGAGAAATATAGTCTCCAGATCCTGAGTGGTGACAAGCTCTGACAATCAGATACAATGTACCTCATTAATATGTGCAGATCAACAATTAAACAAACCAAAAGAAATGTGGAAAACATTGAAAGATCTTCTACCTTCTTTGAAATCATGTTCATGTACTAACCTTCTCATTGTTGATGGGAAAGTCATTAATGACTTTACTAAAATCGCAAATAGTTTTAATTATTTCTTCTATAATAATGGGTTGGATAATGGTAAGGACTTTTGATTCATCACTAACTGGATATTAAACTTATGTCAAATGAAACTTTCAGATACCATATATTACTGAGAATTTTGTTCAACAAAGGAAATGATAACATGAGGCTCAAGTAGACCTGATATTGCTCACCTGGCTTACATAACTTAACAGTTGACCATTTCAGCAAGCGGGTTTATGAAGTAGTCTAAGAACACATGCAATGTAAACTATCTCCCAAACTTTATATTATGTTCATAAAAAATTCTTTTTAAAGACGAAGGCATAATTAATGTGCACAGTCTCTTGCTCA
The DNA here is from genome assembly GCA_029931535.1 of Margaritifera margaritifera. Classification (NCBI taxonomy): domain Eukaryota; kingdom Metazoa; phylum Mollusca; class Bivalvia; order Unionida; family Margaritiferidae; genus Margaritifera; species Margaritifera margaritifera. Next base: position 8,830,747 of record JAQPZY010001692.1, read on the forward strand.
TAATCGAGTTGTCCAAGATGTTGATGATAATAAACCCAACAGATCAAAAATATGGCTTCAAGAGTGGTAAAAAACCCTGTCAATGATATGGAAAATCACCACATTAGTCTGTATCGGTCTCACTCATTTTTAAAAATGTTCAAGATCTTCAGGATATAAGCATATATTTCAAGTCTGATCAAAATCAGATCAGAAATATTGGCTCCAGAGTGGTAACAAGTTCAGCTAATCAGATGCAAGATCACCTCATTAATATGCATGGTTCTCTCTCCTTATCGAAACCCATCTGAGATCTTCATGATATAAGCATATATTCCATATTTTATCAAGATCAGATCAGAAATGTGGCCTCCTGAGTGTAACAAGGTGAGCCAACTGATGCAAGATTAATTCATTAATATGTGTGGATCTCACTCACTATTGAACCCATCCAAGATTTTAATGATATGAGGTTATATTTCAAGTTTGATCAAAATCAGATGAGAAATATGGGTTCCACAATGGTAACAAGGTCAGCCAATCGGATGCAAGATTATAGCATTAATATGCATGGATCTCCCTCATTATTGAACTTGTCAGAGATCTTAATGACATAAGCATATATTCCAAGTTTGATCAAAACTGGATCAGAAATATGGCCTCCAGATTGGTAACAAACCCAGCCAATTGGATGAAGATTATCTCATTAATATGTGTGGATCTTGCTCATTATTGAATCTATCCAATATCTTGATTATATGAACTCAAATTGCAAGTTTGATCAAAATCATATAAGAAATATGGCTTCTAGAGTGGTTACAAGCTCAGTCACTAAAATGCAAGATCACCTCATTAATATGCATGGATCACTCATTATCTCAACCATCTGAGATCTTGATGATATAAGCGCATATTCCAAGTCTGATAAATATTGGATCAGACATCTGGTCTCCAGAGTGGTAACTAGGTCAGATGCAAGATTATCTCATTATTATGCATGGATCTCGTTCATAATTGAACCCATCCAAGATCTTGATGATATAAGGTTTTATTTAAAGTTTGATCAAAATTGGATCAGAAATATGGCTTCCAGAGAGGTAAGAAGCTCAGCCAATCAGATGCAAGATAACCCCATCAGTACCCGAGAATCTTGCTCATTATTTAACTCGTTTGAGATGTTAATGAGATAAGCATATATTCCGAGTTTTATCAAAATTGGATTAGAAATATTGTCTCCAGAGTGGTAACAAGGTTAACCAATTAGACGCACAATCACTTCATTAATATGGATGGGTCTCACTCATTATCAAACTTGTCTGAGATTTTGATGATATAAACCCATATTCCCAAACTGATTGAAACTGGATAAGAAATATAGACTAGTTTGGTAACAAGAAATTGTTGATGGATGGATGGATGATTCATGGCGCACTCAGGGCCATGCCATAAGCTCACTTGGCGTTATGGCCAGGTGAGCTAAAAAAGGAATTACGATAAGGGTTAGGTTTTATGTTGGATTAGTTCATCTTCAAGGTATATAATATAGTTGTTTTTCCACATTTTATCTATTCCAGTACTCTGTGCAAAGAACCCCAAAATTCTCCTTAAATGCAGAGACTCTACAGCTTACAAAAAAGTGCAGCCAGGGTGATTTTAAATGTTAAAGAGATTTTAACATCTACATCATCTCTTTTCAACACTCTTAGATGGATGCCAATTAACGATTATATTACTTTAAGAAAAGATGTTCTTATTTTCAAGGTCTTAAATAAGAGTATCTTAATGTTTTTAAGTCTGTAAGAAACATTAGCACAAGGAGTACATGGTTGAGCAAAGACAATATATACCTAAAGACTAGACAGAGCGTTTTAAGAAATCTTTTGCTTACTCCAGTAGTTTTATTGAATAGTTTGCAGCATGATATTAAACAAGAACCTAATTTTTTAATTTTTAAGAAATGTTACCTGTGCAGATATTTTAACAAGCAATCCTGATTTTATAACCACATACAATTAGGTAGCTGTGATATATCTATGTGATAACAGTCTGTTAACCTTGTATAATTTGCATTAACTGTGATTTTATTTTGTATTCTTTCATGCAGCAGATGTTAACCTTGTAGATTTTTACTAATTACATATATATTTGTTTTAATTGCAGCACCATCATGTAAACTAGCTAATAGCTAATTATGCCACCCTGAATAACTCAAGGATATTGTTACTATTATTATTATTACTATTATCATTTTTTCTCTTATTATAGAACCTATGACAATGATAATGTGCTTTTTTACCAAGGTGGAGCAAAATCTGATTGGAATCTCAGTCTCCAAAGTGGTAACAAGATTTTCCAATCAGATAGAGGGTTACCTCATTAATATGCATATATCATGCTCAAAATCAATCTCATCTAAAATCTTGAGAATATAAAACTTTTTATGAACAAGTTTGATCAAAATCTGATCAAAAATATAGTCGCTCAAGTGTTGACAAACTCAGCAAATAAGATGCAAGGTCACATCATTAATATGCATTAATTTCACTCGTTATCATGTAGTAGTGTTTTACAGAACCTCCGCACAACAGTGGCTATATGATGCCAATACACTCATTATCATACTATTAACCAAATTTGATCAAAATCCTATTTTAAAAAAACAGGAGTCCCACAAAAGGATTGATGGTCTACTGACCAAACAGAATTTCCAAGAATTTAAGATAAGACCATTCCTTCTCTTTAACTGCTGACTGTTGAAACCATCTCTGAAATTCTTGAGCGACAAGATTTTCAAATTAGCTGCTGTGACAGCCATATTAGATGTAAGATTGGCGCCATTTTCATATAGGCCAAATCAGACACCATTAGAAGACTTTTAGAGAAAACCCCATGCTAATATGACCATCCATTCAGGATAATTAGTGACAACAAGTCTTTGAATATGCTCACTGTAGCAGTCATACTGGATGAGACATCCAGTATGACTGCTACAATGACTTGTGAAACAGCACCATTTTCATTTAGGACCAACCAGATATCATAAGAAGTCTGTTGATGAAAACCCAATGTCAATATGACCATCAATTCTTATGGAGCAACCATAACAAGGTTTCAAGATGGCCAAAATTTCTGAATTTTGATCATGCTCCTTCCTTGGGGTGGAGCTGGAGGGGAGATTTTACATCAGTTTCAAATAACTGCCAAGTTATATGTCACAGATGTCTTAGAACAAATATATGTGATCAATGACCCAAGTGTCAACAATTGTCAGACAGGGACCCCTGGGTGATGTACCTGGGTCTTTCTTTACACCCATAGAACTTAGCCCCTTGGTCATATAATGGAAAATATTGAAAGCCCCACCCTATAGCCATATATACACTTACTTGGCATAAAAAAACAAATTTATTACTAAGTATGAAAAGACAAATTTATACATGCAACTGACACTGAGCTTGGGGTCATCACAACCACCAGTGACTCAGCTCCTGGAAACTGTTGAAATCTCCCACACTATAACCATATATAAGCTTACTGAGCATGAAAAGACAAATTTACACATCAAAATGACATTGCCCTGGGTCCATCACTACCTCAGGGACTTACTCACTGGATCATAACTTGGACATTCTCGAGATATACCTGGCTCTTCACAATTCTTATGGTTGTAAAATGCATCAAATCATCATCAGCCCATAAAATGAGGTTTTATGTTCAAAGTGGGGGATCTTGATACAGCTACTTCTTGTCAGATTAAGATATACAAATGGGAGATACCATGGGCACCATATTTTTTTATAACTTTTTCATTAAAGTTTGGCTACACTCACTGCTGGCAGAAATCAACTATTTTTAATTACCATTTACAGGGAATCTCTGTCACACTCACTAAGTGGATTTCAGCCAGTTGCTAGTGTAGATATATGTGACTGATATGGAAGGAAAAATGAACGTAGAGCAAGCTGTGCAAGAAGTTCTTTAAGGAAAAATATTATATTTGCTCTAAACACTCATTTCCTTGATTGATGGTTACAGAATTAAGTACCTGCATCATGAACTTATCTTCATCTGTCAACATCTCTGTGGGTTTCTTTTCCCTTTCATATTGCTTGTAAGCTTTCATCTGAAATTAGAATTCAAAAACATAAATAGATATTAAATTAGCTCTTGTAGGAAACTAGTACTAGTGCTTTCTGTAAAATCTGGTGAAATTCTTCTGAGCAGTTGCTGACAAAAGTCATTTAAAATTTATTTTCTATTATTAGGAATGGCCACCATATCTGTAGCAGATCGGAATAATTCATATCAATTATAAAGACATTCATGCCAGGATTCTTTCCGTCAAATTTGGTTAAATTCTGTTCACCGGTGTCTTAAAAAAGGATTTTATTTTTAGTAACAGTGGCCATATTTGATGGTAGAAATTCATCACTTGTATAAAATTGAAAGGCCTTGATGCCTGGATGCTTGCTGTCAAATCTGGTCAAATTCTGTTGATCAGCTTAGTGAGAAAAAGTCATTTAAAGGTTTTTCCATTATAAGTACCGGCAGCCATGTTTGATGGCAGATAAGCATCATTTGTATAAATCTGAAACTAGCCTCTATGCCATGATGCTTTCAGTCAAATTCTCTTGAGTGCTTTTAGAGAAGTTGTCTATTTTTTGAAATGGTGATTTATGGCCAGATGAGCTTAAAACTATTCTACTCCATTCGATAAAATCTTCACAAATATCTGTCATCTGATTGGTTGAAAGTTTTGAATAAAGGAACCATGCATATGCAGACAACCCATTAATCAACTTGGTTTTCAAAAACTCTTCTCATTACAGTACCGTATTTCAGGTATTTTTTCGTACCCTTTAATTTTTCATACACCATCTAGCATCAAAAATAATAATTAATTAAATATATCATATTTTTTTGTACATAGCACTTCATATTTTTCATGAAAACCTTTAAATTTTCGTACAAAAAAAGTTATGCGAAAAGATTACATTTGCAAAAAAGATCGAAAATATTGCCATTTTTGGGTACAAAAATAGAATAAGATATTAAAATCACATATAATTAAGTTGTTTTTGTAGTTATTTTTGATCTTTGTGTTGTTTTTTAACCTTGTATTTTGATGTGTTAAAATTGAAGAGAGGTTCCCATTTAAAACGACTTTGAAAATATATCAAGGTAGGATTTAGACACGTCCAATGACCAAAGTATTGTTTTGCTAAGCACATGTTATAAATGGTGATTAACTTTGGGTAAATTCTTAATTGAGGCATCGAATAATGAAACAGGAGATTAAGAAATAAAAGAGTCACCATTTATAATCATGCAGAAAGGTCATTGATCATTTTATTCTTTTATTTTTTTTAAACCATGTATTTTGATGTTTTTAATTTGAATAAAGAAGAGAAGCTCACATTTCAAACGGCTTCCAAAAAAATACTGATGTACGATTTAGATACATCAAATGATGAATGTATTGTTTGCTGAGTATGTTTGATATAATCCCATATGAAAAACATTAGTATTTGTTGCCTCAATTAAAAACTTGCCTGAACTATTTGTTAACTTCGCAGACATTTTTAATTGAGGCATCAAATCATGAAACTGGAGAGTAAGAAATAAAAGAATCACCATTTAAAATCGTGCAGAAAAGTCACTGATAATTTCATTCTTTTATTATTATTTTTAACCACACATTTTGATGTTTTTTACTTGAATCAAGAAGAGAAGTTCACATTTCAAACGGCTTTAAAAAAATACCGATGTAGGATTTAGATACGTCAAACGAACAATGTATTGTTTGCTGAGTATATGTATGATATAATCCCATATGAAAAACATAGCTATTTGTTGCCTCCATTAAATACTTACCCGAACTATTGTAAACTTTGCGTACATTTTTAATTGAGCCATCAGATAATGAGATCAAGAAATAAAGACATAATCACCTTTTATAATCATGCAGAAAGGCTTTTGATCATCCCATTTTTAAAGGGTAATTGATTTGTTAATTGAGAATCTACTCTCATTCATCGATCTGCCTGTCTTTGTCTTCTTTATTGGCGAGAAAACATAATGATAGATGCGTATGATCTCTTGTTGTCATTACAGTATCTACTGCTCTGCATTAACTGGACAATGGCCATTACAGCACATAATCCTTAAACAATATCGTTAATGAGAGATCTTTATTAAAATGGTCACTGCAACAAAGCACCTCACGTGTTTTAAAATGAGTTCAGAAGCCATTTGATGTTTTTTTTATCGAGCAAAAATTAAATCTAGTACATGATAAAGTGAAGACCACCGACCATTGGTTAAATTAGTCTTATTATTTCATTATAGTAATACAAAAATAAAATATAAAAACCTTTTCATCTTCTATCATAAATGCGAAAGTCACTGACTCAGTGAATTTAATTCTTATATATCTTTTAAGTGCTTGTACTGTTTTTACTTGGAGATGTCGTCATTTGAAAGTTCTTGTTTTCAGTCCTTAAACAATATGGTAATGATTACTCTTCACTAAGGCCATCACTGTCACAAAGCGCCACAGTATAGCTCGCGAGTTTTAAAACAAGTATTATGACACCATTTGATGTTTTCTCATCAAATTAACATTTTATTGAGAATCTATTCTACAATACATTCCTCTATTGTTATCTTTATTGGCGAGTACGAATAACAACTGATGCGTGTAATTGCTGGTGATTACAATATGTACTGCTGTTTGGACAATGCCCTTCATACATGAAGCACATTGGCAGATTTTAATTTTCCTATGGTTAGCCTCATTTCCCTATTGGTAACCTCACTAATTTGATCTTGTCTGTCGAATCCTGCCCACAGTCTGGTGTCAACAGGAATAACCTGGCCAAAGCCCTAGGATTATTTAATTAGCATGTAAATAACACTAACCATGATTTTTGTGACAATGTATATCATAATTAAAATGAGAATGAATTGTTTATTCAGAGGTGTTAATTGATAATGGAATATAATAGTGCCCTTGTACATCCAGTAACTGAACAATACAGATTACACTCTCCCTGTAACCTCTCTCTTTCTCTCTCCAAAAGCTACAAATAAAAACTGCTCTGAATACATATGATCTTACACAGACACAACGTTGTTTCATCTCTCTCTCTCTCTCTCACACACACACACACATTTGCTAAAAACAACAAGTATTTTTGAGCTCTTTTATTTTTTTATTGTAATTTGATACTGATGTTACTGTTACTGTAACAATACAAGTTGCACTTACTTTTTGACAACAGGGGCTAATATCGTTGCATACAATTTACTGATAAACAATACCTATAAATAATACATGTACAAACCATCTTAATCATTTTTCCAACATAACACACCGTAACAGCTACAAATAAGTATGATCTGAATACACATAATCTTGCACACTGACACAACATTATTGTTTCAGCTATCTCTCCTCTCTCTTTCGGTCACTAATAACAACAAAAGTCTTTTTGAGTACTTGCATTTTTATTGTAATTGGATCCTTGAGGTGAGAGCAGAATGACACAAAAATTCTACGTTTCTTTTGTATGTTAGTACTGTTGGGTCATCAAGTATCGAGTGTCACGTAGACCTTGTTCGGGTTCGATCCCTTTATTTTTCATACATGGTCAGTACTCCAAAATAATTATTATTTTACATATAATTTTTTGTACTTCGAAATGAATAAATTTTTCTTGTACGAAAAAATACATGAAATACGGTAGCTATGAAATAAAATGATTTTCATTGGGCTTTGGTGCTTTATTGACCCTGGCAAATAGGTCACACAAACTAACTTACTGTTACATTTAGCTGAATGGCCCCATGTGGGGACTGACAAATAGGAAATTGGCCTGATCGGCCCACAGCAGGGATTGACACATATGAAAAGAACCGCTGGCATAGACAGAACATGAAGAGGCTTTGATTTCTTTGAGTATTTATATCAATGCATCACACTACTGTTGTTACAGCACTAACTTAGGTATCATTCTATTTTCTGTGACCCTGGTTATAACAGGCTTGGAAGCGAAATTAACTTTTAAAATTTGAGGTTTATTTTAGGTTTTTTCAAGGTTTTAAAAACATTTTTGAGGTTCAAGACACAAAGCAGTTACAAGATTATCTCCATGGTGAGCACAACATTTATAAAATATTTGAATATCTCCATAAAGAAAAAAGGGACTCTGTTACGGCGCGGTGAAGAGACCATTTCATGAGGACTGTTTTGCCTGACCTGGACAGACTGTCCACTAATAAGTTCTTCTTCTCTGGAATGTGGCTAGCTTGGAGCTTGGAGGGTTATCCCTTCCGAGGCAACCAGCAAAGGAAGTTCCACCACCACACAAAGTGAACGGGCACGTGAGCCTCCTGAGGGCTGAGCACATTTTTTTTCATCCACTTGTTCTGGACAAGTGGTTTCAGAAAATTTACTTGTCTCATCAACCTTTTCACTTGTCCCAAATTTAAATCACTTGTCAAGATTTGATGAGAGGTTTGCACTTTAATCCTAGGGAAAGAACAAATGAAATAATGTACAACATATTTATTTCTTAAAAGAATTTAATTTTTCAAAAACATAGGTTGATATTGTACATTTCCATTGACCAGGTATCTTATATGCACTATTTCTTGCTCCAGTACTTCCATCATCAAGAATGGAAGGAATTTACTGGAATTCAGACTTTCCGTAACTGCACAGGCCTTGTGATGTCCAGAACCGTCATGAGACTGGATTGATTTAGCATAATCCTGAATTTGTCAGTTCCATTGACAAATACTCTGGTTGAATTTCCAACCTGTGCCAGTCTGGGATATTGTTTGCAATAACTGCAAAACATGTTTGCCTCTGAGTCAGTGAATTCAAGCCTGGGATAACTATCAACCCAATGTGGCTGAATATTTCTCAGTCTTTTAGTAGTGTCATATTTGACAATTTTTGTTGCCACAGAGTCTGGCTTATGTCTCTTTGGAGAAATAGTTACCTCACACTCAGTGCCAGTCTTATGTTTTACACCTCCACTTTCACATTAATTTTCCTTCTCCGACTCAACCTTATTAAATTCCTTACAAATTTTTTTTTAGTAAACTCATTTAATCCACATAGTAAATATCACCTTGCTTGACAACTACTTCTAAAGTGATCATAACATACATTTTGTCCTTTAAATATGAACGGAGACAGCTCCTTAATTAGCGCAACTGTTTTACTTCAAACGCAATATCAGATGTGGAAGTTAATCCTCTGTATAATCAATTAAAAATTAAAGAATCATCACTGCCATTTAATCAGTTCACAAAGGGAACCAACACTAATGTTGGTAAAGTGCCTTTTATTAATTTAATTGGATTGATGTGCTGGATTAAAATCATAGGGTGAGTCGTTCATGACCATCTTGTTTAAGTAAACACAATACAATGAAGCCATTTAAAACACAGTTAATTAATCATACTGGCTTTGTTTTGTCTTGTGTGTTTTGATTGACCAATAATTTAGTCGGTTAGCCCTAAATGCAGTCAAGCAGTAATATAACATGCGCACATGCAAGAGTTAACAATGACCACTGGTAGGTGTGATACTGAATGTAAATAAATACATGGAGAGGGGTAGAATCAAGCATTCAGTACACCCAGAGTGCATGAAAGGCCAGATAAAGGTAGATAAAGTGATTATGGCATGAAAATAGGCACTTGCCAGTCTTTTTTAAAATAGTCAAAAAGCACTTGTCCCTGACTAGTGACTTGGAAAATTTTACTTGCCCGACTTCAAAACTGAATAGTCCGGGATGTCAGGCTATGGGATTTGCTCAGCCCTGTTCCTTGACATCGGAGATATGCTATAATGAATGTGTTGTCGGAGGAGACCATGACACAATGGACCCTTACTCTGTCGATGCACCCTAAAACACTTCTGGTAAAAGAATCTTAATCTGAACAAAGGTTGAAGCAAATGGACTTCAAACTGTGCAAAGATTGAAGCAAATGCAATACTAACGCTGTTTATGATCTGACAATATTATGCCGTTATGAGTCTATTAAACGAATGATAGAATAAAATGACCGGATGTCTTTAATTTGCATAATTCGCGTGCTTTCTTGACCGCTAGGCTAGCCTAATGAAAAACCGTGTGGGGTCAGGGTCGAGCCGTTCATCATTTTTTCAAATTTTTAATTTTTTTTATATTTAGGTTTCCTTAAGTTTTTTTGGCATTTTTTAGGTTTCTAAAGTCAAAATGAAATTTTAGGGGTTTCGAGGTTTTTGAGGTCCGCTGCGGACCCTGTTATAAAATCATCCTTAGTGTACCAGGGGGTACAACTGATGGATAAACTTTATGGAGTTATTTATCTTTTTTCTTGCTTGTATTCTCCTTCCCATTATTCTATTATGACTAAGATAAGATAAGAATTCTTTATTTCAGACTGCATTATCTATACATCTAAATTAAAATATAATATATATTAGTATTTTAAACATGAAAGATCATAGGTGTCTTATGTACAAATATACAGACACATCAACAACTACAGAATGTTTCTGGCATTATTAAGAACAAAATTATGTAAGGCATTTAAAGAGTAATTTGTTCCATCTATCTATAATCGGAGAATTTAAATGAATAACATAGTTCCACAAAGATTTCAAGATACAATTCTTACTATTAGATATTCTTGTCATCATTGAAAACATACTTTCTCATTACTTCTTCAAAACTGAATACATTAAAGTTTACAAACATGGTAGAGGCATTGTTCCATCTTAGAAGGCTTGAAACCAAACGACGATTTATTATAACTAATAACTAATTTTCTTTTTATACATTCACTACAGTTTGTCCACGGAGGAGTGCAGTACATTGTGCAGCAATAAGATTTCAATAATCTAAGTTTGACATTCAAAGAACAATTTCTAAATATATGTAAAAGCATGTTTGTTCAAGTATACAAAAATCTGTAATGTTTCATATCTTCATCATCTGAATGATTGGATTTTAAAATATGACCCAAATATATATAACAAATATATATAACTGTTGACATATACAAGAGCATGGCCGTTAAGAAGTACAGAGGGAGGAGATGGTAATCTGAAAGAAGTTGACTGAAAGACCATGCATACTGATTTTTGTGTATTATATATGATATCATTCTCAAATGCGTCATGTTCACAATAATTTCCTTAAACCTGCGATAGAAGGACTTATCAATGACATATCATCAGCAAAACTAAAATTGTTAAGATATAATGTATTTGGTGTCAAAAGTATCCCCACATGACACTGACCCAGCTAATGATTTAAGTCATCTCTGTATATTAAATAACAAAGGTGAAATAACACCTCCCTGCCTCACCCCATTGGTAACATGCAATGAACTGGATACTGCACTTCCCCAATGCACACTGTACAACTGTTTGCCATACCAGGTAACTAGAGCAGTGGTCACCGGGTGCCATGGCGCCTGCCAAGGTTTTTTGTGTGCCCGCGGAAGAGGTTATAATGAATAATAATAATTTTAAAAAATGGGTCAAGTTAATTGGTTGGTGCCTGCCACTCTCTCATAAACTCACAAATGTGCCCGTAGGCACAAAAAGGTTGGGGTCCCTTGAACTAGAGTATGAACTATGTAGAAAAGAATTTGATTGTCGAGCAACCTTTTAAACAGCGTCCAATGATTGACCCTATCAAATGCCTTACTAGCATCTAAAAAACATGCAAACACAGGGCTACCATGTTCTAAATAATAGTTGACAGTTTCCTTAAAGGCATAGAGGCACAAGTCTGTCGAATATTGTTTTTTAAAACCAAACTGATTATCATAAATCGTGACTTCACATCGTTGTAGTACAATACATTCAAATAAAATAATTTGTCGTGAGAGCTATAGGTCTATAATTATTTTTGTCTGCCAGGTTACCAATTTTACTTTTCAGTAGCGGGATAATTGTAACTTTTGTGAAATCATCTGGAACAAAGTTATGTACAAACATACAATTAAATAAAATCATTAGTAGAACATGAAATCTACTATCTGAAAATTTAAAAAATGTTCTAAATATAAAAAATCTGATCCTGGACATTTACCCTCCTTTTGTTTAGCTATGGCACATTGGATCTCAGACAAAGAGATTAGTTCAATAAGACTAGAAGGGGCCCTGCATGCTGAAACAACATACTCCTTATTTGAATCATTTTTAACACTATTATGTAAGGCTTCTAAATAATTTTTCCACATGTTGCATATGTTATTTTGACCACTGTTCCCTTCAATGCAAATTGGTAGCCTACTGGAAGTTGTAGCAGTATTTTGTTTAACTTGCTTCCAGAATTCAGATTGGTCTAAATTTTTTAAATTTATTTTCAAGTGAGTCTGCTCTATGTTTTGATTCTTCCCTCTTACATAGTTGAAGGGCATACTTAAATTGAGCTCTAGTTTCAGGCATTTGGTTACTGAGAGGCTCATGACGAGGTTTACCATTATCATGCCATATAAGGTACGCATGTCGTGCATAGTTGTGCAGTTCTTTTACACAGTTATTCCAGGCTGGTATAATGTGGTGACTAGGTTTGGATTTTCTTGTTAAGTAATTACCAGAGTTAGATAAAGTATTTGCTATATCTGTGTAAAATCCATTAATCTGTTTCATATGCACAGGATTACTACAGCCATGATCATTACAGACTGCTACACAATATGGGATCTCTAACTTGCTTAATAAAAATAGAGATGTTTGAGTAGAAGTCAGTTTTTCATTGGCAGCGAGGTCTGACCAATTGATTTTGTATTTCAAAATTTAAGAGTTCATGGGGGCATGAATCAAAACCTGGAAGTAGGTCAGCATTGATAGTCATTAAAATAGGACGAAGGTCAGACCCTACTAGGGTATGAATTATTCTCATAGCACTTATAGCGGAAGGAGCAGATTGTGTAGAGACACAGTGATCTAACCAAGAGACAGTATTGTGTGAGTCACTCAGAAAAGTAAAATTTGGTATGTGGTCTACGATATGTTTTAAGTCTGATATGATATAACCATATACATCACAAAATTGGCAAAGTTCATCTACAAAGGGAGTGGATTTGAGCATATTAGCATTTTCTACAATAGAACTAATTTCACCCAAATAATCGACATATTCCTAATGCCTATTAATCTGGAATCATTGAGGTGTTGTATTTCTATAATACTTGCAAGAGATCTACAATTTAATACACCGACACTCCCGTAAGGTCGACCTATGTGAATGTCTTTAGAAGACTGAATCGGTGATATCCATGAACTATAAAAATCCTCATGCACTGATGAGAGACAATAGAACTCATTGTCGAATAGCCTCAATTCTTGCAGAAAACAAATGTCATATATATCTCATAAAGTTGTTACTTTTTGGATATTTCTAGTTATAGAACAGTTATAGAAAGAAATGTGTAAAGTAGCCGTCATCTCAAGTTGAGTCCAATAAAATAAAAATTTGGAATATTAGAGTCTAATTCTGACTCTAATAGTAGTCTCTAACCAATGTATTCCCTGGTCATGCATCCACGTTCATTATCGAATTGTGAGTGAGGTTATCACTTGCGATTTTAAAACTGGCATAAGTATCATATTTCATATGTAGTTTCTCCACCTTGGCTGGCTTAACTCCAGAGTAAAGCTCAGTATGAGAAGAAATGTCTGATTCTAGTGTTTCAGAGCCAAGTCTTGTCACAAATATACATCGCTGTTGCATTGAACACACTGTGTGCAAGATTGAGGATGCTGCTTTTCCTATGATAATACTACCACGCCTTCTTAGCCACGCCTTCACCTTCTTAGAAACTGGTGTGTTAATGGTACATTTGCAAACTTATTAGCCTGTCACTGATGTAGATTTTTATGCTATGTTTTCAATACAAATCCAGCCCTTCTTAAGTTGTTGTTCCACTGAGAACTAACCACCTTAGCAAGGGTTTTATCATTTTCCAAATCCTTGTCTGGGGCATAGGTGTCTTCTGAAGATGCAATCAATTTTAATGCAGTTGTGATGTGATTTAATTCACAATCATCTGAATTATTATTATTCTGGGTTAAAAAAGATTTTCACATTTAAAAAAATGTTATCTAGTTCATAATTTGTGAAGTTTGCAAAAAACTGACAGATAAAAAACTGGTTATGAAGAGCAAAATATTTCCATGTCATTAAATTTTTGCAAATACATTAAACTCAGTTCATGCTCACGATGTTTTGATTTACAAAAGTTTATCATCATCCATGCAGCTTGACAATTTCTTTCTCGTAATTAGAATAGCTGCAGAATTTAGTTTAAGGGAAAATCTGTCCAATTCATTATCAATATATTAATCCTCATTAAATACTAAGTTATTGTACTGGCTAATCAGATCATCAAGAAAAAGATCGAAATTTAGTTATCACAGGGTTATGCCATACTGGCTCTATCCAGGTACTCCAACATGAATTGAATTAACTCCCTTTCTCTTGCAGTGACTTGCACTGGCACATCATGTACACATTTTTGTACGAATATATATTCTTCAGATTGTGTCTGTATTTTTGTATTTACAAAATGTTTACAAACAATATTTGTTAAGAAGGATATTATTTAAAACAAATATGAATGCATAAGAATTCTACATTTTCATAAGTGACAAAGTTGACATATGTCAGTCTGTGAATACAAATTCACACATGTATTAACACTGCAGAGGGAAAAGAAAACCCTAGAAGCATCATAGTTACTAAATTGTCTATTATTGTGTGATTTGTCTTCTTTCTGAGACCATATATATAGGAGTACTATCTTGGTATAAAAAGGAGATGTCATTATACAATCAGCATTGTCCTCTATGTCTCAACTAGTCCCCAATGACTTGGCTGTAATTAATAAACTTAGAAACTGTTCATAGCCACACCCTTAAAATATATCTACTTAACATTACAAGGGTGGTTAAATTGTGCATTCAGCATGGATTCCTGGATCTGTCCTTACCCCCTGGGGCCCTACCCCGGAGTCATAATTTGGACACCAGTGAGCTCAGTACACAGGACAACTGTGGTGGCTCAGTTAAGGAACTGGAAATGTGACCAGAATGTTGCAGGTTCGAGTCCCACCATCTGATCAGCCTGGATCAACTACCAAATTTCTCAGGATGTTTTCTTAAGGTCATGGGTTTCTTTGCTGTTAGTAATTAAATATGACCACCATTACTTGAACCAGAAAAACCTTTAATTGATATCTCTGAAAGCCCTTATGTCATGATGTTTTCTGTTAAATGTGGTCAAATTCTGTTGAGTGGTGTTTGAGAAAAAGTCATTTTAGGTTTTTCTATTTTTAGTATTGGTGGCCATATTTGATGGCAGACTGGCATCATATGTTCCAGAAGAAACTGCTTAAAAGTTTTTCTAATTTTAGTAACAATGGACATATTGGATGGAGGATTGGCATCATCTGAACAAATCTGAAAGACATTCATAAATGCCAAGAGCAGTTTTTGATAAATCGTTTAAATGTTTTTCTATATTTAGTAACAGTGGCCATATTTGAAGGTGGATTGACATCATTTAAACACATTTTAAAGAAGTTTAAATGTTTTTCTATTTTTAGTAACAGTTGGTCAGCATCATTTGAACAAAAATTAAAGATCTTTATGCCAGGATGCTTTCTGTCAAATTTAGTCAAATTCTGTTGAGTAGTTTTTGAGAAGTTGTTTAACTCATTCAGCCCCAGCACTGTTATCAGTAGCACTGCTGCTATGCCCCAGCAGCACTAAGCTGTGTCTAGCTGCTTGTGCCCCAGAGAGTTTTTACCTATTTAGAAAATTTTGTAAACATCATGCACATGTATTCATTCTTACCTTAATTTCCCTTCTTATACCCAATAAAAATCCATGAAATTTTCACCAATTGTTCCAAATAAATTTGTCTACACAGTCATGTATTTTTTAAGCTATTTGTCCACTAAAATCATCGATTTGGACAGACCGAAGATGATTGTTCCAGTTTACAGATCCACAAGAACTGTATCATCATTGCTATCAGCATCCTCTTCTTCTGACGATTCAATCTCAGAAACTTCAATGTCCGAGTCTAAATCTTGTAAAATATCCAACTGCCGAACATATCTTTTCTCTGCTTGCTCAATATTTTCGAGATCAAACCCGAATAATTCCTCGTTTTCGCTCTCATCAAATATCACTCTTAAGTCCGCCATTGTTTACGATTTTTCATGAATGAAACACGTGTAGTAAAACTGCTCTCAATTAGTAACCTTGGCTTATGAATAATTCAAATTTACACAAACGAAAGTAAAATCATTTCTGATTGGTTTAGTATCGTCAGATTCTTGGAAAAACCCCAACTGTAACCAATCAGAGACATTGTTACTAACACACATTCACCACGACTGTAGACGGGATCGGCCATTGAATGCAGAAAACAAACCACGACTACAGGCGGGATCGGCCATTGAATGCAGAAACCAGATCACGCCTACAGGCGGGATCAGGGCCGAATGAGTTAAACATTTTTTTCTTTTTTGTAACAGTGGCCATATTTGATGGTAGATCAGCATCATTTGAATAAATTTGAAATAATGCTTTCTGTAAAATTTGGTTAAATTCTGTTGAGATGGTTTTTTTTGAAGTTGTTCAAAATTTTCATATTTGTAGTAATGGTAGCCATATTTGATGGCAGATCAGCATCATCTGAACAAATTAAAAAGCACTTCATGCCAGGATGCTTTCTATCAAATTTGGTCAAATTCTCTTGAGCAGTTTTTGAGAAGTCATTTAAAGAATTTTCTTTTTTAGTAATGGTGGCCATATTTGATGGCAGATAAGCATCATTTGAACAAATTCGCAAGAGCTTCATGCCAGGGTGCATTCTATCAAATTTGGTCATATTCTGTTGAGCAGTTTTTGTGAAGTCATTTAAAGGTTTTTCTTTTCTTAGTAACAGTGTGACCATATCTGAGGCTGGACTGACATTATTTAAAAATTTTTAAAGAGCTTCATGTCAGGATGCTTTCTTTCTAATTTTGTCAAATTCTGTTGAGTGGGTTTTGAGAAGTTGTAAATAGCAATTGTGAGTGGATGAAACACAACAGATGACTGCTGATGAACAACAGATGATGGACAAAGGACCGTACCAAAAGCTCACTTGGCCTTATGGCCTGGTGAGCTAAGAATTAGAAATAGCTAAGTTCATTAACACATGAATAATATATAAATACTTTTATTGCTATGTTCTTTTATTCATTGTAATATTAAGTGTGAGTAGGCCTATAATCTAAGATTTTGAATAGCATTTCATAAACCGAGTCAACTGATTGATCAAGGATAGGCCATATGATTTGAGATAGTTAACTTGTCATCACATGTCCATCACAACACACGAGACCTTTTTTTAAACAGAAGGCATTATGATGAAATTTGCAAATAACCATTGCTCCTTCTTTACATGATGTTCGTTAATTTATAAAACCACCTATCTGATAATTTGCACTCTATGGGAAAATAGTGATGGTTTTGGTTTTGTGGGTTTAATGCCATTTTTCAGCACATGATAGGCTATACATGGTGGCCAGTATATTTGGTGGAGGAAGAACCTGGAAAAAACTCCAGGAGGAACCACTGACCCACGGGAAGCTACTGGCAAGCTTTCTCACATACCCAAGTTGGTCAAGCCGAGACTCGAACTCATGTGGACAGAGGCGAGATGTGTGAGTAATCTGTAAAGGTGAGCACCTTAGACCACTTGACCACCTGGGACCCCGTGAAAATGGTGAACCTCATATGTCAGAAAATTTGAAAAATTTAGGGCTTACTTCTAAACTGGTGGACCAATTGTGCTCAGATTTTAATAAACAAGATGAACTCTATTCGCTGAATACATATTATACCTAAGCCTGGATTTTCCCTTGAATAGTATCTCAGAAAAACATAAACTTGATGATTATTGGACAACTCTCTCTCTCTCCTTCAATGTTCCAGTCTTCTGCATTGAAGCTTCAGTTGTAAGAAATAAACAGGAAATAATCCATAAGTGCTACAGCCATCCAATTAGCCCACACGTTACCATGGGTACCAGTAACTGCATACCTATGTGACCTAGCCCAGACATCATTTTTATTACCCCGCAGTGATAATCGTTGGGTATCAATAACTGTACAGTAATAATTGTTGGGTACCAGTAACTGCATACCTATGTGACCTAGCCCACACATCTCTTTTATTGTCCTTGCAGTGATAATCATTGGGTACCAGTAACTGCATATGTATGTGACCTCCTATGTGTGAACAAGAACATCAAAGTATTGTTTTATAAATGTCCTCATTAAAACTTACTTTAAAAATATCTAAATTTGATAGTAAATGGATATTCTGCATTAAGAAAGAAACAAAAAGCATTTTTTCTTTTCTTCAAATGTGCAAACATGGTTATGTGACAGTGAGATTCAACATGTACAAGAAAAGAAGTTTAAAATGCTGGCCCTAATCATAAACATTTATAATTTACTCGTGCATTTTTAAACAAGAACAAGAGTCCCTTAAAGGGACTGATGCTTTACTGTCCAAAAAGAATTTTCAGAAATCTAAGATAAGATAATTTTTTCTTTTTAACTTTTGAGTGTTGAAACCATTTCTGATATTCCTGAGCGGTAACACAATTTTCAAATGGTAACACAATTTTCAAATTGGCTGCTGTGGTAGCCATATTGGTGGCAAGATCAGCACCATTTTCATTTAGGACCAACAAGACATCATTAAAAGTCTTTTGGTGAAAACCCCATGTCAATCTGACCATTCATTGAGTAGCAATAAGATTTTTAAGATGACTCTTGTGGCAGCCATACTGGATGTGAGATTGGCACCATTTTCATTTAGGACCAACTAGATATCATAAGAAGTCTTTGGGTGAAAATCACATGTTGATGTGAACATCCATTAAGGAGGAGAAATGTTAAGATATTCAAGATGGCCATATTGGATGTCATTTAGGATCAACTAGACACCATAAGAAGTCTTTTGGTGAAAACCCCATGTTGATATGATCTTCTGGTTAGGAGGAGTAGTGGTAACAAGAGATGTGGTAACAAGATATTCAAGATGACTGTTATGGTGGTCAGATTGGCACCATTTTCATTTAGGACCAACTGGACATCATGAGGAATCTTTTGGTGAAAGGGGTCCCAGGTGGCCAAGTGGTCTAAGGCACTCACCTTGTTATATTGCTGCATGGACTTAGCCTTGTACTTTTTATTCTGAGCTGGCTACTTCGAAAAATAATGAGAAGGCAGATTTCAAGTTTGATCAAAATCAGATCAGAAATACAGCCTCCAGAGTGGTAACAAGCTCAGCCAATCAGATGCAATATCACTTCAATAGTATGCATGGATCTTGCCCATTATCAACCTTGCCAGAAATCTTGACGATATAAGCACATATTCCTAGTCTGATCAAAACTGAAACATAAATATGGCCTCCTGAGTGGTAATAAGAGCAGCTAGTCAGATGCATTAACATGTGATGATCTTGCTCATTACTGAACCCATCTAAGATTTTGATGATATAAGTCTATATTTTATATTTATCAAAATCAGATCAGAAAAATCATTTCAAGAGTGGAAAAGCTTTGGTACCATGGAAAAGTTTGTACTGTGGTATTTCCGAACATACCTTGATATATACCAAGGTACACTGCAATTATATTAGTGACCAACAATTTAATGTTCTGAGGCAGGGGCCTGAGACTTTAAAAAAAAAATATTTTGTCTGTCAATAGCTGGCAAAATATCTTGTTCCAATATATAGCAAAATAACACCATATTATATCCATTATATTACTTGAGAAAAAAAACATCTTGAGATAAAAGAAAATCAAATATCTTTAATCAAAGTCAGATCAGAAATATGGCCTCCAGTGTGATAACAAACTGAACCAATTCAATGCAAGATCACCTCAATAATATGCATGGATCTCACTCATTACTGAACTTGTCTGAGATCTTAATGGTATTAGCATATATTCTAAGTCTGATCCAAATCTGATTATAAATATGGCCTCCAGAGTGGTAACGTCAAGTAATCAGCTGCAAGATCACGTCATTAATATGACTGTGGATCTCGCTCATAATAAAACTTTTTTTGTTGTCTGAGATTTTGACGATATCAACCCATATTCCAAGTTTGATCAAAACTGGATTAGAAAAATGGACCCCAAATCGGTAACAAGCAATTGCTGACAGACAGATGACACATGACAGATGCAGGTCCATACCAACTGTAGGACCAGTTGTGTTCACAAGATTGTGTGCGCAATGGAAGGATGGATAGACATGAGAATTCCTACACAGAGTTGCCTCTACAGAGGTATAAAACAAGCAGTTGCTCAACTTGCTCAGTGGCCAATCTGGCTTTATTTTGATAACTGCTGCCATAATGACAAAAGCTAATTAACAGCTAAAATCTATCCAGTCACAATCAGACAGGGCAGAATAGAGACTTGTACTAACTAGTCTAAGCAATTGATCCTTTGGAAACATAGGAAAGGAAAAGAAGAAAAACACATTTATGACTGATGTACCAACCTCTTGTTCATTAGGTAATATGGTTTGCAGTATGTCCACAATGTCCAGAGAAAGGGTCTTCAGGTCAATACTGAAATACAGTTGTATAGATGTAAACATTATGATTAGGCTCACCACATCTTGGTGCAAAAGACATGGAGAAAATTGCCAATAATATCCCCTCTTCATTATCAAGTGCAAAGTAAAGATGAAAATAAAACCAAATATACAGTCAGCTGTGTCTATTTGAAAGTTATTTCTTCACACAACCATATAAAATATGCCAGTAACATGGAAATAATTTTTTTTTAATGTGGGCATAATCAACAATTACAAAATACAGGGCATGTCAGCTCCCTCAACTATTATACAGGTTTTCATGAATCAAACTGCCAAAAAACTGTTTTGGTTCTGTGTATTCCTTTTCTGACAACTGATGGAATCTCATTTGATAATGCTTCCAGCATTTTGCCATAAATTATCATTTTCAAAGGTACCTACTGAATATACTCACTTATAAGTCAAGACCAAGGTCTATGTTCTTTGTTCTACTGATTACTCCTAACAAACTGCAAGACCCAGATCTTCTGGTGCATTATGCAATGGCAGATCTGGGTCTGTGCAGTTTGCAATTGGACTTGACTTATTAGTGAGTATATATTGTATGCTTTATAACAGCCTTGCAACTGACAGTAATTAATACAAGTTTTTTTTATTTATTGCAGCTTTGCCATCTTTACTTGCCACCAAACACAAATACAATGTATGAACTACAACAATTTTGTTTCTTTCAATAACAGAAGTGTAAGCCCTCGAGGATTAAGCAATACAAGCAATATTATAGGGTTTTCACGTATTTCACTTTTTTCCCCCTCCATTTAAACATAGATTTCATTTTTTTTCTTTCAGTTGTCTGCGTTTTATCAAACATGTTGTCCATCCTGATATTATTTTTCATCTCATCATTCTCATGC
The DNA here is from genome assembly GCA_029931535.1 of Margaritifera margaritifera. Lineage (NCBI taxonomy): Eukaryota > Metazoa > Mollusca > Bivalvia > Unionida > Margaritiferidae > Margaritifera > Margaritifera margaritifera. The sequence goes on from JAQPZY010001692.1 coordinate 8,852,286, forward strand.
TTCCACAATTTTTAGAAACCTTTATCTCTATTTCCATTCCAACACAACAGTTTGACAACAAGCCTAACTTTTTCTCGAGTCACAGTCTGGATGTGACTGGCCACTGTTCCCAACTTCAGCACTAATGTGCTGGCAATGTGAACAAAAGTAATCTAGAGATAATACATCACTCTGGTCCAGTGCTTATGTAAAGACTCTTACTGAAACTATTCTATTGTCCAGCTGCTCTAAACTTTTATATTATTTATGCTGATACCCTACAGTATTGTACTCTCAATTTTAATACTACTTATGCTGATACCATATGGCATAGTACTCCCAATTTTTATACTACTTATACTGATACCCTATGGTATAGTACTCCCAATTTTTATACTACTTATGATGATACCATATGGTATAGTACTCCCAATTTTTATACTACTTATACTGATACCCTATGGTATAGTACTCCCAATTTTGATACTACTTATGATGATACCCTATGGTACAGTACTCCCAATTTTTTATACTACTTATGCTGATACCCTATGGCATAGTACTCCCAATTTTTATACTACTTATACTGATACCCTATGGTATAGTACTCCCAATTTTTATACTACTTATGATGATACTAATGGTATAGTACTCCCAATTTTTTATACTACTTATACTGATACCCTATGGTATAGTACTCTCAATTTTTATACTTATGATGATACCCAATGGTATAGTACTCTCAATTTTTATACTACTTATGATGATACCCTATGGTACAGTACTCCCATTTTTATACTACTTATGATGATACCTTATGGTATAGTACTCTCAATTTTTATACAACTTATGCTGATACCCTATAGAATAGTTCTCTCAATTTTATACTACTTATGATGATACCCTATGGTATAGTACTCTCAATTTTTATACTACTAATGATGATACCCTATGGTACAGTACTCTCAATTTTTATACTACTGATGATGATACCTTATGGTATAGTACTCTCAATTTTTATGCTACTTATGCTGATACCCTATAGTATAGTACTCTCAATTTTATACTACTTATGATGATACCCTATGGTACAGTACTCCCAATTTTTATACTACTTATGATGATACCCTATGGTACAGTACTCTCAATATTTATACTCCTTGTGCTGATACATACTCTCAATTTTTATACTACTTATGTTGATACCCTATTGTATAGTACTCTCAATTTTTTATACTACTTATGCTACACTTTCTTTCCATCATAACATAAAAAAATATTGAATGTGGAAATGCCATGTGTAGCAAGTTTAGTTGAAATACCTTGAAGAGTTTTACAGTTGTGTTCTGGAAACAAAAATGATAGCTATACAACAATCTTGTAAAAGGGATTAAATTGTATGCACCAATATTTTAGTTCTTTGATTCTTAATTCAAATCACATATAGGTGCATTGAGACTAATTGTGTGCAATATATTTATGGATGCATACAACAGGTAGACTGTAAGGTTACCAGGCAAAGTAGAAAATCTCAGAATGAGATAACCAATATGGTACCTGGTTACAAATAAATAATATGACAAGAAACTGAACTTCATTCATTATATGGGACTTGTACGTTAAGACTTAAAAGTGATGATTAAAGATCAATTTATTTCCAGCATATATTATATATACTTGCTTATAAATGAAGTCCAACTGCAAACAACATGGACCCTGATCTGTTGTCGCATAATGCACAAGATCAGGGTCTATCTTGTTCGTTCTAGAGATTACTCCTAACAAACTGCATACACCCAGATCTGCCGTCACATTATATGACAGCAGATCTGTATCTTTGCAGTTTTAAGTTGGACTTGACTTATAAGCGAATATATATGCTAAATGACAAGTCTCAAAAGAATTGTGAAATTAACTGAGTAATGTAATCTAAAACTGATGAATAACTGAATTCAGGTGGAGTTCTTCATACATTATATAGGGTATCAATGGAATTTCAGATTGGTGATATTTAAAAAATTTTTAAACAAAGTCTGCAATGACATAACCAGAGCGAAAAATGGCGAAGCACTAAAAAACTCCTGTTTGGGAATGACCCCCCCCCCCCAAAAAAGCACAAGAGTAACATAAAGGGCACATGTCAACCCCGTGTTTAATAATCGCCTATGCAGGCACTTTATACACTAAATTTAATGTGCAGAAACCATTATTGTCTTAGCACACTTACCATGACCATGACATGTGACCTTTTCACATATTAATCTATGAGTTTCTTTACATCCTTTCATAGGATAGTCATACATACAGGGTGCAAAAAATCTACTAGTCACGAGCTAAACACTAATAAATAAATAAACTTAAAGCACAAAATTGATCCCAAGTCAATGAAGCATGAAATACGGGCCACAGTGATATACTTTTTTGGTGAGTGTGTAGTTCTCATTAAAGTTGGGTAACTGTAGATGGTGGAGAACTTGAATTACTGAGCTGAAACCATTTTTCTTCTTTGAGTCCTAGTTACCATGACCATTTGGACCCCAAAATTAATTGAGTTCTTCAATACCCCAAGTGCAAGCAATCTACAAAGTTTGGTAAATGAAGATGGTGGACAACTAGAGTTATTGGTAATGGACAGACATGTGTGGGCAGATAAACAACATCATAATATTATACACTCCGCCTTGTGGTTGGCGTATAAAAAATCCTAATCGACTTGAAACATTTTTAAGGAGTATAACTATGAATCCAAATGCAAATAATAATCAAGTACATTAGCCAAATGTTTCATTATCTGTTGAATCAAAGCAGTTAAGATGAATTTTAAATTACCAATTCAAATTTTATGAACATTAGCTAACCATGACATGACAAAGCCATCAAATTAAAGCCCAGATAACCATATTTAATTTAACATGCTAAGACCAACCAAGTTTTATTAAAATCAGTTCACAGATTAATGAAGTGATCTGGGCTCCGATCAGCAGACTTGTAGACATTTTAAAGGCTTTATTTTAGAACAGATTTATTCACAAATAAGAAGCATATAAACTGTCTTACTTAGTAATGGATCTAGTGACTTCCTCATTTGAAAGTTCTATTTTTCTTCTTGTAATAGCTGAAATTAGAATCAAGACATTAGCATAAAACATGTCAAAAAATTAAATTGTCAGAAGACCATAAAGCTTGCCTGCAAATATATTTATTCAGACACAAGGGGGTTGTATTTATCCATGCATAAGACAAACAATACTGAGAGATTATGTTTATGTAGATAAACCAAGACTTGAAGTACATCACAGTGAACTTATTCTTTGATATGGTGATGCAGTATTTCTCAGGATGCCGGGTTTGAAAATCAATAGGGTTCTTTCTTAGCCAAAGTGTAAGCCACCAACAAGCTTTTGGTGAAGGTACATAGTCTAAATCTGAATTTCTGTGCAGAAACCATTTTCCATTTTTCAACCACAGTGACCTTGTCATTTGATCTTCTGACCCCAAACTCAACAGTCTTCTTCCTTACTCCAACTGCACACCATTCAAAGTTTAGTTCAGGTCTGTGATTTAGAATTATTGTTATTGTGTGGCAACCATTTTCTTCTTTTAGTAGTTGACCTGGACCTTTGATATTATGACCTTTAAATCATTTGGCTTCTTCCCTACCCCAAATGGAAGCTATTTACAAAGGTTGTTAATGATAGATGGTGGAGAACTTGAGTTATTGTGCAGAAACAAAAATCGGGAACAGACAGATGGACAACATCACAGTATGACATGGCAGGCATACGAAAATGTGCATGATGACTTTGGTGTGAAAAGTAGGTCACATGGCACAGCTTTTGGTATGGTGGTGTAGTATACACATAAAAGTGTATCCTCATTATAAGTTTTATGGCTGTACAAGCTACAGAGTCCCAGAAAATGACCTTGGCATAAATGTGCATATGATCAATGCAGCATGAACAGTAAGAAGCAGGTCACAGTGAGCTATTCATCATTGTGTAAAACTCCTCAGAATGCATACAAAGTTTCATCACTGTACAATCAACAGGGTCAAATAAACTTATCTGACTTTGACATATATACATATCACTTGAGCATGAACAGTAGGTCACAGTGACCTACTTTTGGTATGTTGGTGTCCTCAAGATGCATGTACATATCAGTTGTCATGTCTTTTTACAAGCAAGTGTCCCTGAAAATGACAATGTACAAAGTGCACATGATCAGTGGTGTATGAAGTAGGTCAGTGTGATCAACTGGTAGATAGTGGTGTAGAACTTTTCAGGAAGAATGCACATACAATGAAATGTCCCTAAAGTGGCCCCTCTGTAACCTTATCTCCTCTGTAGAATGGCCAAATAAACTGGTCCCAATAAGACCATTCTAATACTAATCAAACCTCTATAATGGCCACCACTATGTAATCATAAGAATGGTCAGAATTTTTGGTCCCAATCGTATCCAGTTTAGGGAAGTTTCACTGTACAAAGTTTCATGATTGTACAAGCAACAGTGTTCCAGAAACTAATCTACTGTAAAAAGTGTACATGATTACTAGAGCATGAAATATAGGTCATAGTATAAACCTACTTTTGGTAAGGTGGTGAACTACTCATTAGGATGGATGCATATGTCAAGTTCATGACTGTACAAGCAAGTGTTAGGGAAAAGGACCTAAATGCAACATCAGGGGAATAGTACAAGCTCACCTATACTTTGTGTAGTAGAGCTAAAAAAAATGTGATGAAACAGACAGCTGCAGTTCAAGATGAAATCAAATGTGGCAGGTTCAGCTCTTTCACATGAACTGTACCTATGTATCTATGAGATAACTGATGAAGGTATTAAACATGATATTGTTAATAACATGCTGAATGTGAGAATGACTGAAAACAAAGGTTGCATGGAACACCATGGATCATCTGCAAACACCACTATAATATCAGTAACGGATGATTGCTTGTAAAATGCTGGAGAATTTAAATGTTGAAAAAATGTATATATTTATATAGCTATGGGTCCAAGCAATCCAAAGTCACAAAAAAGGATAGGTTGATTTTGTTTGGTGTTATAATGGCACAGCTCCACAACTTGGGTATTCGGTGCTGAGGCAATTGGAGCCAAGTACCTTGACCAGGGACACACCATGATAGACAACTTGGGCTGATCTGATGGTAGGATTTGAACCCAAACCCTTTCAGTCACAAGTATGGCATGCTAACCAGTGAGCTACTGCAACTCCTGTCTCCATTAGTCCCTTCTTGTAACATGCAGAATGGTACATCCTAAGCCCTTATTATTGTGACATGCAGTAGGGTACATCCCTGGGCCTGTGTTATTGTGCTGCTCTTTGCTGAATATCTATCCCTAAGTAAGGTTCATTACACAGAAAAGTATGGTAGAAAGTATCCTGACACTAACTGCACATAAAATAATAGAAGAGTGAGTTTTTAAAATTTTCAAAAATTTAGATCTGTTTGAAGATCACAGAGTACTCTTACCAAATACACAATAAAATTGAGATCATACTGGTTTTTTGCAACAGAGAGCCTGAGCAGCTGATTTATGGCAGATCATATATCGCTATAGATTTCCAAAGGTCAGTTATACTTTTTGTTGATTGTATCATTTCCTTTCACAGGACTGTTATTGTGATTATTAAAACTGTATACTAATTTTTCTTTTTCATTATTTATTAAGAGACAGAAGTTGTATCCACATCATTTTACAACCAACCTCTCCCAGTATTCAGAGTGCTAAAATTCACCTAAATAAAAACTGACAAAATGTTGATTTCATTATGTAATACAGGGTTCCCACTCTTTTTGAAATAAACATTTCTACATCTTTTCCAGGTTTTTCCCTGGATGAAATTGATTTTTTCAAGGTTCCCTTACAACCTTTACCGAATGGAATTAAAAGAAAAAACATTATGGCTAGAAAATGTGCATTTTTAAGATCAAAAGCAGTTTTTATTTTGAGACTCTTCTATAACATCTGAATTAGATATTTGACCTTGTACTAAACCATAAACCACAGAATATCACTAGAAATAAGTAACTATAACTATTGAAATTCATATAAATTTGCATGTAACTCATTTTAATTTGCAGAATAAACATGTTAACTTTGCTCTGCTTATGGTATGAAGAAAGTTTGTTTTTTTAGAAACAAGAAGCCCTTAAAATTATATAGCTTTGTATAAAAACAAGGACTAATTAAAAAAAAAAAAAAATCCAATAGTGCAGGTCTTGATGCAAGCCCGACACTAGAAGGGTTTTAACCCTGCTGTCTTTACTCTGAACATAATATTTTCATGATCTGAACCCATTTTAGTGTCAATTTTGTGGCAATTGCCTGTGTTACTATTGACGATAATGCTTAACACAGTGTTCCCAGTGCAAATTTTACTAAATAATAAGCAAAGATTTATTACAATACGCTTTCATTAAATTGACATATCAGAAGGGGAACTGGGAAATATAAGCTTTATTTTATTTAACATTTACTGAGATCACACATGGCAGACAATGTGTTGGCACAGTGTGATGCTAGACTGGTCTTCTTACCTTTCTTACCTTCAGCAGAAGAAAAGATACCAATATGTAGTGAACTAAAGGTTAACCAGTCTACTTGACTAATCCAATTGACTGAGCACTTGGATTGACTATACAAATATGTTTTGGCCAAGCACTCAAATAGTATCTCAACTGACTTAAGAGTTCTGCAACCTCCAAAAATTTTGGCTGAGAGCTCTATAAATTTAATACAAGGCCAGTTTAATAACAACTTAATTACATATTTTTCTGCCATTAAGTGGCGGCTGAAAATTCCCAGTTTTCCCTCCAACTTTGATCAATATTTGCAAAATAAATGGACTTTTCCTATTCAGAAACAAACCTATTCTCTCTCCCAACTTTTTACCTGATTTTCCGTTAACGTGGGAACCCTGGTAATGATGTCATTTCAAGTTGTGCAGTCAACGTTTTATTTTACAAAAGCAGACTAATTTAAACGACTTTCAAGCTTTTTAATACATAATTTAAAAATCAGACCATAACATATATGTCACCACCAGAAAATGATACCAATGTCTCACTCTCTGCCAGTGCAGAAGAACCCCCCCCCAAAAAAAAAAGTTGTAAACATACCACAGTTGCGTAATCTGTTAGGTTCCAGTAAACTTATACTTTCTGGTTTGCGAGACTTCCTCAGCATCTTTGGAGTACCATCATCATCCCGAAAACCTCCATGATAACCAAGTTTGAAAATTTCTTCAAATTCAACAAAATCTATCATCTGTAATAAGACAATAATATTTCAGACTTTGTTTCATGAAAATAAAATTATTTCTGATCATTAAATTATAAGTATATATTAAAATACAACCAATTTTAAGAGAATATATCTTGACAATTTCCTACTTGCATATAATGTGTGTTGATACATAACCGTATCTACTGTTTTTATATATGCATTTATGTGTGCTGAAACTCAGTAATGGCAGATGCATACAGTGAAACTCTGCTAAAACATGATGGTTGGAGTCCACTAAGTGCCATCATGCTATGTAACATAGTATGCAATAGCGCAGCAAGTCAGTTAACAAATGAAAATGATGCATGCTTATCACTTGGCTCTATACAAATTGGGGTGGATGTGTATACAGAAGTAGGCACAAAACTACGTGCTTTAAAGGCACAGTTACCATAATAAATCAATGCATATTAAACAAGAAATAGTGAAAACAGTGATTGCATACTTACTATTTGATTTTAAGCAGAGAACCATGCTTTGGTACATACATGTATAACATAAATAATTAAAGTATCGATACATGTATTCACTAACTGATCTAACTGTATCCATAACAGTGAATCCATAATAATTCCATTGAAAATATACACAAAAAAGTGTAGTATTTAATCATTTCATCAAAGATCATGATGTGTCTGAATTCAATGCAAAAAATAATCCAAATATAACATATGGAAAGATAAAGAACATTTGTGGTTCAGTATGTATGCACATGTATATGTCAAGGCCATTAAGCGGTGTCTGTATAAATTTTAAACTGCTAAAATTTTCTGGGCAAGATTCTATATGAACCTGAATACTATACATAATTCCTTTGACAAAAGCAAGAATAATTCTTAATGAACAAATAAAGTAATTTTTATCGGGAGTGGATGATATGATTCACTAGTTGACTGATTGCATGATGATAGTCTGACAACATGGCTAAGCCATATGCGCACGATGATGGCTTTCATTTTTTTTTACTGTTTCTATAAAGCAGTGCCTGACAATTTCAGCAACCTTTAGCTGTAAGATCTTTGACGATTAGCATTACTTAATTAGGTAGGAAATTTAACTGATTTACAAATTTTGGTGAGAAACATTGTTTGATGCTTGGTTGTGTATGCAGGTTGAATGATCAAACATCTGTTGGCTATTGTTTATCCTAGATTGAGCAACAATTGTATACAGGATGCACTGAAGACAACCACAAAGAAGGTTTAATGGCTTTACTGTTGATGGTTAAATAATAATTAGATTAACAATTATCAGCTTGTTAAAGAGCTGACATCTTTCAAAAATAAGCAAAGTGCAGTGACTGACTACTGACACAACTGAAATGAACATTCACAAATTGAAACTTTAAACATCTTTATTCATGTAAAGACAAAAGGAGTGATATGACATTTTTTCTTCAAGAATACAACAAATCTTGCCAAATTTTAAAATGAAACTGTTGTTTATTTTTGCACAAAACTTTGTAGTGCTGCAAGAAATTGGTGAAATTATTGTAAAATTTTGTGAGTCACACAATGACCATGTTATATCAATTTTTTTCCAGCAGGCTAAATCTATCTTGTGCCTACTCTGTGCAAAACTGATAATTAATGTAGCTTTCATCGGTACTCCACTTTAGGGAAAAATATATATCAAGAAAATGCAGCACAGCACATACTTTTAATTGTTCAGAATGTTTGTGCTTACTTCAATCGAGAAATACATGTGTTGTTTACTAGGTCATTTAGTGCACAAAATAGTTGTTTCTCAAATATTACTATTGATGTCTGTACAAAATGAATTTGTTGTTGGATCCCTCTTGGGAATGTACCTGCCATTTATTACATCCTGGATAAAACAGGTACAACTGCTGATAAAATCATGCAAACTGACTGTAAGTCTAATGATATACAAACATCATAAAATAAGTCACTCTATTGTGAGCTGAAGAAAAATATAATATTTCTGTATGAAATCTAGTCATCCTGTATCTAAATCTCAGATATATAAAGACTGTTGCATGCTACATATTGAAAGCAATATTACTGCTAAAACTTTTCTACCAGAGCTCAGTCTCATATACGTATGGAAAATATGAATATACAAATCTTCTTTATAAAAAATTTTGTCATTCATATCTTTTAAACAAAATTTAAGACACAGGTTGAAAATAGTGCATTGTGGTGCCCAATTTCTTCTTGACAAATCACATTTTCATCTGTTTAAGGAAAACATGTGGATATACCCAGAAGTCACAACAGTATGAAACAAGGGTCATCAATAGCTCTGTGCTTTAAATACAAACTTGGTGGTATAAGATATTGTGTAATTTCAACAGAATTTTATAGACATTTTCCTACTTTTCATGAAGCTTTCTCTATCTTTACAGGTGGATCAGTATCCAGGATGTCCTTAATGTTGCAACATGTTAGAGATCTATTTCTCATTTGAAACATAATAGCAACTTACATAATAGTAATTATTTAGGTTTTAAAAAATAGTGCATAGTTTTGCAAATGGAGTGGTATTAACTACTTAGGAGCTTGAAGTGGTGGACTCATAGAGTGATCTCCCTCTAATTAATAGCTCATTTACACAAGTGTATAAATAACACTAATATAAGCCAAGTATACATCTAAAGTGCGCAGTACTGAATTTTGCAAACTGAAACAACAGTATGTCGATAGCATTGAATAGTTACCAAAATCTTACAAATTTATCCAATATATCATGCTTTGACAGATTGATGTCAAGATTGCAGATTATGTCCCTTTCTTGGTGTCCTCTGCTTACTACCTCCATAACCGAAATAGTGCAAGACATAACCAACATATTCGTATCAGGAGCAAACTTTTCAGGCTTATGTTTTTCGAGCAAATGGAGGACATAGGTGTTGTTTTGGAAGTAGATTTTACAACTGACAACTAGAAAGTGGGTATAAATACAAAACATTTCAAACTTTCGAGAAAACCATGACTGTGAGATGTAGCTGTTTTTGCAGAGATCACTCGTGACATATTCTTTAATATAACTGATTATTACAAAATTAAATTTTTGGTATAGGAATCAGGCAAATGATTAAATGAGCAGGGTACCAGTCTTGAAGTGGGTGAATACTGGATACAGGACACTGTCTGTAATATCAGTGGATAATTTTCCTTTTTTTTAAAAATTTTGAAATTCATTTATCAGTGCTTTCAACTTCTAGATACATTCCATCTGTGCACAATCACAATTTCAATTTTTTCCAGCAGGCTAAAATTATCTTATGCCTACTTGGTGCGAAACTGATGATTAAGGTAGTTTTTATCAGTAGCCTGCCTTAGGCAAATATATCTTGAGAAAATGCCACACAGCACATACTTTTGTTTGTTCAGAATGTTTGTGTTTTCTTCAGTCAAGAAGTACATATGTTGTTTATTGAGTCATCTAATACACAAAATAGTTTTATTTTCTATAACGTTAACATTAATATCTATGGAGAGTTAATTTGTGATCTGATCTAATACTGTATTCAAATTATCAGGTACCTTAATCAGGTTAACATGAAGATAACCAATTAAGAAGTGTATTCTGCCATAGTCAGTAATAATTTGATACCCTACATCTATCTGCCTGCCCAATAATTATATACATAGTTACAGGGCAGAGATCTAAGTAGTTTTTAAGGTCATGATCCAGTGGCAAAAACTGCATGCCTCCTATTCAAACATCTATTTGGTCATCATTCACACCAATTCTAATTTGGGAGTTATTTTAAATTTGTGCAAATAAACAAACTCTCTAATTCCCTTCTGGCATCCCCCTCAGGGGTTGTTTCAAAATTTTAAAAACTTGTGTGCACATTGTTACGGAATTATGTATCATTCGTTTTAAATAATGGTATAGTTTTATTAGTTTACGACCTCTGTATAATAGTCTAATAGGTGTCGTTTTGCAGAGTACACATATATGGTAATTTCATTGTGACCCAGTACAATGGTCCTGGGAAAATCAATATTATCGTTTGAAGCATTAGTCATGTCACATGATTCAGCACGTGAGTTTTTCACTTGACCTGACCTGGATTTTGCAATTCAGGAATGATTCATTTTGTTGACCAGAAGTTAGATAGTAAGATCGTAATATAAAGGTGATGATTTGAGATGGAATAAGAATTTGGTTTGTTTCAATGACGCAGTACTGAAACTATAAAATAAGATGTAATTGCAGTGTTCGTCATTCTACATAGTTTCATCAGTTTGAGAGGTCTTTAACAAAATTGGTTCAATGTATGTGATATTATGCTTCAGAGATATTATTATACAGTACATTTTTGATTTAGTACTGCTACTTCAGAAAAATTCCAGACTACACTTTTGAGATTAAATATTGACATTTAAAGATTTAAGAATTATTCAGCTCCTTTTAGAATTATTGGACACATTTTTTGAACTTGTGTAATATTCTACATTCACAAGGATTTATTTGGAATTATTAATATTTGGATATAACTGATTCTTGTTTGTACATCAGCACAGTGGTGTTTGTTTTCATTCGGAACATTCTTCATTCGGAATATTTTGGATAACTTCTGGATCAGTGAACAATAGGACAATTTAGGATTATTTAGGAATTTCTAAACTGTAAGTTAATTTTAATTTTTTCACTTTGTTTGTTTGAAATATTGAATATTTTAAGAAATTAAATTTGTTTGTAAATCTTGAAAGCTTGTTTGAGTAATTCTTTCTTTTGTTACATTACCCCTAGTCGTAACAACATTTACAGACCACATCAGATCAAAACCCAAGGTTTGAAGTCACTATCCTGAATGGTACACGATAATCAAAATACTTGAAAACAGTACACATGGAATTATATAGATGCAAAAGTGTCCCCAATCCACCCCCAAGCTCTGCCCCCTGGGGACTGATAAAAATTGTAAATTTTTTGTGCACATTTACAAACCACCCCCCAATCATATCCAAAGGTTTAAAGTCTATAGCTTAAACAGCATAAGAAGAGTTACACAATAATCAAAACACCTGAAATTACTATATGTATTTTTTACACAGAATTATGTAGATACAAAATTGACCCTAAGCTCTGCCCTTTATGAATGGATAAAATATCTAACACTGTTGTGCACAGAGATATACTACAATCAATTATATCCCAACGTTTTTCGTTTCTATTTTGATTTGTGTGTGAGGAGTTACATGACATAATTTGAGAGTTCAGTGGTTCAATGAATTAATTACAAAATGGGTAGATTGATTGACAATATTCTGAGTAATCTGGGTTACTATGTAAAATTAATCTGACCATTTTGTAATCTGACACATTGCTGAACTGTGATAATAGTCACATGAGATATTCACCATGTGACAGTCATATGATAAATTCACAGATGCTGAAGTCACATGACCATAACTACCATTCTGAATGCATGAAGTCATATCTAATTGGTTACTCAATATTGATAGAACAGCCAATTCTCCACTGATGCAGCCCGGTAATTCAAATTGGCAACAGGATCTGTCTGCAATAATTGCTCGGTTTTATGAATAGGTGAGATCAGACCCCCAAACCACTCATCAATATTAGTACAGGTTTGGGGGCTGATTTATCAGACTAGTGTCCAAGCAGCACACAACTTTTGCATACAACCAAACAAAAACTGTATTGCCTGTATTTATCAGATGATGTATTTGAAATGAACTGTATGGATGTGCTCCTGGATATTGGAAATCTGCGTTATCCTCATAAACATTTAATCAATGCAGCAAGGCCAGCTCCCTTTCAGTTGCATGACAAATGCCTAAGATAAAAATTTATCAATGCAGCACTGCCAGCTCCCTTTCTGTTGCATGACAAATTGCCTAAGACAAGCTGGTACCCATTCCTGGCTACTTACATTATACAGTCTCTCATCGTCCAAGTCAGAAAAGATGGTGCCTTTCACCTGCTGAGGTTTCAATGGCGTCCAGTTCAACACAGGAAGACGGAACTTTGTCTGGATTTTGTTCTTTATTGTCATCGCTGAAAGAATTTCATCATTTACTGCTAACATCATTCTAACACAATTCTACCAATACAAATATGAGAAATTTTGAGGTATTTGCTCTTTTTCTGTTTTGTAATGTGATTACTTTCAGGTCATGGATGGAAGCTTTCATTCAGCTTGTAGTTAGTGATGGCGCACCTGTTTTATTTAACTGTACTGAGGGTGTCATTAAAAAATATGTTCATGGGACATGAATGCCCCAACACAGTACCATATATACTTGCTTATAAGTTAAGTCCAACTGCAAACAACATAGACCCTGATCTGCTGTTGTATAATGTGCAGGCAGATCAGGGACTATTTTGTTTGTTCTACTGATTACTCCTAACAAATTGCAGAGACCTAGATCTGCTGGTGCATTATGTGACAGCAGATCTGAGTCTGTGCAGTTTGCGGTTGGACTCAACTTATGAGCATATACAGTACCTGAAAACTGATTTAACGACAAAACAGCACAGATGGACATATCAACAGACAGTAAAGGGTAACACTACATGTCCCTGCTAAATTTACAGAGTTCCAAGTGAGACAAAGTAAGAATGCTTCATGCAACCAATGTATGGAGGAGTCAAAATATTGTGGCACTGCTGCCTTGTAACTGAGGTTCATTTGTTCAGTATTTGAGTGCTATTTTACCTTTTCCAACAGTAAATCTAACTAACTGCCAGCTATGAAAATACAAACTATATAGTTGGGGTTTAGGGTCGGCTGGGGATGGGTTCATTAAATGTAACAGTATAAGATATCACAGTAAAATCTGTAAAAATGTAACAGTATAAGATCTCACAGTAAAATTTGTAAAAATGTAACAGTATAAGATATCACAGTAAAATCTGTACAAACGTAACAGTGTAAGATATCACAGTAAAATCTGTACAAATGTAACAGTATAAGATACCATAGTAAAATCTGTACAAATGTAACAGTATAAGATACCACAGTAAAATCTGTACAAATGTAACAGTATAAGATACCACAGTAAAATCTGTACAAATGTAACAGTATAAGATATCACAGTAAAATCTGTAAAAATATAACAGTATAAGATCTCACAGTAAAATCTGTAAAAATGTAACAGTATAAGATATCACAGTAAAATCTGTACAAATGTAACAGTATAAGATATCCCAGTAAAATCTGTACAAATGTCAGCATTTAAACATAATTATTTTTATTATTACTTGAGGTTTTAGAAATTGTCCTTTTAGAATAATTTGGGTGTCCACATTTGTTAATTTACATGCAATGACAGCAGTGAGATCACCCAAATTCTAAAATATCCAAGCACATATCAATGGCAGATCTATGTTTATTTTTGCCCCAGATAATTCTGAAAATAAATAATTGTTCCTTTTATCATAAGTAACGAGTTACAGCAACTATCGTTTATCGATTGACTTTCTGATCATCATATTCTCAAGCATGCTTACTTCCATAACTGTAACATAATTCAAGCAGCAGATTATCCAAGCTTTATTTACAGGCTAATTCGGTTCCTTTTGTTCTTTACTGAAGTGTCAAGCCTACAACTATAACACTTGAGTGTGTTAAATTTCTCTATATACAAACTGCTTTGATAAATTGCACACATGTACCATGTTTAATTTGTGCGATTAAATAATGGATAGGATGTCAAACTGAGCATAGGTTATGTTGTCCTGTACCAAAATTGATGTGGATCAAATCACTTTAATATCATACTCAACCTAATAGGCCCCCTATGCTCCCAACTCCTTGTCTGGAAAATTTTTAAGCAACTGGCTTTCTACTCAAGGGACTTTTTTATCATTAAAAAGTTCTGGTGGAAAATAAGTTTTATTAAAAGATTCCCCTGTGTCCATATTTCATGTAGTACATTCATGCTTAGACAAACAATAGAAGAGCTAGGTCTAGTACAGCTTGTGTATTGCATCTGGAGCATCTTCTGCTGATGTAACAGACCAAGCTTAAATATAGAAAGTGTAAAGCCATTGATTGACAGGTCACTGCTGGTCAAAGACTTGTGACAGCCTTTATTTTATTTTTTATTAGTTTTTGAGTTCCCACCATGCACTATCAGATATGCATGAGTCACCATCCTCACTTGTATGTCTTCCCAAAGTTGGACATCACATTACTGGAAAATTGTAAATCTAATCAACATCTTAAATGGAATAGTGACTACCATCTTAATGCAATATTTCTGAATGGCAAAAAGTAATTGTCTTTAATGTCCAAAACTTTGGACAAAGAAAATAATTACCAACTGTCTGAAAACTTCGTGTGGGGTGAAGCGGGCAAGATCGATCTCTATTTAAATTTCTGGAGTTGGTTGATTAATGACTGTGTTTGCAATATACATACAACACAAATCAAAATCCCTGTGGTCTATATATCAATTGACCTTGACATTTCAGATATAATGCTGTTTCCAAATGAGAAAATATCAATGTCAAAACAGCAGTTTGTAAATGCCAGTGAAGTCCAAGTTCAGCTGGCAAAATGGCTATGCATGATCATCTCACTGTGTGTAAGATTATGCAAATAAATCCAAGAAATATTGCTACATTTATTCAAATTTCCTCTGTAATAGTTCCAAGTATGACAATTTGTGAAGTGCTCTGCCATTTTCATACCGATTGAACAATTAGTCATGCAACGCTTAGTGTGTAATGGACCATTAAACAGAGTCTCTCAAAAGAACTGACAATTTACTGGCTGAAAAGAATTTTCATAAATTCAAGATATCTATTGTTTTTTTTTTCTCTTTTACTTCTGGTATCGAAATCATCTCTGATATTCTTGAGAATGTCCAACATACCAAATTTGGAAACAAAAGTATTTTCTTAAATGTCCAAGTTAACATGTTTCCTATAGACCTGATTCTTTGTCATGCCCATTGACCTTGAACCTGGTATCATGGATAGAAAATCATTCAACTTGTCTCAGACAATGGCAAGATAAACCCATGTGCTAAGTTTGGTTAAAGCTACAATAAATATTATTTTGATGAAGAAACAAAACCCTGTTATTTAAATGGCATCATCCAAGGTATTTATCAGATATAGTGACAAAACTGAATTTGATAAAAATCTGGTCATATTTGATTGTGTTATCATGCTCACAGCTAAAAACCTTGAGTCGTGACTTTTGACCTTTAAAATCAATGTCAGCATGATGAATATCAACCTGTTCACTGTAATGCATGAAAGCAAGTCTGGTCAAAATTCATTTGTATATGTACAAGTAATTGTGTTCATAAGCTCAATGAAGTACAAAAATGTAAGCAATGACCTTTGACTCGACTCCAAGGTCAATTAGGCCTGGTTTTTAAAACTCCTTAACAAAAGCGCAGATATGTTGGTAATCAGATCTGCACACCATTTTCATCAATTAACAGTTAAATATTGTAAGAAGTGGCAGTCACATTGGATGTCAGATTGGCACAAATATAAGAAAGTGGTGTTTTTGTTTCATTTTTCCTAAATTTTGCTACTGCTATTCATTTAGAAGAAGTAGCTGTTACAAGATTGTTAACATTTTGGGAGGTCTCACTTGCATCATTTTCATTTATATATACAGTGAGAAGTATGTTGTTTCAACCATCCCTTCAAAAGCAGTAACAAGATTTTCAAAATGGCCACTATTGTTCAACAGCATTGTTATTTAGGACCAGCTAGATATCATAAGAAGTTTCTCGGTGAAAACCCCATGTCTATAGTTCCATATGCTCAGAAAAAGTAGCTATAACAAGATTTTCAATATTGCTACCATGGTGGCAATATTGTTGATCTAATTGAAACCATTTTGATTTAGAACCAACCACATATCATAAGAAGTCTTTTAGTGAAAACCCATGTCACTACAACTATCAGTTCTGGTGAAGTAGCGATGACAAGATATAAAAGATGGACACCATATCCATGATATTAGAGGTCTGATTAGTACTTTTTTCATTTAGGACCAAGTAGACATTTTAAGAAGTGTGATTGGATGTCCAAGGGTCAACATTTTCATTTAGGACCAAGTAGACATTTTAAGAAGTGCGATTGGATGTCCAAGGGTCAACATTTTCATTTAGGACCAAGTAGACATTTTAAGAAGTGCGATTGGATGTCCAAGGGTCAACATTTTCATTTAGGACCAACTAAACATCATAAGAAGTTTTTTAGTGAAAACCTCATGTCAATACGACCAACTATTTAGGAGTAGCATTAAAAAGATTTTCAAGACTGCTGCCATGATGTACATATTGGTGTCAGATTGGCACCAATTAAAAGTCTTTTTGTGAAAAAAATCATGTCAATATGATCATCCGCTCAAGCGGAGTAGCGATATGTATTTTTTTATGGGGTGGGTGGGGTGTAAAACAAATTTTAAATGTGTAATGCTTACCTGCTATTATTGCAGTGCTATATCTTTTCCTGCCACTAGTCCCCAGTCCAAAGAGATTATTTCCTCCTCCAATTAAATTGGAGGACTAAAATAAAAAACAAAATGATTTCAGTCTGATATCTTAGACAACTTGTGTCATACAGAATATCGTCCTTCACTGACCTGGACTAAGACTTAAAGGACATCAGAGTGAGAAGGAGAGAATTGGGCAATAATAGCACATAAGTATTACATAATTAAAATTGGGCAATAATAGCACGTAAGTATTACAAAATTAAAATTGGGCAATAATAGCAGGTAAGTATTACATAATTAAAATTAGTTTTACCCCCCCAAATAACTACATTTTAATAGCAGTAATACATTACAGAGGACCAAATCATTGTCAACATTGAACCGTAACCAGCCCTTTTCTACTAAGAAGGCATGAAACTCACTCATTCTCCTTGCCAATGCTAAGGAAAGAAGGAAGACTGTTTTAAGGGTAAGGTTCTTGATGGAAGCTTCACTCCAAGGTTCATATAATGACCAAAGAACACACAAAAATGTCACACAGGCATTAAAGAGTGAGAGACTGGTCTGAAAGTACCAATCAGTTCTGAATGATCTGGGTCCGACCCTATAGTGGAGCGCAATGAGAACTTCAGAGTATTGAAGCGGCCTGCACCATAGCCCTTAATGGTGGATACTGATCAGTCTTTTTTCTTGAAGAGAAAAAGAAAAAAAATCTGTAACTGCAAAAAAGGCAAATAAGATCAATTCATTTCCTACTGCACCAATGACAGAAAATTCTGCACTTGGCATTGTAAACCTTGGAAATTGATTGCCTTCTAGCCTGAGCAATGCATTTGGCAACTTGAAAACTGATTGCCTTCTAGCCTGAGCAATGCATTTGGCAACTTGAAAACTGATCCTGGCAGATAGATTGTTTGATATGAGCCAGGCATGAGGGGGGAGGATTTCTGAGTGTTATGAAGGACAGATCCTCTGTGCTGTGACTTCAGATCCCTCATCAGTAGTAATTCCTCAAGGTCATCGACCAACAGGTCAAGGAAACCGTTAAACTGCAACCACTGGGGCCAAAGGGGAGCTATCAGGATGAACCATGACTTGGAGACCCCAACTCAGTGAAGAACCTGAGGGATTATTCTGAAAGGTGGGAAGGCGTTGGCATGCAGTTTATACCGCCTCAGACTGAAGGCATCCATTGCCCATGCTATCGGCTCTCTACGGATATGGAGAAGCTTGGCAGAAAACGGCACGGACATCAAGAGTGCATGTCTCAATGTCTTGGCAACAGTCTCCAACAATCTCAAAAAAGAAGCCAGAGTCACTGATTCCACCTTCAACAGACTGAATGAGGCAGCTGAGAAAAGATCAGCATGGGAGGCTATAGTACCTAGTGAATGTGCCTTCAGTTCCAAACACCAAATGGTATCCAAGTCAGGGGGGTTAAAGGGCCAAGCAGGCAAATGGATTCTGCAACTTGAGGCAGAAGCCAGGCACTGAAACATAGAAAAGGAGACAGAGCACCCCTTCTGCTGTCTGGCCACTTCTTGCCCTCGAGACAACTTCTGAGTTAGCTCCCACACCATTCCTGAGTAAGGGAGCAAAGAGAAAGTCTGATTGGAGCCTCTCCAAACTGGAGAAGATCCTAGTGACCAAAGATCCCAAGGGTTTTGGACACAGATCTTCATGAAGGAGGCAATAAACCTCATTTACTACCTTGTCAAAGGTCCACACTTCTTCCTCCTCCATCACCTGACCTGTAGGGTGGGATGAAGATGGAGATCAAAAAAAGGAGAAGGGCCTGATGTAACTGGTACTTCTGGGAACTCATCTGTGCCAAAAAAAATCGATAGTTTGTCATCTTATCTTTGCTCCTTGGGTACAGGAGCCATTTTAGCTCAGTTGGTAGAGCATCACACTTGTAATCCAAGAGTCGCAGATTTGATGCCCACTTAGGACAGCCAGGGTCGCTGCCTCATTGTGTCCTTAGCTTCCATTTCCTCAGCATAATATAGCCAATAATGTGTTAAAAAGTGCCATTAAAAAGCGAACAACTCTCAGGGCAAGAAAATATTATTCCATCATATCTCGATCCATGGAGAAGGGACTTTATGCTTGAAGGTTCGTTGTCCGGTCTCCGCTCACTGGTGGGGGTGGAGGACCAAAGTAACCTGTTGTTTCTCTATCCCTGCAGAAAGGAATTGATGGTTTCCTCTTGATGCAGGAGGTTTGTGATGTACAATTACCCAATGACTGGTGTCCAGCACTCAGTGAGTGTTACTTGACACAATACCTGGTGCCCAGTGCCCCATCGCCTGGTGCCAGTTACCCAGTGCCCAGTCACTGAGCAATTACTGGTCAGACAATACAGACCTTGTTGGGAAGTCTCTGTTTGGGGAACTAGAATCTTACAAAGAGATCCCCTCAATTTAAAAACAGGTATACTTGAGTCAGAAGACGACCAAGCTTCCTTTGCATTGGGAAGGCAGGACTCGCTAATGGGTGAAGATGACTTCCCTCCACCGTGAAGTGCCAAGGATATCTCCTTTGCAGGAGCTGACAACTTACTTCACGTGTCAGTGATCCCAACTCTAATGGAGTGGGCAATTTTGTACCCCAGAAAAAGCCACAAACCTCTCCTTACAGGAGCTGATGACTACCTATATTGGAAAATGCTCTAGACCCCTCATGGGCGTGGATGGGATCTTCCAGTGATGAAAAAAAAAGGAAGCACTGGAACTAAAGACATTTTCCACTAAGTCCCTTACCTCGTCAGGCCAAAGGTAGCAAAAAGGACAACCGTCCATGCGTACACATGCAGTGCATGCTAAGCTGCTTTTCTATGACCATATCAACCAAAACCTTGAGGTTTATTGAATGCTGAAAGGAATACAAGAAATAAACAATGAATGTCTACTTTGTCCTCAATGAAAATGGTGCCGATCTGACTTCAAATATGGCCATCATCTCCTTTCAGTCACAGATACTAGGACCTTGACCTTTCGGGAAGCTGCAGTACTTCAGTTAGTAAAGTGTCATACTTGTAATCCAAGGGTCATGAATTCAATACCTGACCAGGCCCAACCAGGACAGCTGCCTTGGTGTGTCCCTGGAAAGGCATTTAGCTCCAATTTCCATGGCATGATAAAGCCAATAATATGTGAAAACCAACAAAAAGCTAATAATATGTGAAAACCAACAAAACACATGTAAACCTTTGACCTTTTGACCCCAAAATCGATAGTGTTCTTCCTTACCCCAAGTGCAAGGCATCCACAAAGTCTGGTAACTGTATATTGTGGAGAACTTGGAATACTGTGCAAAAATACAATCGGTAACCAAGAGATGGACGGACAGACATTAACATGCTCACCTTATGCTGGATGTATTAAAAAATGGGGAGATAACTCAAAAAATAATCTGAAATAGCTGAATGTAGTATTGTAAGAACACACCTTATGTAAACTATCTCCTAACCTTTATACCATGTTAGTTTTACCTATTTTGTTTTAGTCTGATACAAATTATTTTCAAAGATATAGAAAGACTGAAAGTAAAGTAGATTGTAGGTGTTTCATATTAAAGAGCCATTCAGATTGAATGGGCCTTTCATAATTCTAAGTAAGTTCAAGAAAATAAAAAGAGAGAAATGATAAAGAAAATCAATGAACATATAAAAGAAAGCGACAATTATATTTTCCTTTAAATATGTAGAACTGATTAAATACTATGCATTTATCAACTAATAAAGTTTATATATAGACAGTATCCAAATGGTGTATTCAATATGTTTCCTTTGATAGATGTTCCATTTCAAAATTAATAATATCAATAGGCATGAATGAAAAATCTTATAACATGCAGAAGCCAGCATCAAAATGTGTGACTACATGGGATGAAAATGGTGGATCGATGTTATTTATATCAAATCTATGTTTGTTCATGTGTTTAGATACTTGCTGACGAGTTTGTCCAACATACTGTATGCCAGACTTTTTACAAGCTATCAAATAAACAACATCTGAAGTTGCATAGTATTATGACTCATGTTAAATTTTTTATTTGTGTTACTGCGACAGAAATAAGTAGTTTCATTAATAACAGAACAGTGTGAACATGTGTCTATTACATTTAGGTGATGAACCATTTGTAAATGGTTTCTTTACAAATTAGAACAAACAAGGAAATCTTTAAGATTCTAGGTTTTTTTCATAAGCAACTGTAGGGTTGCTTTTGTGAAGTGATTTAACACTTACGTTTGAAGATAATTGCAAAAGATCCCAATATTTGTTGATCATCCTACCGAGATTATGTAAACTAGGATTATACTCAACAACAAAAGGAATTATATTTCCATCTTTGTCTGTAATTTTACATTTCAGTGACTAACACATTGGAAAAGAAGATACTTTTTTGAAAGCAGCATCAATAATATCAATTGGATAATTTCTTGTAAAAACATGCCTACTTAATTCTGTCAACGAATTTCTGAATGCATCATCATCAGAAATAATCCTTCTGTATTGCTTTGCTTTGCTATATGGTATTCTGTCTTTGCATGATTTTGAATGACATGAAGAATATTCAATATATTGATGAACACTTGTGCCTTTAATATGCATGCTAGTTGTTAAATCATTACATTCATTTTTACTGACATCTAGGTGCAAAAATGATACTTTTTTTTAACACACTGATTTTATGTGTTGGTATTGTTTACTTTAAATAAAGAAAATCAATGGAAACCTGAGGAGTTACCTGACATGTTTGCTCCAGCCATTCCAGGAGGCGGAGGTGGGGCAGGTGGTCCTGATGATCCGATGCCTGGTACTGGTGGTGGGGGTGGAGGTGGTGGAGGAGGAGGAGGAGGAGCTGGGATCAGGGGAGGTGGAGGTGGAAGTTCTCCATCTGCTCCTGCTGAACCTGCATAAAAAAATAACATGTACAACACCAATGTAATTTATCCCTTTACTATGTAATCAGATCAATTGACACCTGTCATTACCAACCAATTTGGCTACTAAGTACTATCAAAATCAAGTTTTTACACCTATAACAATCACTTATACAGCTGACAAAATGAAACAAGTAAATATGAAGTCAACCTCTAGTTTAATTGCACGATTAAAACAATTGTGCAGTTCAATTTACACTCATCCATTCAACGTAAGAGCATGTCCACCCTTTGTAAAAATGTGCTCAGAAGCCAATGCATGGAGTCATTTGAAGTCATTTTAAAATTTTAAAATTACAGTTGAAAAGTTTTTGATAATTTTGACAAGAAAATGCCATGCTATAAACCAATTATATCAAATATTATCAAGGTTGCACCACAATAGGGGTAGATGGGAGCAACTTTGAACTTTGGAACAAGGATATGTGCTAAAAATACTGTACTGAGATGTGTTCACTGCTTAATTTCCATGATTTCAACATGCAAATATGACCAAAAACTACTGACCTCTCAAAAATATAGATTCTTGATATGTCAAAAACATTTAGTTGCTACTTTTAGAATTAACCAGTAAAAAAAATATACAAATGAAATCGCTTAGATATTTGTCTGCTTTAGAAACAAGGAAAAACTCTCCGACTCAAGTTATGTGGCATGGCAAATTCTGTTCAACTTTAGTGATCAACTATTTGGTAGTTTATGGTTATCGACATATATAAGATGATATATCTTTTTGCAAAAAGTGTTTCCACACTTTCAAGACATTATTTAATGTCACATATCATTTTTAAGTCATTATCATTTATAATTTGTTAAATTTTACAAGTTGATGCGAAGTACTTAGAGTTCCTCAATGAGTGAATCAAGCACTATACAAATCAAAAACCATTAAAATTTGTACATGCACATGACAAATCAAGACTACATTCATTTTCTTTTGGGTTTCTTTGATCCTAGCTTTTCAAAGAGCTGCTAAAAATTATTTCTAAATCAGAAGTATTTTTAATTAATGTTGCCAAGAACAAATTTCAAGTTGGATTCTGCTTTAATAATGAGAGAGTTAGAAGCCTGATAGATTATCAGACTTCAAAGCAATTACACCCAATTTTGGTATTGAAAATTCACAAAAGGATAAAACCAAGCTAAAATGAATAAATTTTTCAGTGATAAGGGATACAGTGAAAAGATACATTTAATAATGATCTTTTAATCACTGATTCATATAACAAGGTAACATTTAAATAGTTTAAGATAAGTAAAGTTCATTCATTTTTCATCTCTCACGTAACCTTGCTGGTCGTAGGGGAGCCACTGATGACTTTGCGACAATCTCTCTCCATTTTGCCCTGTTCTCCGCTGCTCTTTGGGACTTTGCAATGTCCATGCCTGTTCACTCTTTGATATTGTCTTCCCATCTCTTCTTCTGTCTGCCTCATTTTCTCTTTCCTCTCACTGTGCCCTGTAGGATTGTCTTTGACAGGCCAGTTGAGCGTGAGACGTGACCATACCATCTTAGTTTGCGTTTCTTTACAGTGGTGTGCAGATCTTCATAAGGTCCAATTGCACCTTGGATTTTAGCGCGCACCTCCGCATTAGAGACGTGGTCTAAGTATGAGATCTTCAGGATCCTTTGATAACATCTCATCTCTAAGGCATGGATTCTTCTCTCTAATTCTGCGGTTAGTGTCAATGTCTCACATGCATATAGGAATATGGACATGACGAGGGAGCGTATAAGCTTGATCTTGGACCCAAGCGTGATGTTGCTGTCTTTCCAAATATGCTTCAGCCTAGCCAGAGCAGCTGTTGTCTGCGCAATCCTGGAAAGAACCTCAGGTTTTGAACCTTCATCAGAGGCGATAGCACTAAGGTACTTGAAGCTTGTTACTGTGTCCAGATTCTGTCCATTCATTCTTATTTCCTTTTGGATGCCACTCGGGTTGTTTGTCATTAGGTTTGTCTTTTCAGTGTTGATCTCCATCCCATATCTTAGTGATGCTTGATTGAGACGGTTCACTAAGGTTTCCATTTCTTCTTCATCTTCTGCTAAGCCATCGATATCATCATCGAAACACAGGTTGGTGATTGTTCTACCTCCAACATTGACACTGCCCTCATGGTCTTCCAAGGCGTCAGACACGATCCTTTCCAGGTAGATGTTGAAGAGAGTGTGTGAGAGAAGGCACCCGTCTGACTCTGACTGTGGTTCTGAACCAGTCTCCTATGTTGCCATTGACGAGAACTGTACTAGTCGCTTTGTCATACAGGGTTTCTATAGTGCGGATTAGCTTTGCGTTTATGTTGTATATCCGCATGGTGGTCCACAAGGCTGCATTCCATACCTTGTCGAAAGCCTTCTTGAAGTCAATGAAGACATGATAGAGGTTCTGTTGATGCTGGAGATATTTTTCACAGAGGATTCTAAGATGGAAGATCTGTTCTGTAGTGCTACGTCCTGCTCTGAAACCTGCCTGTTCTTCCGCAATGATGTGCTCTGCTTGGGGTTTCAGTCTATTGAGGATGATCTTAAGCATAACCTTGCTTGGGTGACTGATGAGACTGATTGTTTGGTAGTTCTGGCACAGTTGTAGATTCCCTTTTTTAGGACGAGCCACAATCAGAGACTGGGTCCATGGGGTGGGCCATTCTCCTGTTTGCCAGATTTGGTTGCAGATTGTTGTGAGGACATCTATCATGGAAGTTCCTCCTGCTTTAACAAGTTCTGCTGGTATATTGTCTACCCCAGCTGACTTCCCCTTCTTTAGCGCCTTTACTGCAGCCTCTACTTTGTCCCTGAGGATCAGGTGGTCAACTTCTGTTGTGATCAGTGGTACGTTTAGTACAGCTTGGTCTCCAGAAGTCCCCTGGTTGTAAAGCTCCGAACAGTATTCTGTCCATCTGTTAAGAATGTCTTGGTTTTCTGTCAGACTCTTACCAGCCTTGTCCTGAATCGTATTAGATCTCCCCTGTTTCTTTGTTGTCAGGCCTTTCACCAACTGGTATACCCTTTACTGTCATTCTGGTTCAGGCTTTTCTCGACTTCCTTGCATTGGTCCTCTAACCAGCTTTCTTTTGCTTTCTTGATGCTCTTCTTAATCCTGTTGTTAATCTCCCTGTATTTTTTTGCTTCTTCATGGTCTCCTCGCTTACTCTTCAGTTTTCTCCTCACATCGCAGAGATCGAGGATATCTGCTGTGGCCCAAGGCTTCTTTATTCTACGATGCTTGCCAAGGATCTCTCTGGTTGTGTCTATTACTGCCTTGTTGAAGGTGATGATCAAGGAGTCTAGGTTTATTTCTTCATGTCCCAGAATTGTGAGTGGTGCAAAAAAGAGCGACAAAATAAGCACTCACAAGTAAAGTTACCTGCTTATTATTTGGCTTCATTTTATTAAGGTTACTGTTGATGATTATTATAAGATACCATTATTATATCCTATTTTGCAAAGCTTTGCTTAACAGATTTTCCATGAATTTTTACTTATGTAAGTTTGTCAATTTTCAAATAAAAATTTTTCCCTATATTTAATTTTTGTAAAAAATTAAATGCTTTCTTTTTCAGAAGACATATCCAATTATGTCCTTATTTTGTCGCTCTTTTACATTATGGGATAAGTTAACAACAATGGTGATACAATTACAAATTTGACATATTTCATATGGCTATTATACAAGTCAATTATGTTCCACAAATCTTTAGGATGTCATGATATCAAAAATGTACATTGTCTTCAATTAAGATACCACTAGCTTACAAGCTGCAAACATAACAGACCCAGATCTGCCATCGGATAATGCGCCAGCAGATCTGGGTTTATGCAGTTTGTTAGGAGCAATCAGCAGAACAAACAACACAGGCCTTGATCTGCCGATGCATTATGCGATGACAGATCAGGGTCTATGTTGTTTGCAGTTGGACCTGTCTTATAAGTGAGTATATATGGTATTCTTCATCTTCATATTCATCTTCACTGAAAATTGTGTAATGACAACTAATATTCTTTTTCTTTATTATTTTCTCATGTTAAAATGTTTAATGACTTCCAATATGCAAAACATCTAATATACCTGAAATATCTTATGATAACTGCATTTCTTAATTTTCTCCTTAATTCACAAAATGACATCGTGAAACAAGATAAATTTACCTTCTTTGTTCAGTTCGGTACTTCTGAGTAGCATGTGATTCAGACATTTACCTCTCAGACTATTTCATGGTTTATGATGACATATTTTAGAAATAAATTTGTATACAACAGTTCATCATACATTGGAATATTTCCCAAGTTTTGTCATCTCTGTAATATTGACATAAAACTGGTATGTTCCATATATTTTTTTCTGTCTAGATAATACAGAATAAATATATGAATGTGAATTTGCTTGTGTTTTATTTCCAAAAGGATGACATTCTAAAATGTGTGACCCAAAGGTAGGACAATTGATTGCAAAATACTTGCATGCCCTTTTTTTGTTCCAGAAAGTGCCTCTTTGCCCAAACATGTCCCTATCATAAAAGATGCCCTTCTTGAAAAACTCCTCTGTAAAGATACATAGCTGGAGCACTGGCACAAGTTACATACATGACTCAGCCAGCAACAGTGTCAGAGATGGTGAGCTAAATGCAAATCCTAATGAAGAGAAACTGAGCTTAACACAATGGTAAGAACAAAATTACTGAACCATGAAATATAGGTCACAGTGAAATAGTTTTCACTCATGGCTAAAATACTCCTCATGAAACATTTCATACCAAGTCATATGACTCTACAAGCAAGAGTCTGAGAAAATGACCTAAACACAAACCCTATCCTCAATGTTGACACCAGACAGATGGATGGATGGATGGACAGATATCATAACTGCATAAGCCGGAACAACTCTGAAATGCAGCCAACAAAACTGAGCATATCATTCCAAAGAGTATGGAACATTACTACAAGAAGGAGATCTGAAGAATCTGTATGACATTAACTTCAAACCTAAAAACACAGATTTAATGATTTGGTATGTCATCCTATGCCAACAGATGGAATCACACTTTCAACTGAGTGATTACACAAATAATATGTTCTAAGGTCATTCATTTTAACTCAGTCTTAAACATATGATGATACCAGCAGACTGGCATTGTCAGATTTCTGCTGTACCTGGTAAAGAGCCCATGTTCTGCCGCAGGTTCTCTAGCTCGTTAAGTTTGGATTCCAGCAAGCTCTGCCGCTTGCGTGACTCCTCATCTTTCTCATTCACAGCTTTCCTCAGTGTGTTCATCTCCGTCTCTTGTGTTCTCAACAAATTCTACAATGGAATCATGATGCTCAGATATAATCATGCCAGCAGTTAACTTTTATTAATGCATATCTTACATTAACAATGGCAAATAACTTGACAAACATCTGTGCATTACAATAAATGCAATTTGGAGACAATCTGAAATATATTTCTCTGTTTGAATGCCCAGGTATCAAGGCAAACCATAGTGTAGCTATACAATTTTCTTTTTGAAGACAACTATGGGATACAAAAGGCTGCCACTGCCAAAGTCTGAGACATATGCACATTGAAATACAGAGATAAATTTCCTTGTAAAGTCTGCTTTTAGTCAATTACAAATTTAAACCACAAAGACCCATTTCTCATTTTTAAAAAATGACAAAGCATTCAATGTTGAGTGTAACAATTTTTATCATTAGCAATACAATTTCAGTCAGGTCATGGACAATTTTATTTTGGATTTAGGAAACCAATATGTTTCCAGCACTGAATATCAAAACCAAGCTATCCTGGAAAGAGTTTGCGGAGAAAGTTATCAAGAAAACATCTAAAATGTTCTATGAACAACAAGGACAACAGCAACCAATATGTACAAAGGAAGTTAGGCAATTGGTCTCTTTCTGGGACTAACTACCTAAGAAGGGCTTGTACATGCATTAGAAAGAAAATACTGACTGCCTTATAATGGAACAAATGAGATTGGTCATTGCTTACCTTTAGTTCATCCAGTTCTTTGTTAGCATCTGACAACTGTTTTTCAAGTTCAACTGAAACAAAATTCAGATATGTTGATTGCTGTCACTATAAAATCACTAAGTATTTCATGAATTTTAACTAACCCGCAAGCCTATTTTGTTATAAGCATTACATCAACCACTTAAAGATTGTTACCAAAATGAAGATAACTCCAAGAGATTCCTCTTCAGGTATAGCTCTCTTAAACAACATGACCACCAGAAAAAATGAACACTTTGCAAACAATTGATAGTCTCGCTAACCTAAGTAAAGATTAGTCTTTCAGATCTAATCTCCTCCCAACCTATCACTGAGAAAGAATAAATGGAACCAATTAAAATCAAATTTGAAAGTTCATTGGTAAGTTTAATCTGCCATTTAAAATGGGAATAATTTCAGTCAAATTGGTGTATCCAAGCTTTAATTCTAATGAAAATACCTCTGTGCAACAAAGGATGCAGTTACATTAGTAGACTATATTTAAAGTTGATGTCATAGATGTATACATCATTCGACATATATTTGACTCCCATGTTTTGCTATGTACAACATTTGCTATAGGCAGGACCTACTATAGATATGTCTGAAAGGCATTTTTTCCTTCCCAATGTTGATTACATATGTAATTTGTTTCTTCTTGTAATCAAAGTTATTTGAAAAAATCAAAAGATTGAGAATACTGAAGACTTCGAGGGTTCAGGTAATAATACATTAAACATGATCGAAAAGATGAATATAACTGGCAAGATATTGATATCATGTTCCTTTTTTATAATTATAAACAAATACCAATATTCATATAAATACATGTAGTCTTAATTATAAATGTTGTAAGTCTTTTCTTCTCTTTCTCTTTTAACAGAGGATTGATTAAAATATCCATAGAATATTTTGAGAAAAATATTTAAGCAATTACCTTTCGTGAGAATTTTTATTGAAATGACTTTGTATTGTTTTAAGTGCTACAGAGAAGTACATCAAGAAGGCAATAACTCTGAATAATCATTTCCTCTCAGGATTAGAATCTGACTTGTCCCTTTATATATCTTGACTGGTCTTTCAAGGTCAAACATCCAGAAACTTTCAAGGTCAAACAGCCAGAAGATCTAATGGGAGAGAGCATTTATAGGCATTGCCTGCTGCCTGATCCTGATCAAAATATATAATATATGAACAGAAGAGCTACGTATAGAAAGTGCCTTTTTTTATTAGAAACACAAACTATTCTTAGTAACAGAGAGTAGACAGCATGCCATGGGCTTTGAGGGAAGAAATCCCTCCAAGTACAAAATAAAATGGATCCTGCATATAATGAACTCCAATGTACCATTGCTAATTGTTCATTAAATCAGAAATGTATCAATAATATAAAAAAAAGATAACATAATCATTTGTACTTAAAAACATGTTCTCGTGTGTATATTTTAATATCAGACAGATACGTTATCATGATTTACACAAATGTTTATTCTGAAAATTATAATGCTTGGTTTAAAAAAATAATGCATAAGGTTAAATAATGGTAAAATCATTGCAAAAACTATGTAACTCAAACATATAAAAGCATGATCTGACTAACAAATTATATTTACAGACACAAGAGAGTATATAATCCCAGCATTGATTATGTGCAGGGCCTTACCAGCAGTTAACTGATAAATGATTTTTGACTAGGATAAAATGAGATCACAATCATATTTCTTGAAATTTAATTGTGACATGTATTCAACATAACAACAATCATCCATGAATAAGTTTAAGTTATCACAACAAAACGACATCTGCTGTTAGAAAACAATGTGTAACTAGTACAAATATGTGGATAGGGATATTTTACAGACACATAAAACAACTGTCACTACCTGTTTTAGCCATGGACTCTTCTTCCACCTCCTGTAATCTTTCAGTTAGCTGAAGAAAAAAGAAAGATACACTGTAGAGTATTGGTCTCGATACATTGGAATTATTTCCTCTCTCATAATAATCATCACCATACAAGACAAATAATAAAAGATGCTTAAAACTTTAAATAAAGTATGACAATAAGTTAATTGTAGATAGTTTTCTGTGTCTGGGGAAGATGGGATCTTAAGATATTCATCCTGAAGTGTTCTTGCCAAAGAAATCTGTTTAACAAACTCTTTTATTCTAATGTGCCTTGAAAAATATACAAAGTAATGGAAATATATACAAATTTTCTTTATTCAAATCCACTGAGGGCTGTTCCATTTAAAGATACATGGTACCCAGGGAAGGCAGCTTTTAAAAAAAAAATATATACCAGGGTACTCTGACTACTCAAAGAGTTCCTATGAAAATATAATCAAAATATATGTAATATAATAAAAAAATTCTAAATTTTATCTGTGGGTCACTATTCCATGATGGAAGTGCTTTCCCTGCATCCCAAGCATTTTAAATGGAACAGCCCTGAGCAGTCTTAAAGATATGGCTCATTAATTTCAGACATTCATAATGATAGTCTGGGCTACAAAAGTTCCCATGTCCATCGTGACAACTATATCAATTATAGCTGTGATGTCACTAAGTTGCATTTGGTCTATCACTGATATGTTGGTCTACCAATTTGCTGTTGCCAGAAAGTTTATTTTAGAACTGTTACAAAAATCACACAAAACAATATTAAACTATATAGTAAATAATGAAGATGAATTCTGATTATGGTGATATCTGAAGAACTAGTTTAAGTCAGATTTATGCAACCTGCTCTACCACATTTCACTTTGGTAAGATAACTATAACGTTACAAAGTAAACTAAACTTTTTATCAAGGTACTTTGAAATACTGAGAAGATGAGTACTTTTTCATATGAAATCAAATTATATCCAAAATTAAATCCAAACTTTCTAACAACTATTAAAATTGTTAGTCCCTTTCAACCAAATATCTTGTCACATGACTGGAATCAACTAAACAATGTCACAGGTAGTACTGCTTTCACATGGGAAGAGTGAAGAGTTACAAATATGGCAACAAAAGTGATACAAAGCAAAACTTTGGTAAATATTGAATTTTCTACACATTTTACATTGAATAAAATCGATTTGTCATGAGTACTTCATTTTCCTTGAATATGAATGAATCTCACCATTATCAAACTCATCAAAGATCTTGATGATACAAGCCTATGTTCCAAGTTTGATCAAAACTGGACCTGAAATATGGTCTCCAGAGTGGTAGAAAGCCGAGTCAATGAGATGCAATATCACTTCATTAATATGCATGGATCTCACTCATTACTGAACTTGTCTAAGATCTTTATGATACAAAGCCCATGTTCCAAATTTAATCAAAATCAGATCTATAACATGGTCTCCAGAGTGCAGAGTGGCAACAAGCAAATGTTGACAGATGGACAACTGGCCATACCATTTTCTCACTTGGCCTTACAACCTGGTGAGATAAAAACATGTGATTGCAGTTTATGATCTCTTCATAGGCAAGAGACACAAAAGTTATATAACTAGATATTTTGCAGCTGTATAAATCCTAAACTATATATGTGTGCACATAAAAAAATTACATAATGCAGTTGTTTTCAGTCTTTTTAATCTTGTAACATTCACTGTACACTAGAGCAAAATCCGTCAAAGTAATTATTAAATTATAACTGTTTGCCTCATGTTTGTGTATTAATTGACTCTTGGCCTACAGAGGTAGTTGAAGAAGGAACAGAATAGCAGCAGTTTAAGCAAGCTGGACATTATAAGTTTTATGTGCTTGTTTTATGAAGGTACCGTATATACTCACTTTAAAGTTGAGTCCAACTGCAAACTGCACAGACCCAGATCTGACGTCAAATAATGCTCCTGCAGCTCTGGGTCTATGCAGTCTGTTAGGAGTAATCTGTGAAACAACATAAGACCCTGATCTGCTGGTACATTATGTGACAGCAGATCAGGGTATATGTTGTCTGCAGTTGGATCCGACTTATCAGCGAGTATATATACTGTAGCAAATTTATATGGGCTGAATTTGTACTAGAATGACTCAGTTGGGACTAAAATAAATGGCCAGTCTAAAGAGGATGCTCCTTAAAAAGGTGTCCATTTAGAGAAACTTTACTGTAGAGACTCGCTTATTCAAGATATCTCTGCATTAAAAATTAAAAACTGCAAAAAAAAAAAAAAAGAACAAGCATATCCTTTCACAAAATCTTATTAAGACAGAGCATGTTTAGTAAACTTTCTAATTAGTCATTCAAACTCACTGTCAAAAACAACTGCTACAATACAATCTGATAAAAATAAATACAACTATTACAATACAATCTGATAAAACTGAATACTGTTAAACTTCAGGATAAAATGAAGAGTTTTCACTTTTTAATAAACCAAGTAACACATTTCAACACATGTTGTAAATTCTCTGGCTGCTTCCATATCAATCTTGTCACTTGAGTTGTTAGCATTGGGGATGGGATCAAGGGCAAACTATCTTGTTATTAGAATGTATTTATAATTAGACACTTTTTATTACTTGATTTTTAATCTGATTTGAAAGGGTTTCTTTCAATCTAGGACCATTAATGTCCAAATACAGCTAAGTAGGCTGTTCAGATCCACCAATATCTTTAGTACACATACATAAGGCATACACCGTAAGCCTGGCTTTTGATTAGCGAGATAATGTCATAACCCACGTTACCCTTGAATTATTGGCTATTGTGAAACTCATCTGTTTCATTTCTAGCACTTGATATCTTGTAAAATTACACAATTTCTCGACAAGAGATCCCATAGCACAATAATGCAGAATTTTACTGTGGGACCACTGATGATAGAATATTATGTATGTATGTATAGAATTTGAAGCAATAAAGTTAAATATTCAAATTATGTAATGAAAATAGTGTCTGGTATGTTACAGTGGATACAACATAACAAGGCTTCCACAATGAAGCCTCTTATATATATCATCAGTTCTGGGCCATTTACACCATACTATCACCGATGTATAACAGACAGATGATGTAATATTTTCTTTTGTGTGTGTACGTGTCTTTGTGTGTGTATGTTTGTTGGGCAGGAGGTAAATTCTTTTCATCAACTACCTCAAATTTTAAAACCTTTCATTTCAGATATTAAAATCTGGATTTCTTGTGTTTGATTGGGATAAATCACAATCAAAATTGTTATGGCTGTTCATTTATTTATTTATTTATTCATTAATTAATATTTTTTGTGTATTCTGAATTGACAATTATTATAGTGGGGATATAAGTAGCCTTAATATGTACTTCATTACAATGCCAGTCTGTAGTTTTACATGTGAGAGAACTTCATTACAATGCCAGTCTGTAGTCTTACATGTGAGAGTACTTCATTACAATGCCAAACTGTAGTCTTACGTGTGAGAGTACTTCATTACAATGCCAAACTGTAGTCTTACATGTGAGAGTACTTCATTACAATGCCAAGCTGTAGTCTTACATGTGAGAGTACTTCATTACAATGCCAAACTGTAGTCTTACATGTGAGAGTACTTGTAGTCGTACATGTGAGAGTACTTGTAGTCATACATGTGAGAGTACTTGTAGTCGTACATGTGAGAGTACTTCATTACAATGCCAAACTGTAGTCTTACATGTGAGAGTACTTGTAGTCGTACATGTGAGAGTACTTCATTACAATGCTAAGCTGTAGTCTTACATGTGAGAGTTCATCCTCCAGCTCTGCAACCTTCTCCAGAGCCTCTGTTTTGGTCTCGGAGTCTTCCAGCAGTGCTGCCACATCAATCATGTTGTCAAGATATGCATGCACCTGCACTGATAACCTGTCACTCTCTGTATTCCGCAGTTTCTGTCAGATAAAAGATTGCATATGGAATCATTATTTCCTGATAAAACTATGATAACAAAAAAATATAAAATGACAAAGAAGTAAATTACAATTTGGAACATTGCTATAATCTTAGCAACAAGTCTAAGAGTTGACCAATCAGAAAATTTTTCATTCTGAAAAATAAAAATGCCTGATGAGGTCTGAAAGCTAAAATATTTATAAAATGTCGAAACATTTCATAGTTTCTGTACTTCCCATGCAAGGGGATTTTCTAAGTGTCCTGGACCTAAAATAATCCACACAATAATTGAAAAAGGACAATGATAACCAGTGTTCCTTTTATGCTGTCCCATAGCAGCACTGACCTTTATTTTTCATCCTTGAAATTGGTTTGGTTATTTTTGAGAAGTTGAAAATAGCAACTGTTGACCAACGATGGACAGGTTTTTCAAATTTTGGTAACATTCACCATATTTGATGGCAGATCGGCATAATTGTACAAATCTGAAAGATCATGCCAGGATGCTTTCTGCCAAATTGTTATCAAATTCTGTTCTGTGGTTTTGGAGAAGTAATTTCAAACTTTTTCTATTTTTAGTAATGGCAACTATATTTGCTAGTGATTAGCATCATTTCTGCAAACCTAAATGCCAGGCTACTCTTTGCCAAGTTTGGTTGAAATTGGTCTAGAGGATTTTGAAAAGTTGAAAATAGCAACTGCAGACTGATGCTGCATTATGCACAACGCACAACGGACAAAGGGTCATACCTTAAGCTTGTTTGGCTTTATGGTCAGGTTAGCTAAAAAGTAGATCATGGTTGCCTAATTATTGCACGTTAGCCTATAATGATTCCAAGTGCTTCCATTCATGTAGTTTAATGACCACAGGATAAAGAGTCCTACTGATATAGTGTTAAATAGAAGCCTGCCTCAAAAGATTAAACATGTCCTAGTTTCTGACCATAGCCCAGGCACTACTCCCTTGGCAAAGTATCAAAAGATCCCCTGTAAATATTACTACAATTGATAAGAAACAAATCTAAAAAAACATAATCATGATAAGTATAAATTAAATGACTACAGGACCAAAAGTTACTAAGATACTGTCAAAAATCATTCAAGCATGAAAAGTAGAATATTATACAAATTAATATGGTATTGTAAACTTTGCAAAATACTTCCATGTATAAAGTTCCATGACAAGTAGAAATTTGCCCCACCTGGAGTCAAAATGTGATACCATATATACTCGCGTATAAGCCTATACCAACTGCAAACTGCATAGACCCAGATCTGCGGGCACATAATGCAACAGCAGATCAGGGTCTATGTTGTTTGCATTTGGACTCGGCTTATACACGAGTATATACAGTATATTCTTGGGTAAAACATTGATAAACTGATAATTAGAAATACTCCCACCAAAATCCACTGAATGATGAATGAAGATGATATAGATATAAACAACTTACCACAAAACGTTAACCAAGGTAGGCCACAGACGCCAATGCCAGGGTGATTACATAGCTCTACTTATTCTTCAAATTGAAGAGCTAAAAAGTTATATGTGTC
This sequence comes from Margaritifera margaritifera, assembly GCA_029931535.1. Lineage (NCBI taxonomy): Eukaryota > Metazoa > Mollusca > Bivalvia > Unionida > Margaritiferidae > Margaritifera > Margaritifera margaritifera. The sequence goes on from JAQPZY010001692.1 coordinate 8,888,330, forward strand.
TCTCTTCTTTTTTTGTGCAATATACCAGTTTGAATGAAGTTCTCTGTGTCTCTTCTTTTTTGTGCAATATACCAGTTTGAATGAAGTTTTATGTGTCTCTCTTCTTTTTTGTGCAATATACCAGTTTGAATGATGTCAATACATTAGCTGCATCTACTCTTGGGTTAAAAATTTCAGAAGCTGACACAGTGTTGCTACGTTTGAAGCAACTGCAACCTGTGTACACCAAGCCCCACATCAAATCAACCGTTAGAGTTTATCAAACCTTCATCCTATTCATGTGAAGCAAGACCCTTATTCCACAAGGTATTTAAGGATTTCATCTTCAGATTGAAATCAACGAAACTGTTCTTTTGATTATGTGAGTTTCATCCAGAGCCTCAACAAGATTGGAGGTTTAATCTTTCTGTGACAACAAATGGTTGACAACTAAATCAAGTACTTGTTGCATATGTAGCAAATACACAGCAGCACAAAGAAGTTCATGTTAGACCAAAAATTTGTAGCCTAATCATTTTCTTTAGTAAGTTGTTTAAAAAGTTGACTTCATAAAATAGTGATCATTCTGAATAAATTTAAGGACTGTGAAGCATTTAAGAATGGAGTTTATAAGGTTGGATAGAGAACTTACCATGAGATAATCGTCCAGTCCTATCTGTGTGAACTCATGCTGAAGATGGACTCGAAAGTTCATGTTCTCTACTGAATGGACAACAATATTGATAAACTGCATGCAAGCCACCTAAAAAATGAGAAACAATAAATTTTTTAGACAATAACAAAAAACAAAACTGAACAAGTGTTCTGCAGAACAAGGTTTCTTGCCTGTGATGACATAGCTTTCTACTCATACTGGTAATACAGGAACTTGTAGTATATCAAGGTAAAAGCTTTCTACTCATACTGGTAATACAGGAACTTGTAGTATATTAAGGTAAAAGCTTTCTACTCATACTGGTAATACAGGAACATGTAGTATATCATGGTAAAAGCTTTCTACTCATACTGGCAATACAGGAACTTGTAGTATATTAAGGTAAAAGCTTTCTACTCATACTGGTAATACAGGAACATGTAGTATATCATGGTAAAAGCTTTCTACTCATACTGGTAATACAGGAACTTGTAGTATATTAAGGTAAAAGCTTTCTACTCATACTGGTAATACAGGAACATGTAGTATATCATGGTAAAAGCTTTCTACTCATACTGGTAATACAGGAACTTGTAGTATATTAAGGTAAAAGCTTTCTACTCATACTGGTAATACAGGAACTTGTAGTATATTAAGGTAAAAGCTTTCTACTCATACTGGTAATACAGGAACATGTAGTATATCATGGTAAAAGCTTTCTACTCATATTGGTAATACAGGAACTTGTAGTATATCAGGGTAAAAGCTTTCTACTCATACTGGTAATACAGGAACTTGTAGTATATCAGGGTAAAAGCTTTCTACTCATACTGGTAATACAGGAACATGTAGTATATCATGGTAAAAGCTTTCTACTCATACTGGTAATACAGGAACATGTAGTATATCAGGGTAAAAGCTTTCTACTCATACTGGTAATACAGGAACATGTAGTATATCAAGATAAAAGCTTTCGACTTATACTGGTAATACAGGAACTTGTAGTATATCAGGGTAAAAGCCTTCTACTCATACTGGCAATACAGGAACATGTAGTATATTAAGGTAAAAGCTTTCTACTCATACTGGTAATACAGGAACTTGTAGTATATCAAGGTAAAAGCTTTCTACTCATACTGGTAATACAGGAACTTGTAGTATATCAAGGTAAAAGCTTTCTACTCATACTGGTAATACAGGAACATGTAGTATATCAAGATAAAAGCTTTAGACTTATACTGGTAATACAGGAACTTGTAGTATATCAAGGTAAAAGCTTTCTACTCATACTGGTAATACAGGAACTTGTATTTCACGGTAAAAGCTTTCTACTCATACTGGTAATACAGGAACATGTAGTATATCAAGATAAAAGCTTTCTACTGATACTGGTAATACAGGAACATGTAGTATATCAAGGTAAAAGCTTTCTACTCATACTGGTAATACAGGAACTTGTTGTATATCAAGGTAAAAGCTTTCTACTCATACTGGTAATACAGGAACATGTAGTATATCAAGATAAAAGCTTTAGACTTATACTGGTAATACAGGAACTTGTAGTATATCAAGGTAAAAGCCTTCTACTCATACTGGCAATACAGGAACATGTAGTATATCAAGGTAAAAGCTTTCTACTCATACTGGTAATACAGGAACATGTAGTATAACAAGATAAAAGCTTTAGACTTATACTGGTAATACAGGAACTTGTAGTATATCAGGGTAAAAGCCTTCTACTCATACTGGCAATACAGGAACATGTAGTATATTAAGGTAAAAGCTTTCTACTCATACTGGTAATACAGGAACTTGTAGTATATCAAGGTAAAAGCTTTCTACTCATACTGGTAATACAGGAACTTGTAGTATATTAAGGTAAAAGCTTTAGACTTATACTGGTAATACAGGAACTTGTAGTATATCAGGGTAAAAGCTTTCTACTCATACTGGTAATACAGGAACTTGTAGTATATCAGGGTAAAAGCTTTCTACTCATACTGGTAATACAGGAACTTGTAGTATATCAGGGTAAAAGCTTTCTACTCATATTGGTAATACAGTAACTTGTAGTATATCATGGTAAAAGCTTTCAACTCATACTGGTAATACAGTAACTTGTAGTATATCATGGTAAAAGCTTTCAACTCATACTGGTAATACAGGAACTTGTAGTATATTAAGGTAAAAGCTTTAGACTTATACTGGTAATACAGGAACTTGTAGTATATCAGGGTAAAAGCTTTCTACTCATACTGGTAATACAGGAACTTGTAGTATATCAAGATAAAAGCTTTCTACTCATATTGGTAATACAGTAACTTGTAGTATATCAAGGTAAAAGCTTTCAACTCATACTGGTAATACAGTAACTTGTAGTATATCATGGTAAAAGCTTTCAACTCATACTGGTAATACAGTAACTTGTAGTATACCAGAGTAAAAACTTCAGACTTATACTGTAATAGTAATCTATAGTTTCAGTTAAATGAAGCAACTTTCTTACAACACCTTAACGCTGTTTTGCCAGACAATGTCTCAGAAAGTGTGATGCCTATCTCTTGCCATTCACAGGCATGACAACAATAACAGAGTTTTGGCAGCCTAGTCCATGTCAGAATTAGATTTCCATAGCTAGTAGTTTTGTTTTTCTAAAAATTAATGCTTATATGGTATCTAAAAATTCTTATAAACATGCCTACCTAATTTCATTTGTCTACATAAAGTGGTTTCTTTGTAACAAAAAGATGTCCATGCTCTGCACGTCAAGCCCTACCCTGAGCTTTGATGAAGGCATTTATTTAGCTAGATAAAGATAAGTGCAAACTGTATTCCAAATCCAAAAGGAGTGGTATAAAATGATAGGGAAAGAAAAGGAAACAAAAAAAAAAAGCATTAACATTGTGGTTTATCCAAGGTGTGGATGAATGTATGGACAAACGCATGGATCGACACAAACATGGATGCCAAAGTTATCACTATTGTCAAGCTTCCACCAAGGCATACTCAACAATCATCCTCAGACTGATACAGGACAGAAATATGCTTCCTTCAGATATGGTAAAGGGACATAATGATCTGAAATGCTTATTAATTATTGAGGTTAAGAAAAATAAATAAGGTTTCATAAACTCCCTTTAAATAATACCGGGATAAGACCTGCAAAGTCTCTGGCAAGTCTAGGGTAGTTTTATTTCATCGTATGACAACTGCAATAGAATATTTAATGGTATACTTACCATGAAGTCAATGTGACATCGTATGACAACTGCAATAGAATATTTAATGGTATACTTACCATGAAGTCAATGTGACATCGTATGACAACTGCAATAGAATATTTAATGGTATACTTACCATGAAGTCAATGTGACATCGTATGACAACTGCAATAGAATATTTAATGGTATACTTACCATGAAGTCAATGTGAAATTCTTCATAATTCTTGAAGTAATCCATTAGTGTTTCAAATCTATGTCTCTCATTACACACCTGCAAAACAAGTAAACATGTCAACATTATATTCTGCCTATATCAGTGTATACAAGAGTCCCTCAAAGGGACTGATGACCTACTGGTCAAAAAGAATTTCTAGGAATCTACGATAAGTCTTTGTCTTCTGTCCTTTTCTTTTTTTAGATACTGAATATTGAAACCATCTCTAATATTCTTGTAAAACTACAACAATCCAAATGTAGTAACAAAGATATTTTCTTGGTTGTTTAAGTTTACATTTTCACAAGATACTTGTAAGTGCAGTACCAAACTCTTTGCCATGAACCTGATATTATGGATAGAAGATCACTGAACTTTACTATCCCAGACAATGTCAAGATATACCCACATGATAAGTTTGGTCAAATCATTAAAAATTACTTTTTTAAAGAAAAAAAATTATTGGATTGATATCATTCAAAGTATTCTTCAGATATATCCATAAACTGAAAAATCCATTCATAGTGGTTTGTGTTATCATGCTCACAAGCCAGTATAGCTAAAGAAACCCGTACAATCAATGTCAGATTGCTGATAATAACTTAAGCTTTGTATAATTCTTTGTTGGAATGCAACTTAATACAAAGTCTGGTACAAGTCACTGTACACATAAGCTCAATGAAATATAAAAATCCAAGCAATGACCTTTGACTTCACTCTAAGGTCACTTAGGTCTGTTTTTCAAATTCCTTTACAAAAGTGCATATAGGTTGATGATCAGATTTGCATGATTTTCATTCAGAACCAATTACATATTGCAAGAAGTGTTTTAATTTGAACATTATGTCAATGCCATCATTTGTGCAAGTGAAGGAGTGACAACAAGATTTTCGAGAAGGTCACTATGGTCCATGTTTGAGGTCAGATAAGTACCATTTTCATTCAGAACCAGTTACACACTGCTATAATGTTCAAGCGCAAACCCCATGTTGATAAGACCATCTGTTCAGGAGAAGTGTCCATATAAAGAGTTTCGGGATAGCAATGAAGGCAGCCATTTTGGAGGTTGGATCAGCATTATTTTAATATAAGAACAACTATAACTATATACCACAAGAAAGAAGAAAAAACCCAAAACATGTCAGTATGGCCATCCAAGAAGTAGCTCGAACAATATTTTTCACATTTTGGGAGGTCACATCTGCATCATTTTCATTTAGAAGCAACTATACAGAAACACGGCTATAACATGAATTCAGATATAATGTGGTCATGGTATGGCTCACAAATTTTTATAAACCTCTTCACCAATTTCTCCCTTCTGGTTTATGAATTACTACAAAGTTTTATTGTCACAGTCAAAAAGAGTTTTATTTGTTAATCTAGTAAGATGTATTGTATTCTTGATGAAATAAGATAATCTTTCTTTATGTGAATACAGATATTAAAAGTTTTTCCTGTGAATGTTTATTGTAAATCTGTCACTGGACTTGGTTGTTAGCTTGTCATTTTTTAAAGATGCCAGCTCTTAAAAATTACTGATCAACATTAATTTAATTTGCATTGAACCATAAAAAATAAAGCCAAAAATTCTTCTTTGTCTTTGTCTTCAATGTATCGTACAGAACTGCTGTTCACTCCAAGGCAAACAAAGACCACCAAAGCTTGTTAAATCAACCAGCATACACATTCGTGACCAAACAATGCCGTTGTTGAAACAAGTTTATCACTCTAATTGATAAATTAAGTAATTTAGCTACCTAATTAAGTAATTGCAAATCATCAAAATGAATCCCACAGTCAACTGTTTTTCAACTATCGGGCACTGCTTTATTTGCAAAAAATAAAAAAAATAACTATGTCTTTCTTGTATGTTTTGTTGCTATTATCTGGCATTACTGATATGCTTAAAATCTGACTAAATCATGTTTATTTCCCAAAGTCAGAAATGCAGACATCATCTTCAGATCAATCTGATATTAACGGGCTAATTGTCATTATCATGCTAGGTTAAGTTACAGATAAGATATTCATCGTCTTTCATCTTGATGATAAAATATTTATTGTCTTTCAGCGGTGTTGCACATTAAGCACAGGCTCGCGTGTTTCCCACAATATTTTGTCCCATGTCTCCCAAATATTGACCCTGTGCACTCCCATGGGCACGCCTTGTTGTCAGAAAAAAAGAAAAAAGAAACATGGCCTCCAGAGTGATAACAAGCTCAGCCAATCAGATGCAAAACCAACTCATTAGTATGTGTGGATCTCGCTCAATATCAAAACAATCCAAGATCTAAATGCTATAAACATTTATACCAAGTCTGATCAAAATCGGATCAGAAATATGGCTTCCAGAACAGTAACAAGGTAAGCACATCAGATGCAAAGTCACCTCATTAATATGCATTGATCTCTTTCAGCTTATCATTAGTGGATGTCCATTCCATGTCTCTTTTGGTGCTAACTAACAATGGCCAAAGTCACAAAAGGTGATAAAAAATGTAAGACGGCAATGAACATGTATTTTAAAACAATGTATCTCGCAATGAAAACATTTAAGGTTTATGGTAGTTGGCCTAGTTGCAATGTAAAGATTTTCAATGGCCGTTAGTGTAACATATTTTTGAGGTTAAAGTCACCACTACAGTGAGGAAGATTATATTTATTTTGAGGTTTATATAATGACAAAAGAGACTAAATTTATGCAAATAATTAATTTGTCATTTGATTAATGATTTGTTACTTTGGAAAGAAAAGTCATTCCGAAAACATAGGTATTTATTGTAATAAATGCTGGTAGATAATGTGTACACTAAAGTTAAATGAGAGCAAGATCTGGAATGGAAAATTCCATGGTGCAGCTCATTTCAGGTTAACCAAATATTCAAGCATGTTAATGTTTTCACGAGTTATTCGAGGGCATGATAAAGCTTCTATTGCCATAATGCAAGTGTCCAAGAAAAATATGATAGTACTGTGCTGAGCACAAAATTAAGGTGGCAAATCATTTGAAGCAAATAATATTATCTCATTTTTATAGCACTATTAGTGCATTATGTACCATTATTTTCGTCTGTCCCTCTAAAATGTTGTGCCCCCTAATTTGGAGGATGGGGGACACAGTGAGATCTGCCTTTGGGATCCTATATGCAACACTGTATCAGTGAATATGACAATTTCAGGTAACATGTACTGTAATTGGACACTTGACTTTGGAAGCTGAAGGGATGGAAGAGTTTGCTATAATCAAACATGCTACTCCCTGTTTTTACTGCGCAGTAGTGCAAAGCCATAGTTATATATAACATTGTTTAATTAATATAGTTCTCATTTAATTTATTCTTTCCTATCTCTTTCAGACAATAACTCAACTGTTGGTTGATTATCCCTCTTTATCTGTGAAATCAAACTGTCGATAGTGGTCACATTATATTGTTTATAGAGAATCCCTGTTAAATTGCAAATGTTAAAAGTACAAAACAAAGTTAATACTCGTGTACAAGTTTCTATTGTAACAATTATTTGTTAAGCCTGAATATGAGTTTCTTATTAGAAACTCCCCTGTCTGATTTGGGCATTTTATTTTGTTGGCAAAAAATCAGTCCCACTGGACATATATAGTATATATGAATACATGTATTTTCAAAGGCCTGGTATATAGTGTTTCATCAAGTTTGTGTGAGTTTATTAGCAAGAAATTAAGTTTTCAGATTCAAATGGAATCTAGCACAGAAAACTCAAGAGGCCTGAAATTTATACAACACTAACTAGTGACCCTGACCGTGCATACTGAAAAGTAATTATGATACATCTTTCCTTTCGTTGTTCTTAGAATAATTTTTGCACTGAATTCACACACATCATAATCTATGATGGAATGATTTAAAATTATGCTTCTTTATGCACATTTTCAAGGGAATTATTATGGATTCACTGATACAAATGCACTCAGATCAGTTGGTGAGTACACATGTACTTTAACGATTCAGCCTATTTATTTGATTATTTTTTTTATACATGTATGTACCAATGTATGGTTATCTGCAAAAAATTAAACATCAATTCTGCACTGATCACTGTGTTTTAAGTATTTTTCACTGAATATGCATCAATTTAAGTTGGTAACTGCATCAATGAAGCCCTTAGTTTTGCACCCACAGCCTAGATGACATACATGTAACATTTTCTTCAGTACAGTGACTTGTTTTGATATTACAATACATTACAGAATATGATGGCACTCTGTGGATCCTAACCCTTATCTTATAGCGAGGTTCCTTGGACATATAGTTAAGAAATGTTTTCATTGAAAATCTCCTGTTGATAGGATCATACTTTCAAGAATAGTAATGATAACAAGATTTTCAAGATAGCCACTATGTTGGAATTTTGATCAGCACCATTTTCATTTAGGACCAACTAGATATTATATGAAGTCTTTCAGTGACAACTCAATCTCAACATGACCATCTGTTCTGAATAAGTAGCTATAACAAGATTTTCAAGATGGCTACCATGGCAGCCACACTGGAGGTTTGATCAGCACCATTTTCTTTCAGGACCAACTACAGTACATATCATAAGAAGTCTTTTAATGAAAACCCCCATGTCACTATGAATATCTGCTCAGGAGATGCAGCCATTACAAGATTTTCAGGATGGCCACCATGGAGGTCTAATCATCACCATTTTCATTTACAACAAACCAGATATCAGAAAAAGTATTTTAGTGAAAACCCTATGTCAATATGAACATCTGTTCAGAAGGATTAGTGATAACAACATTTTAAAGATAGCTGCCATAGTGGCTATGTTGGAGGTCTGATTGGCACCATATTTATTTAGGACCACCTAGACACCATGAGAATTCTTTTAAGTGAAAATCCAATGTCAATATATCCATCCATTGCAGCAATAACACAATTTTTTAAGAGTGTGACCATATTGGTAGTCAGAGGGGCACCATTTTAATTTATGACCATCTAGACCTTGGGATGAATGTGTGTGTAAAGTTTTATGGAAATCTTGTGCTAATGGATGAACGATGGACTGACTGACAATGGATGATGAATGACAGACAACAGGCCACTGCATAAGCTCTTTTGGTCTAGGACCAGTAGAGCTCATAAAAAAGAAAAGCCTAGTACTGTGAATTCACTACTTTTTTTGTGGGTACCAATTTTCGTAGATTTTATGGTTGCTACAAAACCATGAATATAACAAGAGGCCCAAGTATGCCTGAGATTGCTTGCCCTGCTGACATCTACTAAGAGCTTAATGCAAGGATGGTTAGTACGATGATTTCTGCCATATAAAGGATTTTATAGTTTTTAGTAATGGCAACCATATTGGAATGCACATCAGAATCATTTCTGCAAACTTAAAAATCCTTATGTCAGGATGCTTTCTGTGAAATTGGCTCAGATTCCGCTGACTTGTTTTTGAGAAGTGATTTAACGATTTTTCTGTTTTTGTGTAACAATGGTGATATTGAATAATACAGATCAGCATCGTTTGCAAAAAACTGAAAAGCCTTCATGCCAGGATGCTTTATGTCAAATCTGGTGAATTCTGTTGAGCAATATTAAAGAAGAAGCAATTAAAGTTTATTTTCTATTTTTCTCAATGCAGACAAATTAGACGGCATATCAGCATCATTTGTATAAACTTACAAGGCCTTCTTGCCAGGATACTTTTTGTCAAATTTGGTCAAATTCTCCAATTCTGTTCAGCAGTTTTTTTTAAAAATATTTAAAGGTTTTTCAACTTTTACTGACAATGACCATATTTGAAAGTGGTACAGCATCATTTATACAAATTAAAAAGGCTTTCATCCCAAACGCTTTGTCAAATTTTGTTCAAATTCGGTTCAACTATTTTTTTTGGTTACACCAGCTATATTTCTTGCTCATAATAAACAACATGATATATTTTGATGATACAAGCCTATTTACCAAATTTGATAAAATAAAATGATCAGAAATAGAATCACTAAAGTGTTGAAAAGCTCAGCCAATCAGATGCAAAATCACCTCTGTAATATGCATGGATCTTGCTCATAATTGTACTCATCCAAGATCTTAATCATTTAGGCCTATTAACCAAGTTTGATCAAAACTGGACCAGGAATACAGTATCTACACTGGTAACAAGCTCAGCCAATCAGACATAAGATCACCTCATTAATATGCATGGATCTCACTCATTATCAAACTCGCCCAAGATCTTTATGATATAAGCATATATTCCAAGCTTGATCAAAAACAGAACAGAAATCTGACTTACAGAATGGTAACAAGATCGGCCAATGAGATGCAAGATTACCTCAATAATATGTGTGGATCTCCTTAAATTCTGAAGTTGTCCAAGACCTTGATGATATAAGTGTATATCCCAAGTTTGGTCAAAACTGGATTAGAAACATGTCCCCCAGAGTGATAACAGGCTCAGCCAATCAGATGCAAAATCACCTCATTAGTATGTGTGGATCTCGCTCATTATCAAACTCATCCGAGATCTAAATGATATAAACATATATTCCAAGTCTGATCAAAATCGGATCAGAAATATGGCCTCTAGAATAGTAACAAGGTAAGCACATCAGATGCAAAGTCACCTCATTAATATGCATTGATCTCTTTCATTATCAAACTTGTCCACGATTTTGAAGATATAAACCTATATTCCAAGCCTGATTGAAATGAGATCAGAGATACAGACTCCACAGTAATAACAAGCAATTGCTGGTGGCCAGACGACACACAACTGACAGACAATGCACAACATATGCAGCGCCATACCATAAGCTCTTAAATGTCTAGACAGTGGTAACAAGCTTAGACAATCACATGCAAGAGCACTTTGTAAATATGCATGGACCTCACTCATTATTGAAACAGTCCAAGATCTTGATAACATAAGCAAATATTCCAAGACTGATCAGAACAGGATCACAAATATGGCTCCCATAGTAGTAACAAGCTCAGCCAATCAGATGCAAGATTACATCATTCTTATGCATTGCTCTCGCTCACTATCAAACCCATCAAAGATCCTGATAAGTTCAAGTTCGATCAAAATCAAATTAGAAATAAGACTTCCAAAATGGTGACAAGCGAAGGCAAACAAGTGCAAGATCAACTCATTAATATGCGTGCATCTCACTCATTATCGAAACTTGTACAAACTCTTGATGATACAAGCATATATTCCAAGTCTAATCAAAATCAGATCAGAAATCTGGCCTTCAGAGTGGTACCAAAGTTGGCCAATCAGTTGCAAGAATATCTTGTTAATGTGCATTTATCGCACTCATTATCGAACTCATCTACGATCCTGTATCAACAATGATGATATAAGCTTATATTTAAGCTTGATCAAATCGGAACAGAAATATTGCTTCCAGTGGGGTAACATGCTCAGCCAATCAGATGCAAGATCACCTCATCAGAATGAGTGGTACTCATTCCTTATTGAACTCATCTAAGATCTTAATGATATAAGCATATGTTCTAAGTTTTCTCAAAACCGGATCAGAAATATGGATATAACAAACTCAGCCAATCAGATGCAAGATTACCTCATTAATATATATGGATCTTGCTCATGACTGAACCCATCCAAGATCTTGATGATATAAGCCCACATTGCAGGTTTGATCAAAACTGGATCAGAAATATGGCTTCCAGAGTGTAACAATCTCAGCCAATCAGATGCCTGATCACTTCATTAGAATTCATGGATCTCGCTCAATACTGAGTTCGTCTGAGATCTTAATGACATAGCATATAGTCCAAGTCTGATAAAAAAATATGACTTTCTGAGTGATAACAAATTCAGTCAATCAGCTGCAAGATTACTTCATTAGTATGCGAGGATCTAGTTCATTACCAAACTCGTCTGAGATTCTGATGATCAAAGCATATATTCAAAGTCTGATAAAAATTGGATCAGAAATATGGCCTCCAGAGTGGTAACAAGATTAGTCAATCAGGTGCAAGATCACCTCATTAATATGCTTAAATCTCACTTATTATCAAACTCATCCAAGATTTTGATGGTATAAACCCGTATTCCAAGTCTGATTTAAATTGGATCGGAAATGTGGTAACAAGCAATTTTTTACAGCTGGATGTACGAAGCATGATGAATGATGCATGACAGACACAGTGCCATACCATAAGTTCACTTGGCTTTACAAAAGTAAATGAATTCACATTACCATGGAAATGTAACTTTCTTCTGTAATACAGTTTTTAAAAATAATCTTAGTTTTAATCCTTTGAGTCATAGTAAAAAAAGTTCCAAACCTGAAAGAAATTTTCACAGAGCCTGCTATAATAATCATTATGTATAAATGTATAAAATGCATATTATATAAAAAAAATGTAGTCATAATGATTCTTATTCAAACATAAGAAATTCAATTATTGGCAAATAGAAAAATCTAACCATCTACTTATCAAAAGGTGCAATTTATTCAAATAGGAGAAATTAAATAATTGGCAGACAAAAAAATCTAACTATCTACTTATCTACAAATGCAATGATTACTTTTATGCTTGACAAAACATTAACTAAAGGTATCACTACACTAACTGAGTCAATCAGTTGTTACTGCATCTTGTTGTAGTCCCAAAGAAAATCAATAATATTTTTATTGATTTTTCCTGGAGATTTACCTACCAGTGAGGAATGTTACTTACATTAAACAGAAAGCAGCATTAAAGTCTAAGCAGAAAATAAAATGTCTATCAAGTATTTTTTTAATTCATTTTTCTCTGGCTGGGTTAAGTGGCTGATTTTCTGCCACCTATATTATGTAAGCACTACTTTTTTAAAATTTTTTACTTGAATGCTGAATTCAGTGCAATGTAATTTTTTCAAGTCCAATATCTAGATCAAGTGATGCATATATCAATGTCAATGTTTAAAACTTGATACTTGTAACACATTAATTAGTCCATTGTTCAAACCTGGTCTGAATAGTTGCAACTCATGACTGATTACTTGTGAAAGACAGAATCAAAAAGTGAACACTGGTAAGCATGCTGAATACCCAAAACAGACTGTCTTGCTTCCATTCATTATTTGCAAGTAAATGGTTTGCCATTTATATCAAATGTCCTTTGATGGTGCACGAGTACTACAGAAGTAAGCACTATGCTTAGATGCCTGGTTGAACTTTCATTAAAAAATAAAGAGACACATTTCGCACAATCTAGGCTATCAAGCGCTGGTTTATATCTGCAGATCTGCTACATCAACACAAGGTCTATGTCCAAGCAAAGGGAACTTATAATTCCTTACAGAGAAATTTATATGCTATATGACTCCTAAACATGAATGAGTATTTTCGCTGTATTGAAAACTTTACTGGGAATGTGACTTAACAGTTCTATATACAACACACTATTGTGTGATGTCCTAAGCATGTCTGCATGAATCAGTTCTTGGGACACAATTTCCAGTTCACTATTTCTGACAATTTTCTACTATTTCAAATGAAAGTTCATAGAGAAGAAAAAGGAAAGAGTACAGGAATGGAAAAATCTTTTGTTATATCATATAATCCATTTTTCCCCCGAGTTAATTAAAACATAGGTTGATTGCAATATGAAAAAATAGGACTTTAATCCCAAAAGGTATTATTAGTGGGAAAAACCCCAGAAAACAAACAAACAATAAACACATTTCCAAGTGATATGCTGTGTTTTTTTTATAGAAACAAACAGTTCTGAAACCATACTTTCCATGCCACATGTGACTGCACTTGCTTGAACATTTATGGAGAATAAAAGCAGCTCATATCTGAAAAAAGTGTGTGGTGTTGAGTCAGTTTAAGCAGATATGAATGCTCGGTTTATGTGATGTAACAATATCATCACTGTGTATCTCATAATCAATGCTGTCACCATTATCATCATCATCATCTTTTTCTCTTCTTTTTCTTATCACCACTCTGATACTTATCATTGGAATGACATATAGACAACTGACTGAGATGGGCCAATACCATGGCCAACAATATGTACAGCCTTTCACCCATCCAGACAGCTGACTGAGAGGGTACAATACCATGGCCTGGATGATGTAAGCTTTTCACTCATCCAGGCAGCTGACTGATACGGGCCTATACTATGGCCTGCAAGATAAAGAGCCTTTCACCCATCCAGACAGCTGACCGAGATGGACTAATATCATGGCCTGCATGATGTACAGTCTTTCCCCCACACAGACAGCTGACTGAGATGGGACAATACCATGGCCTGCAAGATGTACAGACTTTCACCCATCCAGACAGCTGACTGTGATGGGTCAATACTATGGCTTGCAAGATGAAGATCCTTTCACATAATGAAAATATGAACAAATATCAGTTCAATCCTTCTGGGAATATCTCTATTTGCAGATGGTATTTTCTTACATGAGCAAGAATCTAACATTGGTGTCGAATTTGTTAGAATTACTGTATACGTAAATCAATATATCAAGCATTAGAAATACCTCTTTGAAATTATCGAACGCTGAGAGGATAATTTCATGGCCCCCGCTAACCAAACATACAGCTGCCAGCAGCTCCAGCACAAGGGCTTTGGTCCTGCAATAAGCAACAGTCATTACTCACTCAACTCAAAACCTGATAAAATCAGGGACACACAAAAAGCAAAATTTAGGACATGATGTGAAGCAATCCAGCATTTGGTTTTACCTTTTAAAAGAAAAGTGTGGGATATGATTATATTTTGTTTACATTAATATCAAAGTACTTAATAAAAATGACTTTGCTTTTGCTGTGGTTTTATATGAAGGTTTTTTTTAATATACTGTTGTACTGATGGATGAAAATAATAAAAATGAATTTGCTTCTTGATGAAGGAAACCCGGCAACTTGTATCAATATGGAATAACTATGAAACTTGATTGAGTTTCAACAGTAACTACATACTGATTTGCAAAGCTCTCATGTCAAAATTCAGGCTGAAAAAAATGTATTCCTGGTCAATCATAATATGAGCCTGCACAATACAAACTTCATTGATTAAGTATATCCCTACTCAACATATTCTCCAAGGTGGTTTAAGAGTTACATTCCTTTGTAATAGGAAAGAGGTCATTGGGGATGCAGTACTTTCAATGGGGTGCTCATTCGAATAGATCAGAAAAATTAGAACAACACAATAAAACACAATATATGCAAGAATTGGTCCCATTTTATATAAATAGAAACTTGTACAACACATCTAAAACATGTAGTCGGGGGTGGGGGGGTGGCTAAAATTAACTGAATCGTTTTCCTTTTTTGCAATGCGAAGTCCCCAGTCCAAGCTAAATATTCCCTCTTTGGAGGCCAAGAATTGAAAATAACATAATCCCAGTCTGATTCCTTAGTCATAGCCAACCTAACTGAATATCTTGTTCATTTAACTTTGACCAAGACTAAAGGATATCAGAACGGAGTGGGAGGAAGGAATCATTGCTAAAACCATCTCTGATATTTTTGAGTAAAAACAAAGAGTTTGAAATTAGCCACTGAGGCAGCCATATTGGATGCAAGATCAGCACCATTTTCATTTAGGACAAACAAAACATCATTTAACGTCTTTTGCTGAAAACCCCATGTGAATATTACCATCCATTCAGAAGGAATAGCATTTACATTATTTTCTAGATGGCTGCAGTAGTGCCCATATTGGATGTCAGATCAGCACCATTTACATTTAGGAGTAAACATAATAAGTCTTTCGGTGAAAACCCATGTTGTTATTTAAGACCATCCATCTAAGAAGAATAGCAATAAAGAGACTTTCAAAATGGCCATCTTGATGGCCTAATTGGAGATTAGATTGGTACCATTTTAATTTAGAACCAACTTGATATCATAAGAAATCTTTTGGTGAAAACCCCATATAAATACGACTTTCCATTGAGAAGGAATAGTGATAACAAGATTTTCATGATAGCTGCCATACAGGATGTCAGATCAGCACCATTTTATTTAGGTCCCAGTAGCTATTACAAGAAGTCTTCTGAGGAAAATCCCATGTTGATATGACTTTCCATCAAAGGAGAGGTAGCAATATAACAAGATTTTCAAGATGGAAGCTGTAGCAGTCATACTGTAGGTCAGATCTGCCCCATTTTCATTTGGGACCAAATAGACATCATAAGAAGTCTTCTGCTGAAAACCCCTTGTTGATATGACTTTCCATTTGGGCGAAGTAGTGACAACAAGATTTTCAAGATGGCTGCCATGTGGGCCATATTGGATGTCAGATTGGCACCATTTTTATATTCATTGTGGCAGCCATACTGGATGTCTGTGGGGCACAATTTTCATTTAGGATCATCTACATATCATAAAAAGTCTATTAAACATCATTTCTGGAGTAACAATAACAAGATTCAAGATGATGGTTGCCATGGTACATCATTTTCATTCAAAACCAACTAGACACACTAAGAAGTCTTCTGGTGAAAACCCATTGTCGATATGACTTTCCATTTCAAAGAAGTAGCTACAAGAAGATTTGACGATGACTGCCATCGTGGCCATACTGGATGTCAGATCAGCACCATTTTCATTTAGGACCATCTTGACATCACAAGTCTTTTGGTGAAAACCCAATGTTGATATTGCTTTCCATCTAGGAGGGGTAGCGATAAGATTCTCAAAGACAGCTGGTTTGGTGGCCGTAGTGGATATCAGATCAGCACAATTTTTATTTAAGAGCAACTATATAATGAGATGCTGCCAGGATTTTTTCTAAAGGGGGGATCTCCCACTTTGTGACCAAAAAATAAGGGGGGAGTATTAAAAAAAACAGAAAGGAAACTGCCATTTCAGTACTTACCTAACACTTAAATATTCATCTTTCTTTCTGCTCCACTCGGTTAGGGCTCTATTGAAATAAAACTCCTCAAAAGATGTCCCCTATAGTTGTCTAAATAATAATCTGTTGATTGTTTATGAGCTTAATCTGTTCCTTATCTGTGTATGAATATTGTTCTGTGCTGAGAGCCCCAATATGCATAGTTGGCTTAGCCAGCTTAAAGTGCTATATAGTTTTGTAGCACAAGATACCTCAGATCTCAATTCTTTGAGAAAGGAAAGGAAAATTGCACTTTACTTTTAAATTACCTGTAGTTTACTTAGGCTTGGTATTCTCTATTTAATTTCAAAATACCGCTGAATAGGGGGTTTGACCGGCATGCCGTCTGTTTTTATTCATCCAGCATGTACATCGGACTCATATTCAGCATCATTTTTGGGCTCAAAATGACTCACTGGTATTTCCAGTAACACTTTCACTGCTCCAATAATCTGATATACTTCAAAACGTTCAAAATCATTGTGTTCAGATCGGCACTATTTTCATTTAAGACCAACTAGACATCATGAGAAGTCTTTTCATGAAAACTAAATGTTGATATGACCATCCATTCAGGTGGAGTAGCAATAACAAGTTTTTAAAAAGGGCCACCATATTGATGTCCAGGTGGCACAATTTTTATTTAGGCCCAACTAGATATCATAAGAAGTATTTCAGTGAAAACACCATTTTGATATTACCATCCATTCAGGAGTAGTAGCAATAAAATGATTGTCAAGATGGCCACTGTGGTGGCAATATAGAATGTCTGAGCGGAACCATTTTCATTAAGAACCAACTAGACCTCATAGAGTCTTTTAGTGAAAACCCCATGCTGAATGACTCAGAAAGAACAAGAGTCACCTGAGGAGACTGATGCTCTACTGGCCAAAAAGAATTCCAGAATTCGAGATAAGACAATTTCTTCTTTCTAACTGCTGAGTGCTAAAACCATCTCTGACATTTTCGAGCAATAACAAGTTTTAAAATAGCCACTGTGGTACCCATATTGGATGTAAGATTAGCACCATTTTCATTTAGGACAAACCAGACATCATTAGACGTCTTTTGGTGAAAACCCATTGGAGATATGACTTTCCATTCAGGAGGAGTAGAGCTAATAAGATTTTAAAGATGGCTGCTGTGGCAGTCATATTGGATGTCAGATCAGCACCATTTAAATACAGGACCAACTAGACATGATAAGAAGTCTTTTAGTGAAAACCCCATGTTCATATGACAGCCATAAAATTGTCAAAATTTCGGCTGTGGTGGCCATACTGGATTTCTGAGCAGCACCATTTTCATTTAGTACCAACCTGGCCTTGGGATGAATGTATGTATAAAGTTTCATGGCAATCTTCCATGTAGTTCAGGAGGAGTAGTGATAACAAACTTGTGCTAACTGATAGATGGGCAACAGATGACAGATAACAGGCCATCCCATAAGCTATTCTAGTCAATGACCAGTAGAGCTAAAAACTGGTATAAGAAAAATGCTTACTGTAAAAGTGTTACCTACTGTAAGCTGGTAGATAGCTTTGCCTCATGTTGTGCTGTCACAACTGGACCCAAGGAATAACTGCTTTGCTCTGGTGCGCCACAAGTTACAAGGATGAAAAAGTAGAGCAAGATCGCCAGAAAGTGACCCGCATATAATCATCCAATGAGGAGTGATTCAAGTACTGGTTGGCCCAAGATGCAGCAATAGCCCAATTCTCATGAAAGAAAGATCCCTCTTGGTGAAGGATTTATCAGATCTCTTGATAATGAGGACAATCCACCTTAAGGCCCTAACTTGATCATCACCAGCAGAGATATGACTGAGACTGAGAATCTCAAAAGGAACAGGAGCTACTCAAGGTATCTGATTCTTAGACAGAAACCCTGGTTCATAAGCATGGGTTTTAGATAATACTAATACTAATACTACTAATAATGATGATGATTTTATTTAGAGAAGATTAACTCAGTTAGTTACAGGAACTAATCTACCTTTGAGGCCTTCTGTTATGTACAATATGTACAGTATATACAGCACAATGTGATAAATTTGGCAATAACACTAACAAATTGAGTTATTATGGAAATCAAACAAAGTTTCAAGCCTATACCATATGCATAAGAATCAGTGAGCACATAAACATATATAAACAATCATATTGTATTGAAATTCATGTGAAAAAAATGTATAAGCAGACAAAAGCAGGAGGTATTTTTATATTACTTAGAACTGTTTGACTGTCTTAAGATTTCATCCATTTGAGACACTGATTATGAAATGAAGAAATGCTAGAAGCCTGCCTGTTGTTGTTCCATACCAGTGGAACAGATTACTGACAGCTCTTTTGAAATAATTCCTTCTTTGCCTTTGATATAATGAAATTTTTACTTCTAACAGACCTTAAATTTGGAGTAAAATCAGCATCTTTTTGGTAAAAGATATTGCTTACTAACAGGTAGATAGGAATGGCTTTTTTGGACACTTTATACATAAATTTGGCCTTTCTATGGAATATTCTTTCATGTATTGGTAAAATGTTTACAATATTTATTGTGTCCTGAAAATTGTTATAAATTGATCTAGAATTTAATGACATGCCCTCTTTTAAAGACTGAAAAGTTTTCTTATTTTTGAATTAGAGGTGTTACCCCAAATTACATTACAATAGTTCAAATATGGCCAAATATAACTTTTATAAAGGATGACCATATACTGAAAAGGAATTAATATTCTGATTTTCTTAAGTAGTCAAAGATAAGAATTAACCTTTTTTGAAACATGTTTAATCTGAACAGATCAAGTTCAATTGTTATCAGCAAATACACAAAGAATCTTTAGAGGTCATATTAAGGTTATTTTTTTCTGTATTTATAATCATAATATTTTCCTTGCACCATACTTTAGGTCTGTTAAGAGCATCTTATAAGTTATTTTCATGTTCGGTTTTAGTTTTACATGACTCAGATAGTGTAGTGTTGTCTTAAGGGGTAAGTCATTAATAAATGGAATGAATAACTTTAACACCCATAGAACAAATGAAACGTTCCATCTAGGCAATAATGAGCAAGAATCTGGCCTCTAAAGCTCAAAATACCTGATAAGATCTTAAAGGTGAGGATCTAACCCAATGGCGATGCCCAGAGATAACTTTGGAGTATTAGAAAGGGCTGCCCTATAGCCCATAATGGTAGATACTGAATATTTTCTTTCCTCGAAAAGTAAGAGAAGAAAGTCTGCAACTGCAGTTAAAGGAGGACAGATAGGATCAATGCATTTCCTACTGCACCAATTACAGAAGATCCTCCACTTTACCTTGTAAACTTGGAAGTAGATTGCCTCTTAGCCTGAGTGATCCAGGCAACCTTGTTTTGGTCTTGGTGGATCGATTGTTCAAGATGAGCCAAGTGTGGTTTGTTGTGTAGGAGAGATTCCCTGTGCTGTGACAGCTGGGCTATCCCCTGTAGTAATCCCTTGGGTTCTTCTACCAACAGATCGAGAAGATCACTGAACCACAACAAATGGACCCACAGTGGGGCTATCTAGATGAGCAGAGACATGGAGATCCTGATCTGGTGGAGAACCTGCAGAATTGTTTTGAAAGTTGGGAAGGCATAAGTGTACAGGTGATCTGACTTCAGACTGAAAGCATCCACCATCCAAGCCCTCTGATCTGGTACTAAATCTCACTGGCACCCAGTGCCCATTGACTGGTGACCGGTCAAAAACCGCTCCAGTGAAGATGATCTGACAGACAGAACTCCTTTTCGTCAAATCAGAGTCCACCTCTTATCTATCAGAGCAAGAGTGCTGCTCTTCCTTGTCTTAGGGAAGGTGCGACTCACTCTTATTGGTTACTGGCACTTTACCTCCCTTGACAGGGTGCTGCTCATCCCTGCTGGGAAGGTGCAACTTGCTCTCGAACACCAGAACTTTTCCCCTTGGGAGGGGCCAAGTTTCTATCCCTAATAGGCACTGACAACATTGAAACAATCATCAGGGATCTGAGGCCTTTTTGTGAGCTCTGAACCACAGAAATCGCTCCTCATTCTTGGCCCACTTGTGTTGTAGACTTCTTTAACCCATTTTATCCTGAATACCACTACAGTCGTAATACCTCATTCTATCCTGAATACGCCTGTGGTCGTAGTATCCCATTTTATCCTGAATACGACTATGGTCGTAATCTACTACGTATGTGTGTAGTGTCTATAGAAACATGTGTTATACATCACAAATATTTGTGTACTTCTTCACCAACACAGGAAATGGTTAAAGCACGCACGCGCAGTGAAATTTTAAAAAAAAACGTGGTTGGAAAAGTAATTGTTGGCTTGAAAATCGATCGATAAAATGATGGACGACAACTCAGATGTAAACATGGATGTTGACAGCGAGGGTAGCGACATTGAAGTTGATGATTTGGATGATTCTGATGATAATATTGACTTAAATGATGGGTTAGAATTGCGTCAAGTTGATGAAAGAGATGATGCATGGCTTCATGCACTTTTCTACAGTGATTTGGAGAATGAAGCTGACTTTGAAGGCTTTCAAGAGGAATGGGTCCAGGATGATTTTTCACCTCGGTTGCAGCCAAGATTTAAATTGATAGAAGAGGCAACTGTTCAACACCCAGAAGAAGCTGATGCACAGCATAACTTTGAGTTACTCTGGGACGATTTAATATGGAAAAAACTTGTCGATGAAACAAACCATTACGCTGAACAGGAGTGTAGAAAAAATCCCCCCCAACCAAAGTCACCAAGATGGATGCCAGTAGATATTCCCACAATGAAGGCCTTTATAGGTTTATGGGAATAATTCGTCTTCCATCAAGACATAATTATTGGCGACAAAATAAGTAGATGTTTGTCACAGCTTTCAATAAAATCATGTCTCGTGACAGATTTGATCTGATTTGGAGATAATTGCATCTCCATGACAATGAAGAACAAGCTGCAAAGCCTCAGCCAGATGGAAGACCAGAAAAACTAAAGAAAATCAGAGGGTACCTGGATTATTTAGACCAGAGATTTTCATCAAATTTTATACCCAAAACAAATGCAACTATTGATGAAAGCATGATAAAATTTAAAGGAAGGCTCTCTTTTAGACAGTACCTCCCAGCAAAGCCAACAAAATGGGGGGTGAACTATGGAATATGGCCGACAGCTCAACTGGATACATTCATAGATTCCAGGTATACACCGGCAAAGAAGATGGGCAAGAAAAGGGGCTGGCTTACAGAGTGGTAATGGATCTCTGCTCACACATGTTCGTAAAAATCTGACGGTCTATTTCGACAACTTTTACACGAGCACAGACTTACTGAGAGACTTGCATACTAGAGGGGTGATGGCCTGTGGAATGGTCTATAACAACAGGAAGGGGTTGCCAAAAGAGTTGCTGCCAAAACAGCTGAAACTGAAGAAACACGAATACAAAGTCACACAGAAGGATGAATTTACATTTTGTGTTTGGCAAGATACAAAAGCTGTTTGTGTCTTGTCAAATTTTCATGACCCATCTTCATGTGGCATTGTAAACAGAAGTTCTGGTATGGCTGTTCAGCGACAGGTTGAAGTTCCTAAAATGCTATTGGATTACCACAAAACATGAAGGGGGTAGATCTCTGTGACCAGATGGTTGGGTACTATCTTCTTCATCACCGGTCAAAAAAATGGTGGCGTCGAATTTTCTTTTACCTAATGGAAACTTCAGGGTACAATGCATATGTAATTGCACGAGACACGAATCCAGAGAAAGTCAAAAGTATGTGGCCAACATTTCAGAGCTATCTCGAGGACCTAGTTGCATCTTTGGTTGGTGACACTAGAGCTGTAAAGGCGGCAGCACTTGTTCCAGAGCCTACCAGAGGAACAGTGCAACATACTATTGAACAAATGTAAGAAAGAAAAAAAACCTGTCATGAATGTTCACTGGCCGCTCAACCTGGAGAGAGAAGAGGGGTGACAAAATTTGGTTGCAGGGAATGCAATGCCCCTGTTCATACCGAATGCCAGGGAAAACACATCACTAGGCGTCTAAATGCTTAAAAGCTGATGTTTACACAATAACTGATGTAGAATTGGCAGTTTCAGAAATGAAGTACGTTTTTGCAATGTGATGTGGACATTTATATTTGCGATTAAAGTAATATTGTTATTACTGACATAGTGATGATGTGGACCTCAAATTTGGACAAACATTCTACTGATTAATTACCTTTATCATACTCAAAGATTTCTAGGATTAATTTGTGACTAGGATTAATTTGTGACATGTTTTCATAAGAAACTGCACGCTGAAGTACATGTTTTGGAATGTGATGTAAAAAATTGTTCCAGGTGTTTTGTTGTCCAATTATAGTAAAATTATTATAACTTTTGAACTAACAGTGCTAGAAACTTCAAATTTGGACCAAAATACAAGAAATAGAATTATCTTTATTTTATTCACATAATATTAGAGCATTTCATTCATCTTCATTGACAAAAGATTCATTGAACATCATAGTAAGTTTTTTAATTTTTTTTTTTTTTTCAAGTCATATTTTAAAATACAGTTGTGAGCATGTACATTGGTAAATTATAACAAAACATATATCACTGTGTTGCAAATTTTAATACCTTTTCAGAGATACATAGTTTTATATACTTTAAAAAAGAAATAACAATGTTACAACATTTTTAGTAAACATGGTGAAGGTCATCACAATTTCTGCTGCTGCTGCTGTGTGATGCTCCGTTTTACCACAATGTAGTTAGAATTGCTTCTCAGGAATCAGACACTGCAGTTGAAATTGGTAAACAGGATAAAATGGGTTAAGACCGAAAGTGATCAAGGCCCCTCCTGGGAATGAACGGGTTATCCTAAGATGAAGAGGAGGAAGTGGGATCTACTTCTTCCCAATGCATCTTTCTATGGGCAATAAATGGGACATTTGTCCATGCATGTACATTAGTACACAAAACACATGCTGGGTGAGTGTCCCAAAGGAACTTTTTGTGCCCACACTCACCCACACTTTGCAACATATTTCTGTGCTGAAAAACAAATGAATGAAAACAATATAAACGGGAACCAAAAAAGGGTAAATGATACTTACCCTGACATCGGTACTAAGAAGGGAGAACAATTACTAGAAGCACCACTATGCTGATTGAAGTGCAAACACCCTTGAAATTTAGCAAAAAGGCACACAAAAACACACAATTAAAGCAAGGACTGGGGAGAAAAAGACTCAAACAACACAAAAAAGGATATGTTAGGCTGAAAAAAGGGTTACAGACATCAATGAAGGTGAAATTCGTTGAGTGTCCTGAAACGTGTACTTGCATGTAGTCCAAGGAAAAAGAGGAAGATATTCTGTATGTTGGCTTTAATTAGGGAATTCAATTCAATTCAATTTTCAATTCTTGGCCTCCAATTACTAATTGGAAGAAGGAATATATAGCTTGGACAGGGGACTCAACATCCCAGAAAAGGAAAGCAATGCAATAGCAGCAGATATGTATTACTGCTACAAAAATTCTGCTTATTTTAGTGTGTCTTTGCCAAAAGCGCTTCTTAATGCAGATCATTTTTTCCCCTGGTGACCGCTGACCTATTACAAAGGGATGTAACTCTTACATCTCATTGGGATATCTGCAGATTGGTCTCTTTTCTGACTAATGACTGACTAATGACTTTAAACATATCTTCCAAAGATGAACAGTCACATTTTCTGTCACACCTTTCCAGAAGGATTCATATATTAATTAAAATTAGGTAAACGATGTCAGTGGACATTCTCTATATATTATCCTCCTATTCTCATCAAGACACAGTATATATTGCTATTGGGTTTTCTTACCTGAGACTTTTGTGGTTCAAACTCAATGCTATACAGTTAATGGCATGTTTGTGGGCAATGACTAAGTTGAAACCATACTGAAAGAAAAAGAAGGTTAACAGAATATATCAGTTGAACATACCAAATTATTAATGATACTTGGGATACTGACATAACAGACTGGGCAAACAATGGATATAAACCAATGTTCTTCTTGTATAATAAATTTGGAGCCAATTTTCATAGAATGAAGTAAATTTCATAAATAGTTTATCGTAAATACTCTATCAAAGATTTTTGGCTTTGTACACAGATGATTCTGGAATAATTAAAGCTCTACATCTTGTTGAATATGAATAAATAGCAAATATGCAAGCTATTAAACCAGGAGAACTGAGAAGGTGGTTAATTCCTTGACCTAAAGTTTTTTGTTTCTATTATGATCAATCTCTTTGTAGAAATCATCTAGAGACTGACATTACTGATGTATTCGCCTCTCATGACAGGTGTAGTGGAAGCAGGTGAATTCCACCTTCGTATATTGTGTGTATAGGTACTCAACAAGAGTCCCTTGAAGGGACTGATGCTCCACTGTCCCAAAAATATATCCAGGAATTCAAGGTAAGACCGTTTCTTCTTTTTTAACTATGGAGTGTTGAAACCATCTCTGATATTCTTGAGCGACAAGATTTTCAAATTAGCCACTGTGGCAGTCATAATGGATGCAAGATCGGCACTATTTTTTGTTAGAACAAACTAGGCACTATTATTAGACTATTGGTGAAAACCCAATGTTGATAAGACCATCCACTCAGCAGACTTAGTGACAAGATTTTCATTATGTTCATTGTGGCAGCCATATTTGAGGTCAGATTGGCACCATTTTTAGAAGTTGCAATTAATAAGATTTTTAAGATGGATGCCATAGTGGCCATACTGGATGTCAGATTGGCACCATTTTCATTTAGTACCAACTACAGTACACACATCCACAATACATGGTAAGGGTAGATGTTGAAAAACTCTAGTTAATGTGCAGAAACAAAATTGGTAACAGACAGATGGATGGACAGACAGATGGAAATCATAACACAATATGCTCTGCCTTATGGCAAGCAAATAAAATGTGTTTCAATGAAAATGCTATGTCAATATGACTACCCATTAAGTTAAAATAGCAATAAGAAGATTTCCAAGATGGCAACCAATTTCATTTATGACCAACTAGATCATGGAATGAATGTGTCTAAAGTTTCATTGCAGTCATAGCAAACATTTGCAAACCTAGTAACACAACTTTCAAGATGGCCACCATGGCAGCCATGTTGGATATAATATCTGCACCATTTTTAATTAGGGCTAACGACAAATCATAAAAAGTGTTTTAATGAAAACCCTATGTCAAAATGACTATCTATTTAGGAGTAGTGGTAATGTTCAAGATGACTGCCATATTCAAGGTCTGATACCATTTTCATGTAGGACCAACAAGATCTTGGGACTAATGTGTGTGCAAAGTTTCATGACAATAACAAACTTGTGCTATCACAATAACAAGATTTTCATAATGGGTATCATGGCAGCACTGTTGGATGTCTGGTCTGTACCATTTTCAATTAGGATAACAACATCTTGTTAGAAATGTTTTAGTGACAACCCCATCTCAACAGGCCTATCCATTTAGGATGAGTAGTCATATGATTTTCATAACAAATGTCCAACAGTTACCATTTTCATTTAGGACCAACCAAACCTTGGGCTGAATATGTGTGCAGAGTTTCATGACAATACTCTCAGTAGTTTAGGAAGAGTAGCAATAACAAACTTATGCTAATGACAGACCATCGCATAAACTCTTCTTCTCTTTAATGAGCAGGGTCCATGATGGACTCAAATTTGTAGGTAAAGTGACTTCTCTCCCATGTCAGAATAGGATGAAGTGTTGGGAAAATAGAAGTGGTTGCAGAGTGGTCTAAATTTTAGGATGTTTACAACAATTGCTTAAAATTGCCATTTTACTAAACCGTCAAGTCACATAATATAAAAAGAAAAGAAATACAGTATATACTCACTTATAAATTGAGTCCAACTGCAAACTGCACAGACCCAGATCTGAAATGGCAAAATGCACTGGCAGATCTGGGACTCTGCAGTTTGTTAGGAGTAATCAGTAGAACAAACAACATAAGCCCTGATCTGCTGGTGCATTATGCAACTGCAGATCAGGATCTATGTTGTTTGCAGTTAGACTGGACTTATAAGCGAGAATATATGTACTCATTAAACTTTATGAAAATATTAAATCCATCTTAGTTTGATTCAGCAAAGTTGTTGTATGACTTTGTTATTACGGAATATGTTGACCTCAAAAATAGATTGCTATCGAAAATGGGTGACAGTTATCAACGTACAAGTCTTTTCCTGCTTTTACAGGATGAAATACAAAATAAACTTGCTCACTCATACTAGCAATCAGCCTTCAAGCCTCCATTGAGTAATAATTTACTTGTGACTGGGCTACAAATGAATGAAATTTCACTCACAGACTTCATGTGTGAATTTTTGGCAATAATCTTGTATATTGAAACTTAGATGCCGACATAAAGAATCCTTCAACTGATACAAAAGTTGATCAATAAGCATGAAATACTATGTTTAAACTGTTTTGCATTGAACAAAAAGACACAATACTTTTATATTACACTCAGAATACAAAAGCATTCAATGGCCTGAAAAGGAGTTTGGGGTGTTTGAAAAAGTCTACTACAGAAAAGGTGAAGTCAACTTCACTTTCTTTGCATATTTGAATCAAATAACATGCACTGGGATGATTATTTCACCTGAATCGCCCCCTACTGTGGATCATGAACCAGCAGAGCTAAAAGATCAAGACTACAATACACAAATCAATGGTCTTAAAGGGGGAGTTTAAGCATCATATCAACATCTATTTCCTGTTGTACTTTCTATTACCTGGTGATTCATGATAGCTCGGAGGCACATGATACAGACATGGACGTCATCACGAGCCTCCCCCATATTCAGTTTGGCAGTGAATTTCATCCCTCGAGGTGAACTTATTGTATTGGAACGTTTTAAATTACGCGAAGGACTCCTCGCAAGGCCTGAATCTAGACTGGAACTCTTCTCTCTGTTCAGTAACTGCTCCCTCCTAAAATGGATAATGTAAACATGATTATATTACAAACTATATAACAATACTAAACCATATGACAGATTATAATTAAATATCTACCTATCAATATTTCTGTTTAGACAGATTGATATTATAATTATTTCTGCTGCTTATTACAAACTGGCATTCAAGATGTTCTTACAGCACATTTTCACACAAATTGTGCATAAATCAAGATAGTCAAACTGGTCAATAGCTGCCACCCACGGGAAAAGGCCAAACTGGCCTTTGTACACAGGTGACCTATGTATGCAGGTTCACCCTTCAAACTTAGTTTTTGGACATATATGATGCACCAAATACCATCATCATTATTAGTAGTAATAGTAGTTACAAATGTATAACATGAATTCTGATAGAGAATCGTCATGGCAAGGCTTCTTGCTTCATTTTTGAAAGACATTAGCTCCTTAAAAAGCTGGTAATTGTACGCTGATAATTGTTAATCTAATTATTACTGAACCGTCAACAATAAAGCCATTAAATCTTCTTTGTGTCTGTCTTCAATGCATCCTGTTACCATGGATTGAGCAATTAATTGATTTATAAATTCAGGTGAGAAACGTTTTTTGACCACCGCTCAATTGCTCAATCCATGGTAAACAATAGCCAACAGATGTTTGCTCAGTCATCTGGCATATACATCCAAGCGCCAAACAATGCGGTGGTCTAAAAAAGTTTCTCACCTGAATTTATAAATCAATTAATTTACCTACTGTGCCTATTTAAAGGGAAACCAAAGACCACCAATATGTGCTCAATCAATCACCATACACACCCCTTAAATAAGTTTATTGCCCAAAATGTCAGGAGCAGTTTTAATCATTGCCACATACCCCACTCCTTCATCCTAATCCATTTTATTTTAGAGTCAAACAGCAGCTCCAAATCACTCCCATATACACAAGCCACTTGTCACTGTAATGCTAAAGTTACCTGTATAGCTGTACTGTTATCGACCACATACTAGAACTGAACCATTTAAGTTGTAAGGGTGGAAGGATTTGCTATTATAATCAAACATAAAACTCCCTGTTTTTTGCTCTGCAGCAGTGCAGTCATAGTTATAAATGTAAGTTTCAATGAATATAGGTTTTCCTTTGTCTTTTTAATGAATGAGTGTTTTTATGGAAATGACTCCTTACCCATGAAATCTAATGGTTAACTCCTAAACTTTGTCCAGGCAGCTATACACACATGTTGAATAGTTGATATCAAGTACAAGGTCAATACACACATGTTGAATAGTTGATCTCAAGTTCAAGGTCAATACACACATGTTGAATAGTTGATATCAAGTACAAGGTCAATACACACCTGTTGAATAGTCGATATCAAGTACAAGGTCAATACACACATGTTGAATAGTTGATCTCAATTTCAAGGTCAATACACACATGTTGAATAGTTGATCTCAAGTACAAGGTCAATACACACATGTTGAATAGCTGATCTCAAGTACAAGGTCAATACACACATGTTGAATAGTTGATCTCAAGTACAATGTCAATACACACCTGTTGAATAGTTGATCTCAAGTACAATCTCAATACACACCTGTTGAATAGTTGATCTCAAGTACAATGTCAATACACACCTGTTGAATAGTTGATCTCAAGTACAATGTCAATACACACCTATTGAATAGTTGATCTCAAGTACAATGTCAATACACACCTATTGAATAGCTGATCTCAAGTACAATGTCAATACACACATGCTGAATAGCTGATCTCAAGTACAATGTCAATACACACCTACTGAATAGTTGATCTCAAGTACAATGTCAATACACACCTATTGAATAGTTGATCTCAAGTACAATGTCAATACACACCTGTTGAATAGTTGATCTCAAGTACAAGGTCAATACCCTAAACCTCCTGTATGAATTTCAGTTGAAATATTTTTGAAGCCCAAATACAAGTTTCTTTTTAGAAACTCAGAATGTCTGATTTATGTATTTTATTATCAGTCAAATATCAGACCCTTAAATAGGAATGTTTCAGAAAAGTGTTTCATAAGTTAGTGTGTGTATTAGCAAAAAATTAAGTATTTGGATTTGAACAGAATCTAGTAGACAAATTCTAGAAATTATGCTTCATTATGCACATTTTCGATGGAATTACTATTATGAATAAGATGAGATCGGCTGGTGAGTACACATACATGTACTCTATTTACACTTCAGTTGCCAATTTTTTTTATATATGTATATGTATGTATCAATGAATGATTCTCTGCCACCAAATAAATATTAAATGTAATAACGGTTTTAAGTATTTCTCTTTTAATATGCATCAAGTTGGTAACTGTGTCACTTAAGTCTACAGTTTCTGTTCCCCAATCTCCACGTTTTCTGTGCAACCCTATTTCGTATAGCTAAGAGGATACACACTCAATATTTTCTTCAGTTATCTGACTTGGTTGGATATTGCACGATACGGTACATAGCATGATGGCACTTTGTGGACCCTGACTATTGTGTTATTGCAGGATTTCACTGTATTACATTATTAACAGATTTATGTGCACTATTTAGCAAAATCACAAAATACATGTATACATGTATGTTGTTCTCTCCCAAACTTAAGTTCCTCATAATAATACTGTATCCTGCTCACTTCAATCCATCTTATAAATTAAATCATCACTGACTCTTTAAAAAATCACTCATCATTGTTTTGTGCACCATGACAAAATACTAATTTCCCTACTGACAGCTTGCATATTACTATGTAACAGCGGACTGACTCTTTGTTTGTCCAACTTGTATAATTAAGCTTAAAACAGCTGTTCACACTTCAAACAATATCTGGATTAACCAGTTGCTCAACTTGCCGAGATCAAAAGACAGCTGGCTTATGTGAGAGGCCTGTGATGAACAGGGAATGAAAAGAAGCCTTATATAGCTATTGCTAGTAACACATGAACTGAAACTTTGCCAGCCTTTACAAAACAAATTTTTAAATACTGAATGACCACTGAACCTAATGAAAAAAAATGTAACGTGTACCTGTCCTCAAAGATGAACTTTTTTCATGAGAGACAGCTTTAATGCACAGGTGAATAGATGAAGATATCAAACTATACCTCTCACATTGTCCCACCATCCAGCAAATGAATTGCTTCTACCCTCTACCCTGATGATAACAACTGTTTTGCTCTGGAATTTGACATATTGACTGGAGTATGGTGCGTACAAGCAAAATAAGAAATGTCAGCACATCGATTAACGTTACATGCCTTTATCTAAACAATGTCTTCCTCCTGAAGCAAAAGTTAAGTTTGCGCACACTGAGCAGTCAATGGTGATATGCTCCAGTGAATGCTTAAATAAGTGAGAAACCTTTATTTGGTTAGGAAACACATGGCTGCTGACCACAGAAAGCAGGCGACTGTTATATACATGACATTTATATAGGAAATTTGCTGGGGAGAAATTAGAAGACCAGGTGACTGCTATATAAAGGTGACCATTTAGACAGGTTTGACTGTATTTATAAACAGTTCTCCCTCTTTATAAGGCAGCAGTTGGAGTCCATACCTGACAACTGTGTTACTTACCTAACCACCAAATAGCAAAAATAATCAAAATAGGATGAATGAATGTATGTGTGTTTATGTGGGGGTCAGAAGGGGAGAGGAAGGGATAAACAAAATGCCAGTCAAATGTACAGTAATAATGTCAGCTTATGCAACCTTCACATTCAAGAAACATGCACCAAAGCAAATCGTACTTTAGGCCTATTTAGACCTAACAAAATGTGAAAGAATTAGCTTTCAAAGGTTTAGTTAAACCTATTTTTTATATGTTTGTACAGTCTGGGACTCCCAGTCTCAAGTATGACAGAATGAACTTGAAAAAAATCCAAAAACAATCAGCCAGATTTGGTACATCCAATTACAACTACACACTAGGAAGTATGACCTTAATATTGAACAAGTTGTCTCTGAGCCTTTAATCCAACATAGATTGGAAAACAGATTAACATGTTTTTACAAAGGTTTAAGAATCACTGCAAAAATCATCTGCTACAATTTGACCAAAATCAAAAAGGAAATTAGCATGAATATACCTATAAGATATCCATTGCTTGAACAGATAGTTATAAACTTAGTTTTTTCTCCAAGAACCAACAAACACTGGAATTTCTTACCACAACTATTAATCACAAGCATTAAACCTTCATAAAACCCAAAATAATGCAATTTAAAAATTAATTACTACAGTCACATTTTTTCTGAAACTGTTTTATGCTGACATTAAGATGTCATTATGATGTAGTACTAAACTAATCAAGATCTCACATAACCCAGTTTTTATTTTTTGACCATGAGTTTCATAAACAATCAGCCCCACTAGATTGAACCAGAACATATTTGGAACAACCATTTCATTTTTAGGGTATATTCTTGATAATACGTGACACAAATATCTGCAATTGGCCATTCTAAAAAAAATACAAGTAGATAAAGTCTTCAGGGGAGACATAACAAAAAATAATACATTCCATCAAGGTGGGTGAACAAAAAGAAGAGAATGATAGTATCCGTCACGATAATGACATGCATTCCAATTTGAATGACCAGGTAGATAAAAATTCTTTAACACTTTCATCTGTTATGATGGATGATGCCATAACAGCTATTAGGGAAGAGTCCCTCAAAATGGCTGATACTCTACTGGCTGAAAACAATTTCCAGGAATCTAATATAAGACTATTCCTTCTGTCCTTTATGGTTTTTTTAAATGCTGAGTATTGAAACCATTTGTGTTATTATTTTTTTAACTGCTGAGTACTGAAACCATTTCTGTTATTTTTGAGAAACTCCAACATACCAAATTTGGTAACAAAAATATTTTCTTACTTGTCTGATTCACAAGTTCACAAGACACCTGTAAGTGCAATACACATTTTTTAGTCATGGCCTTTGACCTTGAATCTATCATGGATAGAAAAAAAATCACTAAACTTGTCTCAGACAATGTCAAGATATACCCACATGCTAAGTTTGGTAAAATCTATAATTAATATTTGTTGGGAAAATAAATTTTATTTAAGTGGCATCATTGAAGGTATCCATACCTTAAGTTCAAGCCTTTTAGAAATTTTGCTCAAGACACATGGTCTAGAACTGAAGTTATTATGCATAAACCATTTTTCTTCTTTCAGTCACAGTGATCTTGACCGTTGACCTTTTTACCCCCAAATTAATAGGAATCCTCCTCATCCAAGTGCATGCCATCCACAAAGTTTGGTCCAGATCTATGTTGCAAAATAAATGTTATTGTGAGGAAACCATTTTACTTCTTTAAGTCTCAGTGATCATTGACTGTTTTATCCCAAGATCAACAAGTTTCTTCCCTAGCCTAAGTGCAAACCATAAAAGTCAGTCCAGGTCTGTAATATTGAACTAATGTTATTGTGCAGAACCACTGTTCATCTTTCATTCACAGTGACCTTGACCTTTGTTTAAACCTGAAATCAACAGATTTCATCCAAAACCGAAATGCAAGCTATCTGCAATGTTTGATAACTGTAGATGGTGAAAAACTCGAGTTATGGTGCAGGAACGAAATTGGTAACAGACAAGCACACAGATGGACCAACTGATGATGGCTGAAAATCATAACTTAATACACTCCATCTTATGGTGGGCATATAAAAACAAGCCATTAGCAGCCTCAATTATGGTGCCTAAATCCTACAAGTTTTTCATATGTCCCAACACCCCTCCCAAACTGTCCACCTCTTGCCTTCTCATCATATATGGTATTTAGGACAAAAGGTTCTAAGCCCATACATGTACCATGATATACTTTGTTTCAGTGTACTGAACATACTATTTAAGATCTTTTCTTTCATCATCTACTCTCATTTAGATTGATCAACATTCTGTATTGCAACTCAGGGGATCTGGGCTAAGTAACACTCATGTAGGCCTAAGTAACACTCATTTAGGCCTAAGTAACACTCATTTAATATTCACAGCTCTCCCTCAATATAACACAATTCTGAATGTAGCATGGTACCACTATGACCAAAACTATAAAAATAATAAATAAAATACAACCAAAAAATTTAGAATTTCAAACATACATTAGCTGAAAAATGTATGTGAAAACCATTGTATTTGAATTGATCAAATGTATAAACAAAATGGGTTGACAGAAAACAACATGAAGCTTATAATTATATCTTTATTTCCTTTTTAAAACAACATTATTTGACAAATTAAATACACAGATATCATGAAATGAAAAAATATATTTAATTCACATAAACCAAAATTATTAATTATCAAATTTTTAACCATTCTCGTTATATCGTGGATCAGTATATAACGTGATTGGCAGTTAATTACTCCCCACTCCCCAACACATGCATGTATTCACTGAATTTGTGATCATTCTCACTGTACTGTGGTTTGGTATATAATGTGGTCAGCAGTTATAGACCAAAACTACCACGTTATAATAAAGGAGAGCTGTATTCTGATTGCTATTAATATATTGGAACTGAGTAGGTTACCATATATACTCGCTTATAAGTCAAGTCCAACTGCAAACAACATAGACCCTGATCTGCCATCACATAATGTACTAGCAGATTAGAATCTATGTTGTTTTTTTCTGCTGATTACTCCTAACAAACAGAATAGACCCAGATCTGCCAGTGCATTATGCAACACCAGATCTGGGTTTATGCATTTTGCAGTTGCACTTGACTTATAAGTGAGTATATATGGTATGTGTACATGTAGATTTTGAGCTCAATAGTGGTGTCATTGTTAGGTCTATCATAATATTCAGGTTCAGTGAGTTCATGTCCAGTTCTGCATTTTTGATCCAGTAATTTCACCTGACACCTCAGAACAGATAATCTAATAGCAGATTACAAATTGCTCAATTTTCAACTTCCAAGGTTATCAAATTATTGCAGCAACATCAATTACTGCTTCATGCTCCTAGACATTCAGTGTATATATTTATTGTTAAATTCACCAGACACCTCAGGTTGTTCATTGCTTGCTCTCATGCGGCTCCAGAATCCTTGATTTATAGCAACTGTCTCTTCAGTTTCAACAAATAATAACTATGATCTAATGTTTTATAATTCCATAGTGCACCTAAGACAAGCACATATACCAGCTCTTGAGGACTCCAAAGAATCTTCCCTCTCAAAATTCCAAATTTAGTAAAATCATGTAATGTCAAAGGGTTCATCAAGAGGTATGCAGCTTGCTAGACATGCCTTTTTATCTAGATCCATTTACCAGACTGTATTGCTAGACATGCCTTTTTATCTATATCCATTTACCAGACTGTATTGCTAGACATGCCTTTTTATCTATATCCATTTACCAGACTGTATTGCTAGACATGCCTTTTTATCTATATCCATTTACCAGACTGTATTGCTAGACATGCCTTTTTATCTATATCCATTTACCAGACTGTATTGCTAGACATGCCTTTTATCTATATCCATTTACCAGACTGTATTGCTAGACATGCCTTTTATCTATATCCATTTACCAGACTATATTGCTAGACATGCCTTTTATCTATATCCATTTACCAGACTGTATTGCTAGACATGCCTTTTATCTATATCCATTTACCAGATTGTATTGCTAGACATGCCTTTTATCTATATCCATTTACCAGACTATATTGCTAGACATGCCTTTTATCTATATCCATTTACCAGACTATATTGCTAGACATGCCTTTTTATCTATATCCATTTACAAGACTGTATTGCTAGACATGCCTTTTATCTATATCCATTTACCAGACTGTATTGCTAGACATGCCTTTTATCTATATCCATTTACCAGATTGTATTGCTAGACATGCCTTTTATCTATATCCATTTACCAGACTATATTGCTAGACATGCCTTTTATCTATATCCATTTACCAGACTGTATTGCTAGACATGCCTTTTTATCTATATCCATTTACCAGATTGTATTTTTTTCTCATGTTTGTTATCTGCATATACAGAGCACTTATTGAACTGTTACTAACAAATGTCATTGCCTCTTATAGCATTTTGTTGTACTATCTGGTTGCAATCTTCATTACGAATTATATGTAAGTCTGTAGGCTTTCTTTTCTACGGTTTTAATTTGACACTGTATCATACATTTAATTTGCAATTTTATTTTATTATTATTTTTTTATTAGCCTATATTAATACATCCTAACTCTATACCTATCATATACACATCTTTGGTACAATTTTTGTTTCTTGAACCTTTCAATCTTTATTACAGGAAGTATGGCATTTATAATCCACAATGGATAAAGAACCATACCATAAGCTCACTTGGCCTTATGGCCAGGTGAGCTAAACAGGTATTGACTTTAAGCTTTCCTGAAAACAAAACATCCATTCAGCCTATATTAGGTGGAACTTTGACAATCTATGGTAGCAAAATAAAAAATCTAGGCTTTCTTGATCATAAATTGAAAAAATTTAAAGCATAAATAACTGTATTATAAATGAATATTTAAAAATGAAATTGTAAAATGTGCCAAATTCTATGCAGGATTTGGTTGCCATGGCAATGGACTATGTCGCCCCTTGCATGCTGAAATAAAGTAAACCCAATAACCATCGAGTACTTACAACAATATTACCCACTATAAAAAAAAAAAATTATTACTGGATTAGAAGTAAACTCATAAGGGATGTCAAATTACTGAATCAATGGAAAATGTCTGTGCAAATTAGGCAGTTCAACCTCCAAACTGAAGTACAGTAAAGGGTTAAATGGAGATGGAGACATTATTTTTTACTGTGACCGGTAAGTTTAGGTCATCAAGCACACAAACAGAAGGAATGCTGGCCTGAAGATCAGAATAGTTTTAAGCTTGAGTTTGAGAATGCTATGATTAGTCAACGAATCATGCAATACTTCTGATATCCCTTTACTAGGTAAGAGTGCAAAGTTCACACTGTAGCTCTGAGTTTTATGATCTCCAAGCCTAATCTGATGTATTCTCTCCTGATAATATTTATGTGTACTAAGTCTCATCCTTACAAACTGCATAGACCCAGATCTGCCGGCACATTAATTATGCGACGGCAGATCTGGGTCTATGCAGTTTGCAGTTGGTATCGGCTTATATGCGAGTATAGATAGAAATCATATCTCACCATTGTGATGTAATGTCATTGGATTCTGCACAATGAAAATATCGGCAAAATATATAAATTGATGATATCATATAGATCTGAGATACCCCCATCCATCCCCTGGCCTATGTAAATCCATTTCCAATTTACTGTAATACAGAACACTAATGCAGGGTAGCATGTTTACCTTAATCAGCTGTGTCCTCAGCATTAGTTCATTTCAGTCAATACATGTTTGTCAGTAACTGTCTTTGAGTAATGATTAGTGGAAAAAAACAACGGAATTTTCCACAAGCTGTAACCTTGGCCCTGGCACTTGGCCAGGCATGTGTCTTTATAGTATAAACTAAGTGATATCATCACGACGATATGACAAACAAGAGCACCATGAATGGCACATTATATGCCCACCCCGTGTTTAATAGTCCTCTATGTATACAGTAAAACCTGTCATGAGAGACCGCCCCTTCTGCCAGCAAAAAACGGTCTCTCAAGACAGGTGGTCTCTCATAACAGGTTTGTACAAAAAGACCAGTTTCCAAGGTCGAAATTCAGCACTGTTCAAGAGGGAAAAAATAAGCAAAATCATGTACATTTATTGTATTCTTTGTTCATAGTTCTTGTTAAAATATTGCATGCATTAATCTGAAAATAATTTTAAATAGTAATAAAGATATAAATCTATCATTAAACATGAATCACATTTATATTTGAAGATCACACGTACATGTACTAGTATTAGCATATTAGTTTGTTTCTAATTGACTCCTTGTCTTTTATAACACCCTAAATTTTAGTTTTACCGACGTTTCAAGTGGCTGCTATGTTGCAAACGGTCTCCTGTTTTTCACTTCTTTCAATTACATTAATTCTTTCCTCCAATGTTAGAATTTGTCTCTTTTTCATTGGAGGTTCTGCCATTGTTATTAAAGTGCTAGGTGTTAATGTTATAAGGGATCAATTGTAATAACGACTGTCGCGGTCTTGATCAGGCTTTGGGGAAATATGGAATACATATACAATGTATATGTACCAATGAATGAAATAAAAAGACACAATTAATTTATCCAGAAACAGAATAAATTTATTTAGAGACAACAGTCAAAGACTTTATTCACTGACGATACAAAGGGATTAACTTTATAAACAGAGCGTGTAACCGGCTGCACTAAGGTGAACAGATGACGATTTAGTGTGTGTGCTATAATCACTGTAACATCAAAAACACCCCAACAAACAACACAAGCCCTTCACAATGACAATCGAATCCGGAAAACAATTCTCACCTACTGGTATTAAAGACAAAGACAAAGACCTCATTCACCCCAGGCATTATGGATTAACTCCAAAGACAAATGATGTATGCGACCGCTATATTGACTTTGGCACTACAATGGCAGTTAGTGACATGTACTTTAGTCTGGTTTACAGTCTAGAACAAAGGAAACTA
Source organism: Margaritifera margaritifera (assembly GCA_029931535.1). NCBI lineage: Eukaryota > Metazoa > Mollusca > Bivalvia > Unionida > Margaritiferidae > Margaritifera > Margaritifera margaritifera. The sequence goes on from JAQPZY010001692.1 coordinate 8,926,912, forward strand.
CATGCATGACCTGAAAAAGTTAGAAAACCGGTAGCCAGTCTAATTTGTTTTTATAAAAAATGTTTTTAGAACAGTCTTTACTTTGGAAGCGGTCATTGTTACAAAGGATAAAATAAACGTCAGTGGTGTTTGTCTCAGTTCTCGCGATAGGGTCGTTCATAGCAGTATTATTTTAGAACAAGCTGCAATACGCAAATTCGCGGGAAATCCTATGGATCATACTTTAGTCTCGCAGAAATAGACGAGGTATTTCCGAATGAGCAATCTGCATGTGCTCTAGTCTGGTGTACAATCTATAACATATGACACTACATGCATGACCTGTACAATTCAAGAAACCGGTAGCCAGCCTAATTTGTTTTTAACGTCTTTGCTTCTTAAGCGGTCGTGGTTACAAAGGGTTAAATAAAGGTCAGTTGTGTTTATCTCTGTTTTTGTGATGCGGTCGTTCATAGCAGTGTCGAAATGCATATTTTGCCAAGAAATCGCGGTCGCTGGTTGCGTTCTGCAGGTGGTCGCTCACGACAGTGCGTTTATATAATAAAATCGATCCGCGCATTACGATTGTGGTCGCTCATGACAGGTGGTCGCTCATAGCAGAGGTCGCTCATGACAGGTTTTACTGTATAAGTGAAATTTTTATGCATAAACAGTTTTCCTTATTTCAGTCAGAGTGATCTCGACCTTTGCTCTTTTGACCCTGAAATCGATAGACTTCTTTTGTATTCAAAGTGTAACCCATCCACAAAGTGTGGGCCTGGTCTATGATATAGAATTAATGTTAATGCGTGGAACCATTTTTCTTCTTTCAGTCAGTGACCCTGACCTTTAACATTCTGACCCCAAAATAAATACATATCTTCCTTATCTCTAGTGCAAGAGATCCACTAAGTTTAATTAAGTATTGAAGTATATCCTGAAGAGCTAATGTTATTGTGCATGAATCATTTTTATTTTTAGCCAAAATGATCTTGACCTTTGACCTTTTTACTCCCAAATCAATACGGTTCTTCCTTGCAACAAGTGCAAACCATCCATAAAGTTTGGTAACGGAAGAGAACTCCAGATATTGTGCAGAAATAATTTTTCTTCTTTCAGTTAGAGTAACTTTGACCTTTGACTTTTGTTTCCAAAATCAATAGGGTTTTTCCTTACCCCTAGTGCATTGGTAACTGAAACGGGTGTATAAAAAGTGGAGATATCATGATATAACTTCAGGTTTTCAATAACATCCCTAAAAATAATACAGAAAGATATCAGGCCTCAGTCATACCTCATGACAACCTGGGTGAAGGAGAGATAATCCACCAGCACATCGAGGCCCTGGTTCTCCTCACTAAGAAACTCCCGCACCCATCTGCAAAACAATAATATACCACAATAACCATATATGTTGGTTTAGAATAACAATCGGGATACACACAACATTTTAAACAATATTCTGTATGTACCTGGGTCCAACAAATGTTGTGCCCAGAGTCCATGGGCTACCAAAATGATGTTTCTGGGATACCATATACTGAAGTCAGGTAGCTCAATAGGCTACTATAATTATGATATCATGAATTGTCCTAAATATATTTCAAAACATACCAACCATACAAAATCACTTTACTAACGCTAATTATTAATAATGACATCTGAGAAGGAAAAAGAAAACTCTTAAAACTGACAGTTTCTTATTTAAGTGCCTTCTTTGGGTAACATAATTTCAGCTGGGCTACCTAATCCTTCTCCAGGCAGCCCAATGGGCTCCAATGTGATTTAGAGATTTGTCAGACCCTTTGGAACACAATTTTCATAATTTTTTCTAACACGTTTATTAAGTTTTGGGACATGTGTGTTCAGTAAGCATCTTCCCTTTCCAGGTCAATTATCTTGTTTGTTCAATTAGCATTATCTGATAATTATGCATATCGTGAATATTGAAGATACCAGAACAATACCATTAAATAAATTCCTAATGTATTTCCTTTTTTTTCTCACAATTTTTAGTGACAATTGATTCATTCATAGTAAGTTTACTTAAAGTAAACTAAAACTATCCTCTTCTGTTAAGCATTAACTGGGACAAAACTGAGGCTATGTGGTGTTTTTGTGGGACAAAACTGAGGCTATGTGGTGTTTTTGTGAGAGTAACTACATTTGAAGCCTATAAAAAGAGGCCTAAGTGGGCCTGATATTGCTGGCCTGACTTCGTAACTTAACAGTTGACCACTTGAGGGTTTAGGGCACATCAGCACAATTCTTCTTATATAGTATGTTTCTATATCACCAAAAAGGCCTTTGTTCACACCTAATAAAAGACGATCCCCTCTTATGTTTCATGACAGTTTCATTTTCATGAGGAAATAATTAAAACAAATAAAATATAAATTCAGATCTTGTTCTTATTTCTTACTTAAATTCATAAAAGCATAAATTCATACTTAAAGCATAAAAAGCATAATTTTTTCAAGAACTGAGTGTGAAACTACGGCACACGTACATTTACTATGTGTACTTGTAGAGTATGCTAGCATAGTGATTCATTACACTCAATTTGATGTTCATGCAATCTCTTTTTCTGTCTTTATATAATCAATAACATACATGTATAAACAATAAATAGGCTAACATTTTGAAGCATCCTTTTTAAGTAACTTTTTTGTGTCCAAAAGTGAACATTGGAAAGAGAGAAGAATTGGATTGAGCTGGATGAAATCAATAACAAGAGTTCCCTGAAGGGACTGATGCTCTAATGTCCGAAAAGAATTTCCAACTTTCCAAGAATTAAAAATAACACCATTTCTTCTGTTTAATTGCCGAGTGTTTAAACCAGCTCTGATATTCCTGAGTGATAAGATTTTCACATTAGCCGCTGTGGTTGTCCTATTGGATATAAGATCGGCACCATTTTCATTTGGGACAAACTAGACTCCATTAGAAGACTGTGAAAACTCCATATTGATATGACAATCCATTCAGGAGAATCAGTGACACGATTTTCTGTAGGTTCATGTGACTATCATATTTGACGTCAGATTGGCACTATTTTCATTCAGGACCAATCAGATGTCCTTATTGGTCTTCTGGTGAAAACCCCATGTTGATTTGACTTTCCTTTTAGAAGGTGCAGCTATAACAAGATTTTCAAGATGGCTGACATGGTGGAAATATTGGGCGTTAGATCGGAACACATTTCATTTATGACCAACTTGACATCATAAGAAGTCTTCTAGTGAAAACCCCATGTTAATATGACCATCCACTGAGTAGAGATAACAAGATTTTCAAGATAACAGCAGTGGTGGCCTATACTGGATGTCCATGCAGAACCATTTTCAAGATGACTGCAGTTGTGGCCAAATTGGATATCCAAGCAAAACCATTTTCATTTAAGACCAACTAGACACCATAAGATGTCTTCCAGTAAAAACCCCATGTCAATGTGACTTTCTGTTCAGGAGGAGTTGCAATAACTAAATTTCAAGATGGCTGCCATGGTGGATATATTGGATATTAGATCAGTACCATTTTCATTTAGGACCAACTAGACATCAAAAGAAATCTTTAAGTGAAAACCCCTTGATGATATGACCATCCACTGAGTAATAGCAATAACAAGATTTTCAAGATAACAACTGTGATGACTATACTGGATGTCCGAGCAGAACCATTTTCATTTTTGGGGCCCCAGGTGGTCAAGTTGTCTAAGGCACTCACCTTTAAAGATTACTAACATCTCACCTCTGTCCACGTGGGTTTGAGCTTTGGCTTGGCCAGCATGGGTATTTGAGAAAGCTTCCCAGTAGCTTCCTATGGGTGGGTGATTCTTCCTGGGGTTTATCCGGGTTCTTCTTCCACCAAATATACTGGCTGCCATTTTTATTTATGACCAAACAGACCTTGGAATGAATGTGTGTGTAAAGTTATATGGCAATCATGCAAGTAGTTTAGGAGGAGTAGTGATAACAAACTTGTGCAAACAGACGGATGGGGATCGGACCGACGATGGACAACAGGTGATGCCATAAACTCTTTTGGTCTATGACCAGTAGAGCTAAAACACGAACACACACACAAATTATGTAGGTAGGTGATTGAAAAGGCAGCTGCGAGTTAGTAGGTGCTCACCAAAAATCTTTTCAAATACTAAAGTGTATTTCTGTATAGTACACAAAGTCAATGCATGAAAGACAATAGTATCTTAAAGGGACTAATACTCTACTGTCAAAAAAAAAATATTACAGGAATTGATAACAAGACCATTTCTTGCTATTAACTGCTGAGTGCTGAAACTATCTCTGATATTCTTGAGTGATAAGGTTTTCAAATTAGCCGCTGTGGTGCCCATATTGGTAGTCAGATTGGGACAATTTTCATTTAGGACCAACTAGATATCATGAGAAGTCTTTCAGTGGAACCCCATGTTGATATGACTTTCTGTTCAGGAGGAGTAGCAACAACAAGATTTTCAAGATGGCCATTGTGGTTACCATACTGGATGTCCAAGTGGTACCATTTTCATTCATGACCAATTAGACATCATAAGAAGTTTTCTAGCGAAAACCCCATGTTGATATGACTTTCTGTTCAGGAGTAGCAATAACAAGATTTTCAAGATGGCTGCTCTGGTGACTATATGTGATGTCAGAGCACCATTTTCATTTAAGACCAAACTGAAATCATAACAAATCTTTTAGTGAAAACCTATGTACCATTTTTTTGTATATTTCCACCAAACAGTTGAGGAGAAGTGGTTACAGACTGATGGACAGACTGATTGATGGATAGATGGATGGACAGACAGATGGACAGATGGAGGGTATCACTATATGACTCATGCTTTTAAAAAAAGCATTAGATAATAATAAGCACATGCCCAACTTGTAAAAACTAGCTAACAATTCCTAAACTAATATAAATCAACTAGCCAGATCCCCCCTCTGCATGAATGATCGTAACTGTTGAGTAACCCTACTGAATTCACATGAATACCACCAGTCAGCTTTTACACAAGACAAGAGGCTGTATTGAATCAATGTTATTTTCTGTTTAGACTTTGGTGACAAATTTTCTGAGGGTTACTGCAGTAAAGTACATTGGACTCATGCAGGGAAGGCACCTTGAAATCTGAGCAGATATGCATATATTTTATACAGAATTTTGTAAGACTTTGATTAGAACTCTACTTGGCGGAGTAATGTGTAAAACTTTAGACTCCATGAACAAAGTTTTGTCAAAACAATACTTTAAAGTTTTTAGCACATATGACCTTTTGACCCCCCTGAGGGACAACAGGAGAGGGAGCAATAAATAACATCCCTCAAAAAAAGCATGGGGATATAAAACATCTACAAAGGAAGCCACAGTTGGACAGAAAACACATCTTACTCAATGTGGTTGGTCCGAAGTGAAATTTCAAGATCTCGTAGGACTTGAGTTGAAGTTGCATCACCAAGCATCTTACGTTTCTGAAAAAGAAAAAACATAATAAATTCATTGCACATCCAACTATATCAAGTATGTATGTATCCATTTGAGTTTTAGGTTGTTTAGAGTTTTAGCAGATGCAGACAATGAAACTGAGAAAATCATTCTTGTGATGAAGAAGACTGGAATAATTGACGTCTAGGTTATCCTAGTTTTACTGTATATATCAGCAAAAATAAGATCAGAAAAAGTTCACTTCTGTCACGAGTGGATCAATCAGATACTATTGAGAAATTACTGGGTATAGTGGTATACACAAAATATCTACATCAAATATGAACAAGGAATATTTCACCTGCATACATTTTTTTTTACCAAAATACATGCTGAAACAGGAAAATAAGGGAATATTGTTAAACGATCATTCACATCTACATGTACATCCTAAGTAACAATAAAGTAAATACAAAAATTAATAATTAATTTTTTTAATCACACTGAAACTCTTTCAATGTATATTGCTTTTCATTAACACTGATTATAAAGTCACCAATTTAAAAAAAAAGTATATCATGAACAGCACATTATATACATGCCCTGTGTTTAATAGTCCTCTATGTAAATAACTGAATTTGTGTGAAGAAACCATTCTTCTTTTTTCAGTCAGTGACCTTGACCTTTTTTCTTTTGACTGCAAAATCAATAGGCTTCTTCCCTGCCCTAAATGCAAAAGATCCAGTGTTTGGTAGAGGTCTGTAATGTTGAACTAATACCAATGTGCAGAACTATTTTTCTTCTTTCAGTCAAAATGACCTTGACCTTTCACCTTTTGACTATAAAATCAACAGGAATCTTCTTTACCACAAGTGCAAGCCATTGACAAAGTTAAATTGAGGTATATGATGCAGAAAGTGTTATTGTATGGAAACCATTTTTATTGTTTCATAGTAACTTTGACATTTTCACTCCAAAATCAACAGGGTTCTTCCTTATCCTCAAATGTAAATCAAGCACAAAGTCTGATGACCATAGATGATGGAGAACTCAAGCTATTGTGTGGAGGAAATCATTCTTCTTTCAGAGTGGCCTTGACATTGGAGCTTTCAGCCCAAAACTGACAGGGTTCTTCAGTACAGCCATCCACAAAGTTTATTAACTGCAGATGGTGGAGAACTCGAGTTACTGTGCTAAAACCTTTTTTTTCAGTCACAGTGACCTTGACCTTTGACCCCCAAATCAATAGGGCTCTTCCTCACCCCAAATGCAACCTATCCATAATGTTTTGTAACTGTAGATGGTGGAGAACTTGAGTTATTGTGCAGAAACCATTTTTTGTCTTTACAGTGATCTTAACCTTTGAGTTTTTGAGCCTGAAATCCATGTGGTTTTTCCTTGCCCCGAGTACAAGCCATCCACAAAGTTTGGTAAATGTAGATGGTGGACAACTCAAGTTATTGTGTGGAAATGAAATTGGTAACATACAGATGGATGGACAGACAGATGGACAAATGGAAAACATCATAATATAATCCTCCTTATTGTGGGCGTATAAAAACTAGATCTGTCAGGAAGCAAGTGTGTACGGAATAGCCCTGCATGACAGATGGATGGACATCTACAACTTATAATAAGACTCTAAAAATTCTAATCTTACAAAGACGAATCTTATACAGAACACAAACACTGTCATGATACAAATGCATACCAAGTTTGATCAAGATATCTCAAAAGGTTCAGGAGAGATTAAGAGTGTGATAGACAAATAGATGGATGAATGGACGGACACGAGAGTATCTTGAAGGGACTTGTGCTCTACTGACTGAAAAGAACTTCCAGGAACCCAATAAAAGACGGTTCATTCTTTTTTAAGTGCAGAGTGTTTAAACCATCTTTGACACTCTTGAGCCATAAGATCTTCAAGATGGCCAACTCAATGTCGATATGACAATCCACTGACAATCAATAACAAGATTTTCAAGATGACCCTTGTGGAGAGCATACTGGATGTACCATCAGCACCAATTTTCATTTATGACCAACTAGAGATCATAAAAAGTCCTTTGGTGAACAGCCCATGTTGATATGACCATCCATTTAGGAGGAATAGCCATTACAAATCTTTCAAGATGGTCAACATGGTGGTCAACATGATGGTAATACTGGATGTCATATCTGCACCATTTTCATTTAGGACCAACTAAACACAAAAAAGAAGTCTTCTGGTGAAAACACCATGTCAATAATGACCTTCTATTCAGGAGTAGCCATCACAAGATTTCAAGATGGATGCCATGGTGGCAATACTGGATGCCAGATCGGCACCCTTTTTATTTAGGAAAAACTAGACACTATAAGAAGTCTTTTGGTTAAACCCCCATGTTAATATGACTTCCATCCAAGAGCAGTCATAACAACATTTCAAGATGGCTGCCATGGTGGCCATACTGGATGTCAGATCTGCACCATTTTCATTTAGGACCAACTATAGATATCATAAGTCTTTTGGTGAAAACCCCATGTTAATATGGTCATCCATCCAGAATGTGTAGCAATAACCAGATGTTCAAGATGACCACCATGGCAGCAATACTGGAAGTTACAGTAGATTGGTACCATTTTCATTTTTGGACCAACCAGACCCCAAAATAATTCTTCTAGTTAAACCCCAACGATAAAATTACTTTCCATTCAAGATAAGTAGCAATAACAAGATTTTCAAGATGGTTACCATGGTGGCCATACTGGATGCCAGATCAGCACTATTTCCATTTAGTGTAAAACCCCATACTGATATGACCATCTGTTCAGAAGGAGTAGCAATAACAAGATTTTCAAGCTCGCCACTGTGGCAGCCATATTTGGATGTCCGAGAAGCACCATTTTCATTTAGAAGTAACTAACCTGGGGATGAATGTGTGTGTAAAGTTTTATGGCAAACCTCCAAGTAGTTTAGGAGGAGTAGCAATAACAAACTTGTGCTAACAGACAGATGAATGATGGACGACAGACAAAAGGCCATTCCATAAACTCTTCTAGCCTATGACCAGCTGAGCTAATAAAATGGGGCAACTCTTATAATGCTGATTGGACAGACGCCTTTTATACAGGACATAATGTCTAGTCATGATACAAAAGTACATCAAGTTTCATGAAGATATCTCAAAGGGTTCAAGAGATATTAAGTAAACAAAAGTATGATGGACAGACAGACAAGCTGACTCTACCTCATTCCTCATCCCCGATTCATTTGCTGGAGTGTATAAAAAATGAATCCACAAGAAGGTAAATAAAACATGAACATACAGTACTTGCAAATTTATTCAGAGGCAGAAACCACAATTAAACACAAATATAAAAAGCAAGAGTCAGGGCAATATACTGCAAAATAAAAAATTACACTGCAAAACTTAAAAACAAAAAAAGATTATTAATTAAAGTTTAATTTTAAATTTGTTTAAAACCATGATCTTGTCAATCACATGCATATAAAGGATAAGTTAAAATTTACAAAATACTGCTATATATTAATGTATTACTTGACAGAAAAATGTCCAGATACATGTTTATAACAAATGATGAAAGAAACAACACAGGCTTTTTGACATAGCATACAAAAATGCCTTCAGGGCTGGAAAAATCCCAAATTTTCATACTTGTCCAGAATCATTATTGTACATAAAAATTCTGGGCAAGTAACAGAAAATTTACTTGCCCAGCAAAATTTTCAACTTGTCCCAGGCTGCCAGATAGCAATGAGCTTATTTTTCCACCTCTGGTGTTGTTTAATTCTGTGAACAGTGATTCAGAATACTATCTTTTATGAACTTTTTACGTTTGAAGAAAAGAAATTAATTTGGTGCTTAAATAGAAACATTTATTTCACCTATACAAAACATGTATCCTGAATGCTACATAAAAGTTTAATTAGTTGTACTGTGTGCACTTGGGAAGTGCAGTATCCAATTTCTTCCAGGTAAACAATGGAGTTATTAGTCAGGGAGGTCTTTTTTCAACTTTTGCATATATATATATATATATATAGTTTAAATTATAAGCTGAGTTAATGTCAAGTGAAACTACATTTGCCAGTAAATGGTTTATTCTTAACAATTTTAATTTTGCTAACGATATGTCACTCATAAGTCCTTCCATAACAGGCTTAAGGAAATATTAAAGATATGAGAATGATATCATGTATATTACACAACAAGAGGCATAAGATGAGCCTAATATCACTCACCTAGTTTACATAACTTAACAGTTGATTATTTCACTAAGCAGGTTTACATGTATATGTATGTACCGGGTAGTATTGAAAGAAAACAACCTAGGTAAATGATCTCCCAAACATTAGTTGATTTTACCTATTGCATTATATCCTGATAAAATTTGTTCTAAAGACAATGGTATAATTAATATGCACAGTCTCTTGCTCATAACTGAAGTCATCCAAAATCTTGATGATATAAACACATTTACCAAGTTTTATAGAAATATGATGAGTAATATAGTCTCTAGATCTAGAGAGGTAACACGCTCAGTCCTTCAGATGCAAGGTATCTCATTAATATAGCCTATATTTGAAGTCTGATGAAATTTAGCTAAAAAATATGGCTTAACAGGTGGCAACAAGCTCGGCCAATCAGATGCAAGATCAACTCATTAATATGCTTGGATCTTGTTCACTTCCGATATTGTCCAAGAGCTTGATGATACAAGCCTTTATTCCAATTTAAATCAAAATCATATCAGAATTATGACTTCTAGAGTAACAATAAAATCAGCCAATCAGATGCAAGGTCACCTCATTAATATGCATGGTTCTTGCTCATTAAAAAAATCGTCTAAGATCTCGCTGATATAAGCATATACTCCACATCTGATCAAAACTGGATCAGAAATATGACTTCCAAACTGGTCAAATGCTCAGCCTATCAGATGTAACATTACCTCACTAATAGAGAGGGGTACCAAGCTCAACCAATCAGATGCAAAATCACCCAGTTAGCATGTGTGGATCTCACTCATTATCAAAGTCATCTGAGCTCTTAATGATATAAGCATATATATTCCAAGCTTGATCAAAATCAGATCAGAAATAGGATCTCTAGAGTGGTAGCAAGCTTAGTCAATCAGATCCAAGATCGGCTCATTAGTATGTGTGGATCTAGCTCATTAGTATGTGTGGATCTAGCTCATTATTGAACTCGTCTGAGACCATACTGATATAAGCATATATTTTGTGATTGACCAAAATCAGATCAGAAATATGGCCTCCAAGAGTCACAACAAGGTTAACCAATCAGGTGCTAGATCACCTAATTAATATGCATGGACTTCGCTCTTTACTGAACTTGTCTGACATTTTAATGATATAAACAAAAGACTGATTGAAATCAGATCAGAAATAAGGACTGCAGAGTCATAACAAGCAATTCTTAATGGATAGACTTAAACAACAGACACAGGGCCATACCATAAGCTCACATGGCCTTACGGCAAGGTGAACTAAACACTGGTATGCATGGTTTTCAGTCAACATCTTTCAAATTATCATCATCTCCTTCTGTATTTCTTAATAGTCATGCTCTTGATTATGTCAACAGTTATACTTAACTGGGTCATATTTTAAAATCCAATCTATCAGAGTAAGTGAAGATATGATGAGACTTTCAGATTTTGTGCACTCTAACAAACATACTTTTACATAAATTTAGAAACTGTTCTTTTAATATCAAACAAGGATTATTCAATAAGTTGCACTATGTACTCAGCACCTCTATGGACAAAATTTAGTAATGGTATAACAAAAAATTAGTTATTTGTTATAATAGTAGTTTTTGTTTATTATTAGGCCTTCAAAGCTTCGACCATGTTTGCAAATTACAGGGCTGGTGGAAGCTATGTGCGAGCAGTGCGCTTGCAAAGGAAGCCGTTTTCAGAGGAGTACCAAACTGGAGAAGAAAAGGGGCGCAAAAATCAGACAAGGGAACTAAAATAAAACAAAACCTTCTGTTTCACACACGGTGTCGTATTGCCTCGCACCGGCCCTGGAAAATTATAATGTATTTTGTGTAGATGGAACAAATTACTTTTTAAATGTCTTACATTATTCTGTTCTTAATAATGTGAGAAGCATTCAGTACTTGTATAATGTCTCTATATTTGTTCATATGACATCTATGCTTTCAATGTTTAAAATCCATTTAAAGTTTCATTGATATGCATGTCATATTGTATATATGGTATGGACCATGAAGTCTGAAATTCTTATCTTAATTGCCATGTTGTGTGATGTCTTTTATAGTTCTTTTTTCCTGGTTGTTCCTTTACATCAGAGGCTCTAATGGAAAAATAGTAATGTACCAATAGCTCTAGTCACATTCTAAAAATAAATTATTACTAATATTATTATTATTATTATTATTATTATTATTATTATTATTATTATTATTATACTCATTCAAGAGTAATTTCCCCAACCAACCATCCTTAACAAAGAAACTTCTGTATAGAGTGAACTGTCATTCAGTTTCTGTCAAGCTTATTATGATAACTGTACACAGCTACATGTATGTACTATTGTACTTGTTCATCAATGTAGTTATACCAGGAAAGTATGAATACTCATTATACAAATAATGCTATGCTTTCCAATTTTCAAACAAAAATTCAATCTGTGCAGCAGCAGTATCAATCAATTCCATGGAATTACAGTTTATTTGGTGGTATTTCAAGCCAGTGAGGAGAATTTTACAAATTATCAATTTGAAAATGATGATGCTGCAAAGAAAATAAAATTATCAATTTGAAAATGATGATGTTGCAAATAAGTTCAACCTATCCTCCAAAAGGTATCAACTTCTGGCTATCTTCTGGTATCAATATTAACCAATATTGAATGAACAAGTTCAATAACACTGATTTAACAACAGTGCACCAGACTGAGTGAAAGTTTACTAAAATTTCTTTTAGAGGAGGAACAACAAGGGGGCATCAGCAAGAGGCAAAGTGAAACAGCAAACAAAATTTTACACTAAATACATGTACTGATATTTTGAACTCAACCCAGGTTTCAGCACTGTCATAATAACTAGCCATATTTATTCATGTAAAATAAACACTCAAATGAAAGAAGTAAAGTGTCCAAAAGATCTGCTATGTAAAAACAAATCAGGGTCTACACTGTTTCCTTTCTAAAACCAAAAACGGATTGAATAGCAAAAACCCTTATCTCTGTGCGCATTATTTGACAGAAGTTCTGGGTCAGCATTTTTTGTCAGTGGGTACTGCATAGACATGTAGTTACAGTTCAATGCATTGTCTTTTAATTACACAAGGACATTCCTAGACAGTCAAATTTTTACATATCCACAGAACAACAATTATCAATAATCACACTATGAAAGCTGGTTTCATGCCAGACCTAAATTATGAGTTAGTTTTTTTGTTTTTACACCAAAGTAATACATGTAAAAGAAAGTACTTTGTGTACCATTGTCGGAAACCCATGTGTGATCGACTGTTACCACTTCATTCATCATGATGAATGGAAATGGTAACGGAATCAATCACACATGGGTTTCTGATAATGCCTGTGTACAGGTAGCATACTTTTAATTTTGCTAGTAGGAAGCATTATTTAGTGACTTGACCAGAAAATGTTTAAAAACAGTTTTAAATCCATGCTGAATCAGTACTGAACTCTGGGTGGTGGAATGGTCTCTGAAGAGAGTTGTCTGCTTAGTGAAACTTTATTTGTACAATTAGTCTGCAAAAATGACCTTTAAAAAGTGACTGTTTATGGCAGGTGATTGTTTAATAAAGGTAACCTCTAAGGCAGGTTTCGACGATTCCCCTATTACGGTCAAAGTGCTCAGCACAATAAGTTTCAAGATTATTTACTTGATATAATGCATCAAGTCATTGTAAAGTTTGTATGCAATGAAATATTTTCCATTCAAATAGTAATATAAATGATCCAGCAAAGGTTATCATCTTTATATCCAATTTCTCTTCCTGAGGAAATCATTACTTTGGGCAATGAAGTATTCTCATGTAGCTAAAGCAGGAAATATGCACTAAATCCACTGACAACCAGAAAAATGATCAATGGTTTCAACTTCCTTAGTCAACACAGTAGCCGTCTGCAAGAATCTGCATCTGTATTAAGATCGATCACTGACCATGCAAGTTGAGGGCATCATGCATGTTTATTTTTCTCCTGCTGTAACTCATATTCAAACAAACTGCACTAGAAATATCATTACTTTTCTCAGTGAAAGGAATAACGTCATAATGACATCAATGAAAGGAACTGATGTGACATATATTTTAAACTTTCACATAACACATACTTTATTTCAGTATGTGAAGATAAAGATGCCATACTTTTTTATTAGGTCACTTTGGTTTTTGATGCTGTTTCTTTTCCACCATGTCTAATAGCCAAGTTAAAATGATATTTCTATTTCAGACGATATGATGTCATGATGTCTCAGATGTTAAACATGGTTTTCATGCTATGACAATGTCACTTTCCTACTGCACTCTATACTAACAATGCAGTGCTTACTGCAGCAAGTACTCTATGTTCAAATGGCTGACTTCTAATCACAGACCACTCTGGGTGTCTATCCTAACACAGTCAAAATGAGTAGCAAGTCCTGCAATTTCATCTCATCTTAAGATGCTTTGGATCTCCGTGCTGAATAACCTGACTGAGTTTTGCATTCTATACATCTGTAAATTTTCAATAAGCAAATCAAAAGAAATACAATAATATAGATATCACAACTGGAGAATATGTCGGAATGCGGAATATTTACAATGCTCCCACACTGGGCAAAAGGAACCACGGTATGCATTAAACACATTTGCTGAAAAGGAAAAGGGTGTAGCAATCTAAGATCAAACATCCTTAACTGAAAAAGATGATAAACAAAAAATTGTTGTGAAACAGGTAGTAGGCTGCATTAAAGCTTGGAAAATGTGGAAGAAGCTATCAATGGCTTGTTAAAAATTTGCTGTGTGTAAACTGAAATAAATGTAGCAATTTTCGTAAAAGAAATGTCAAGTTCGTACAGTTTCCTCAAAACAGCACCGTAATTAAAAGAAAGTACACTCTATTTTTATTGATTACATGAACATTGCCTTTTATGTTAAGAGGAAAACTCACTGTAAATTTAGTTTTGCTCAGCACATTTAAGAGCTATCATAATCACTGCTGAAACTTGAACACCAGGAAATACTAACTCATGAATGAATGAAGCAATAACAGCACACCTTAACTGACATAAAATGTGCTTGACGCATATGAATGAATTTTTCAGACCTCATAATCATGTGCATCAGTACATGTAGATTATAAAATAAAAGTGTTTACTCATATACATGGATTCCCTTGCCAACAGGAACATATTTGGAGCAGCCAACAATATACAGACTGGTATAGAGGCAAATGCCATAGTCACTCCAGCCTGAAAATCAATCACAGCGACCTAATTTAGTATCTGCATCCACATTTCTTGAGTGTAGGTGAAATAGGGTCCAAGATACTGAGGGTGTAACGAACTGATAGCTGAAAATGCAAATGTCACTCAAGCATGAAAATAACGTTACAATGACTAAGTTTCTGTATGATTGAGCTACCCTCATTGAGATACCTCACATGCTAAGTTTCATGAGTATAGGTAAAAAAGGTCCAAGATATTGAGGGTGTAACAAATGGATAGCTGAAAACAAAAAGGTCACTCATGCATGAGATTTAGATCACAATGACCTGGATTTTATATGGTAGAATTACTCACCTTGATATGCATCCACATTGCAATTTTCAAAAGTGCAGATGAAATAGGCTCTAAGATTTAAAAAGTCAACAAACAGATAGTTAAAAATAAAAGTCACTCAAGTATAAACCAAATTTTGATGGTCACAATGACCTAGTGTGGGTATGGTGGAGTTACTCTCATTAAGATCCATCCATATACCAATTTTTGAGTGTAGGTTATATAGGGTCAAAGGTATTGAGGGTGTAAAAAACGAACAACTTCAAATACAAGAGCCACTCAAGTGTGCAAATTAGGCCACAATGACCTAGTGTGGTGTGGTTGAGTTACTTTTGTCCAGATGTATTTACATACCAATTTTCATAAGTGTAGGTGAAATAGGGTCCAAGATACTGAGGGTGTAACAAACGAACAGCTCAGGTTGTTGTTGGTTGGAATGAACAAGTGAAAATACCAGAGTAGTTCAAGCATGCAAATTAGGTCAAAGTTACCTAGTTTTTTTTATGGATTAGTTACTTCCAGCCATATGTATCTACATACCAATTTTCATGAGCGAAGGTGAAATAAGAGTCCATGATATTGAGGGTGTAACGAACAAATAGTTGAAGAAACAAAAGTCACTCAAGTGTGCAAATTAGGTTACAGTGACCTAGTTTTGGTATGGTATAGTTACTCGTCTTGAGATGCATCCACATATCAATTTTCATAAAAGCAGGTTAACTAGGGTCCAAGACTCCAGTTAACGAATATTGGGAGGGTAACGAACAAACAAACAGCAAAATGCCATATTCCCTTCCAACTTCATTGGCAAGGGCATAATAAATAGGAACAAGCCATTACAAGTGAACTAGCCATTCATAATTCAAGCAAACATGGAAAGTCAATCATGATGGTTACAGATTCATCAATACATCCAAAAATAAATAATTGCAAACTATTTCTATCAGCAGTTTCAAATTTAACTTCAATTTTGCCAACTAGAGATTTTTAAACACTTCCAAGCTGAAATACAACCTATATTTGTTAAGGCACCTGAGTTGTGTCTGCTATTCCAAAGAAATCTGCATGGGTATTTACTAACTTACTACCTGGGGCAGCATATAACCCTAAATTCTAGAATAACACTGCATTGGAACAAACCCTAAAATTGACAGATTATGCGTACACTGATACAACTCGACCATACGTGGCCGATTATTGTATAGCTTAACCTCCAAGGAAATATATGTGACCTTGATGTACTGTGACCATGACCTTGCTCTTGACCCCATGACCCTGAAAAGCAATAGCTCTCTTCTTCTATCTTCAGTAGATCAGCAAGATGTGCATTCATGAATGAATCATAATATACAAGCAATAGCAATATTCTCAAACCCCACTCCACCCAACCACACCAGCAGAGTATGCATGATGTTTACTTTTTCAAGAATCCATAATTAAACAAGAGGCCCAAATGGGCCTGATATCACTTACCTGGCTTACATAACTAAACAGTAGACCATTTCACTAAGCAGGCTAATGTAGTGTAAGAACACAACTTAGGTAAACAATCTCCCAAACTTCATATCATGTTTACTTGACCAATTTTACTATATCCTGATAAAATGTATTCTAAATTGCCATCCCCCAAGTAGTTTAGGAGGCGTTGCAAAAAACAATATTATGCTAATGGACAGCTGGACGTCAGATGATGGATAATGGTCCATCCCCTTAAGCTCTTCTGGTCTATAACATGTAGTGCTAAAAATTGTGCCAAAAAATTGACAGAATGCATGCAAATATTTTCAAGCCTACCTTTATTTGTTTATTAAATCCCTCCTATATTCTGAAAATTCCCCCTTTTTTTAAATGGAGAGGGAAATTTGCCCCATAAACTTTAATAGACCCTAGCCAGGAGCACCCTTACAAGTTTTGTAATAGACTTGTGACAACTTCCTACTTGACGACTGAAGTGTCAAATCTTTGAATACAAACTAACAACAACACTTCACATGTCATGAGTAGAGCTGACAGATCCAATGCAGGATAACTACTGTAAGTGTATATGAATTTACTGACAAAGGGTATTCTTCTGTGATGAGAATGTATGTCGTTTCACTTGCAGAGAAACCAACACAGCTCTCTAAATGTTTAGGTGACTAATTTTATATACCATCAGAGCTCTAGTTTGAAATGCATAAGCTCCCGTTTAAACAGAGATGTTGATCCCTACCGGCTGTAGAGTATGTAATTGGTGTACTATTGCTACTATTGAGCTCTCAAATACACTTCAAAGTTAAAATGTCACTGTACTACACATAATGTTTTTTATTTACTCACCTGCCACCTCTCTGGCAAACAATATGTAGGTGAGACCAAAAGGGAATTCCAAGTGAGAATTCAAGAACACTTAAGGGACATCCGTAATAAGAAGGATACCCCTGTGTCTAAACATTTTAACCAACCTGATCACAACATTAATTGTATTCAGTATCAGATAATAAAAATCATCCAATCTGATCCAGAGCTCAATAGTAACAACATTAATCGGAAAGATAGAGAACTTTATTGGATACACCAATTACATACTTTACAGGCGGTAGGGATCAACATCTCTGTTTAAACGGGAGCTCAGGCATTTCAAACTTTATTTTTTTTATTTCCTCCCATGCAAACGTGGATGTTCTGGCCCCATTGTCTTTTACTGGAAGTACATCAACTCTTTTGAGGAAACACTTTCCTCCAATTACCGCCCTTATGTTAGTCTCATTACATCATAAACCATGACGTGATCCGCTTGAATCACTACCGCAACACATCAAAAATGAATCTTCAATGTGTGTTTTGTGAAGCTTCGTTCAAACATTGCCAATCTTTAGAGCGACACATCAATATTATACATTTAGGTTTGAGGGTGACCTGCCACCAGTGTCACAGAATTTTCAAACAAAAAGTTGATCTCAGAAAACATGAGAAGAAGAATGATATTCCAATGGACGTCTCGTCTACTGGACACCTTTATCAATGTGATAGGGTGGCGGATACAATCTGGGATACTGCCTTCTTACATCCGACTTTGAGTGATGTATCAGAAATCATGGATACTGACACCAATGCAGGATATTCCTTTGAGGACATAATCTGCCTTACATCAAATTGAAGATTCAGCCAGTGGAGTCATTTGGACCCGATCTGGCAGTTTTACCCTGTGAAAATATTCAGGATACACTTTCCACATTCAAGGACCCGCTGGACATTGATACAGTTCGGCCTTATATCAACCCTGTGGACAATCTTTTGATTCCGCCAGGATTGGTAATACATAAACAATTTGTTACCCCGAACTAATAACCTATATAATACAATGGCGGTTCTGTGTCTCGCAATTTAGTCATTAACTGTGTTATTTCACAATTTGCAGGATCAAAAGTCCTTGTAATTAGAAAATAAATATTTCAAAAGAGTTTTCTAGTCACTTCTTTATTGACCCCTTCTTTACGTAAAAACTTATTTAGGTTTTTATGTTTAAATGCCACTAAAGTCGACCACGGCTGCACGAAACGAAACTATCATTCGAAACCCGGCTGCATCAATCAGGAATGCAATCCGGGTCACAGGAAACCAGCTGCAACAATAGATAGCGGCTGCACCAGCGACAAGAGGTATATAAACTCCACACCGACAAGATACGGTGATCAGTTGAAAAAATGAATCAACAAGACCAATTCCCTCTGATGAGTTACATAGATAACGAAACCGGTCAGGGACCTGGGGTGGCTAGACCACCCTAGAAGATGGGAGGGATCGCCTTCACATCCTATCAGGCATCACCTTATATCAGAGCTCTAGATAAGCAGTGTATCTGCATATTTTATGCAAACATTTCAACTAAAAAGACATGAAGAAATTTGGAAATGTGTACATTTTTGCATTCTGCAGCATTCACAAAATACCACATCAAATTTTTTACAAATATAATTGGTTCCAAACCAGGAAGTAAAATACCAAATTTATTAGTCTTATTTACAGCTCTGGTATATATGATCCTTCATTGGATTTAAACTGAATGGAGTACATGGATATGAACACTGTGATCTGGATCAGGTGTAAGAATAAAGGTGTGATGATAGGATACCTATGTTCACGTCATAATTATCCATTTCAAACTTATCTAATACAAAACACACATATACAGTACAGCTCACGTGATTTTTCGGAACTCCGCGCATCGCGGTGGGGGTGGAGAGTGAGTGGAGAGGATTAAGAAAAACCCCTCCACCATCACTCCACGCGTCCTGACGGAGTTGTCGCGGAGAATAGCCCTGCACACCACACTTTCTTGCGGAGTCGCATCCGATCACCACCGCGGAGTGGACGCGGTCTCCATAATATGGGCGTGGTTTACTGTTTATTACCCATTCAAGCAGAGGTTGAGAGAGAGACGGGGGGGGGGGGGGGGCACTGATTTTTATCTACATCGTTATCCCTCTGGGGAGCAATTTGCTAACTTTTTTATACTGAAAAAAACGTAGTAATTCAGTTAATTATAAATATTTCCTTGTTCTGACGAAGATAATGTATGATACATAGTGCCAAATCATATTTAAGATGATGATAACGTAATGACAATGCCTCGTAAACTGTATTAATACTACATTTTGCGCAATGAATCTAATTTCTTTTTCTTCAATACTATGTTGTCGGAATCTAAACATGCATTCATATCCTTATTTCTTTTTCAGTAAACGCAATACAAAATTGTAATGATCATATGAAAGTCAGTGATATTGTACTACCTGCAATGAAAAGAATGATAAACATCGAACAAATTAATAACAAAGCTGCAGTCATACCTGACTGAAGTGAAACAAAATCGCACAAGTTCCGATGGTTACTCCATGCATGAATACTCATTCACATATTGAAAGTTTTTTTCTGACAGCCAATCGCTTAAATAAAGCATTATTAAGATTTCACATCGTTATTTTATTTTACACTGTACTATTTTGCATTAATTACCAAAGTAGCGGGTTTTTGTTAAAATCACAAATGGTCGCAAAAGGTCATCCTAGATACATGTAGCTGACACGTGCAAGTAACCTAGCAAAATAGAAGCCATCAGCACTGCGTGTTTTCTTTGATATTGATGTGTTAATTTCATGTGCTAACTGTTAAGCTAAAAGTACAACAGCTTCTACGGGTTTGTTTTCTTTGCCATTGATTTGACAAACAAGCATCAGATGAAATTAATGTTTAACTTTTTCTTTTCTGATCGTTTTCCTATTGCATAATACAGAAAAATAAGATGAATAATTTTAGATCATTAACTCTTCTTAGTAAAGTTCCCCCCCCCCTCTATCTCTCTCTCTCTCATAAAATATGGAATCCAAATCACTACTGCACAAGTTATCGTAAACTGAAATCTGGAAAAGTTTGCAAGTGGTAAGAAACAGAAACACGCTCAATAACCAAAGGCTCTAACAGTCACAAACAGAAAACTGCATTCTTTAATATCTGCGTAAAAATAATTAAAAAAGTATATTTTATTTTTATATTTTCGCCGTAGGAAAATGAGCAAATAATAGGATACTCGTGGAGACAATGCATCCATGCAAAATGCTCTAAACTTGTTGGAAATTAAAATCTCTGAACATCTCAGATTTTAGAATTTTCCATATTATTTTTCATTTCGGTAATAAGCCAAGTTCAGATTAATTACAAACAATTATCAAACTTCCGTTGTTAATGTCGGGACCATAATTGCGGCTGTAAAAGTACAACGTGCTAAGTCAGATGGCTTCGTGTGATAAAAACACACTGTTCCCAAGCTGAAACTTACATCATCCTTTGATGCAAACCCTTGTTAATATTTTACAACAGTGTTCACAATGGTCACTGCCTTGATTTCTGTATTAGATCCGCTGAAGTCAAGTCTTTATTAGGGAGAGACAATTGAATTTTCCAACCGTGGGGGGGGGGGGGGGGAATAGCATGAAAACAATTGTCTTTCTCTGATTTTTGTAGCAGACATTAATCCGTTCCATATTTCACTTAAAATAAATAATTACTCTGATAAAAGAACAAAAAATATCCCGGTCGAAAAAAAAACAACAACATATAAACCCCGTATATTAAATGGTCAGTCCCTTACAGTATACATGCAGTCATAATATTCAGCCTCGTAACTCTGCTATTACTGCTTAAAGACTAAGCACGCGGTTTGCATTTCAGTGTAAATTCAGTGTTTTAGGTTTGTTGTTGTTGTTGTTGTTGGGGGGGGGGGGTAAGCAGAAGCTGATGTCAATTTGGATTTTAATTGTCCATATCTCAGAGAATTACTTTCCTTTGGAATAAAATGATAAATTTATTTAGCTTGAGAGGCTCAGCAATGTGTGCTTCTCGTCAAGTCAGTGCATAAGTTTGTTCATATTTCTTTGAAATAAATTAAAATCATAAACTTATTGCAAAAGAAGTCGATCAACCTTTTATAAACAGTAATGTGTATTGAATATACAAGACTTTTGAAATTATTTTTTTATTGTCCAAATATATGATCGAAATAAAAACGACTGATTCTTCAGATGGTATCCGGTTGTAAATCACTCTTGACATCTCAGTCTTTCCATAGGTGGTCTTCATTCATTGGCTGCTCAGATATCAATCAGTAATGTCGATTAGCCCCTCCACGGTGGAGTTTACATTGGCGTCCCTGCCGAAACGCGGTGGTGATTTGTAGGTATTTATGCCAATTTATGCCTCCACCGCGGAGTGCTATCGCGGAGCTAAAGTGGAGGGGATTAAGTATCCCACCGCGATGCGCAGAGTTCCGAAAAATCACGTGAGCTGTACTGTATAAGCAAATTCAAACAACATATTATGCTAGTGCATTATGCTTTAAGCACAATTTCATCAGAGAGTTCTTTGAAAAGTCACTTAGCTCCCATTTCCTTGGCATGATATACCCAATAATGTGCTAAAAGTGCCATAAAAAAACAACAAGAGGCCCAAGTCAGTCTGGTATCTCTCACCTGGCTTACATAGCATTGTAAGAACACATGATATGTAAACTATCCCCCAAACTTTATATCATGTTAATTTTACCTATTTTACTATATCCTGATAAAAATTCTTTGTAAAGATGAAAGCATAATTAATATACAGTTTCTTTCTCAAAATTGAAGCCATAACAAGATGTTGATTATAATAAACTCAACTCATCCAAAATCTTGATGAGATAAACATATATTCCAAGTCTGATCAAAATAGGATCAGAAATACAGCTTCCAAAGTGGACACAATCAGAGCCAATTGGATGCAAGATCTTGATGATATAAACCCATAATGCTAGTCTGATCAAAATCAGATTAGAAATATGGCTTCTAGAGGGGTAACAAGTTCAGGCAATCAGATGCAAGCTCACCTCATTTGTATGCATGGATCATACTCACTACTGAACTCATCTGAGATCTTAATAATATAAGCATATATTCCTAGTTTTATTAAAACCAGATCAGAAATATAGCCTCCACAGTGGTAAGAAGCTCAACCAATCTGATGCAGTATCACCTAATTAATATATGTGAATTTTGCTCATTATCAAATTCATCCATGATCTTAATGATATAAGCATAAATTCTTTTTGATCAAAATCAGATCAAAAATATGGCCTCATGAGTGGTAACAAGGTTACACAATCACGTACAAGATCACTTCAATAATATACATTGATCTTGCTCATTATTGAACTTGTTCGAGATTTTGATGATATAAATCCATATTCCAAGTATGATCGAAGTCCAATCAGAAATATGGACCCCAGAGTGGTAACAAACAACTGTTGACAGACAGTCTCACAACGTATGATGGGCACAGGGCCATGCCATAAGGTCCTCAATGTCAGGTCCTTTATCTTTTCGTACACTGTCACTCCCAAAAATGATCAAACAAATTTACACATTATTTTTCATACTTTCAATAAAATATTTTTGTTTTTGCAGGACTACATGATCTCTTTAAACATAAAATGTACACATAGTGAAATCTACTGAATGTACTATGTATGTTTTCTGTGCAGTAAAAATCTATGGTGCATACTGTACCTTGGTACTGCGAGTAGATCTGGGATCCAGGTAGGTCCTCAACTTGGTCAGGTACACATCAGGCGCATCCTTTGCCTGAACCCGCTCCTGCAAGATATAACTGAAACTTTAAAATAATTGTATTTCACTACAAACAAGAACACATACACATAAACCTCCTGAGCAGGAGGATACAGTAACTCTCTTGGTAGCAGCTATGTTTCCCATCCCTTCGATAAATATTGTAAAACTTCTGTCTTCTGTTTTTTTTTTAAAATGATTCCACAAAATTTCAGGGTCTGACAGTATACACCATCCATGTCTGTACCAATAATGTTGTTTAGCTATTTGTACAAGCTTGCTACATTAGCATTAGAAAGTGCCCATAGTCATCTGGCAATTTCTAAAAATGGTGGGTGCAAGACATTTCATTGACAACAATCCACACTTAACACATCAGAACTTACCAAATCCAGAGACAGAAAAATTATGGCACAAGTGATGAAAACCTACAGATTGGGCAAGATGTTCGACAATTCAGCAAATGAATTCGTAATAAATTTATTGACATTGTGATTGTTGTCGAGGTGTCTTCCAACTACTTGTTACACATCTGTTTTCAGAAGACGTGACATTAAATAGAAATGTTAACTTCTATCAGTCTCTACTGTCATATGTCATTGTTGTTAATCTTTTTTTCTTCTTCTGACTATAACTTCAATCTGTTCTGTCAACTGGGAGCTGCAGTAGCTCAGTTTGTAGAGTGTCAGACTTGTAATCCAAGGGTCCTGAGTTTGAATCCTGCCCAGGCCAGCCCAGGTCAGCTGCCTTAGTGTGTCCTTGGAAAAGACATATATATTTGCTCCTATTTCCTCAGCATGATATAGCCAATATGTTAAAAGTCCCTTTTAAAACACAAAAACAAAACAACAACTGTTCTGTCAACTGCAGTACAGTATAAACCAAAATCACCAGTGTATCAGAATTGTTGATGTTAGTAAGGTAGACTATGGTAGTCTGAAATGAGCTTTTTTTCCAGACACGAATTTTAAAAATCTTCAGTTACCCATCATACAACATTATTTTCTAAATTGAAAAAAAAGCATCTATTTTTTTTTCATCCCATCTCCAAATCAAATATATAAGATGGGAAGAGGAAGAAAACAATATTTCACCTAAACAGCTGAATGCTTACAGTACATGTACCTGGTTAGTAAACATAAAAGATGCCTTTAAAGTGTTTAGCTGTTAGTATCAAAGTGGAAGTATACGTTTTTACTGAGGACTGCGGAGATGCCATCACATACTTTTCTATGAATAAGTAATGATACTGGCATATTTAAATAGAAACTGGGACCAAGATTACGCTGCTCCCAAAGAGAAAATACATGTGATCACATTAAGATCTTTACTATGCACACACAGTTGTGATGATTTTATTATGTTCTTGAATTATGTACTAGTTTGGCTGTATGTTGCCTAATCATATTTAAATATGTTTAAATTCTTTTCATTACTGCTATTTTTTTTCCAACCGGGTTGACTCTGGAGATTATTGACCAACAGGTCTCAGTGACCTGGACATTTGGTCAAGGTATGCAGTCTTAAACTAAACGACTGTATAGAAGCCATTATTTTCTTATTTGACTTACTCCATCAAACTCTGCATATGATATTGTCTTTAGGCCCAAATAACCAATCTTGTACTCTATGAAACCAAATTTCATTCCAACTTTTGGCGTAGAAAAATGTCTGCACCCTGAAGCAGCAATAATCAATGTTGCAAATATTGAAAAATTCTGTATTCCCAAAATCAAGACCTCCCAAAATAATATTTGACCTTTGCAAATTCAAAAAGTCCTCAACAAATTATCTCGTTTTTCAAAGTAAATTCAATGTAAAACATGTATGCTTGTATACAAACAGTTTGTTTTTAAAAGGAAATTCAATGTAAAATATGCATGCTTGTATGCAGAGTTCAAAAGATGGAGACAAGGTTGGAGCTGCCATTGCAACGCCTAATGGCAACAGATAAAGTTTCCAATTTTGCCATTGAAATTACAGCCAAGATGAAATCTTTGAACTACACTGAAACCTCCTCAAAACAAATTTTGTAATCGTTGCCAATTCCATTTATGCACTGAATGCCTTGTAAAACCTGAAAACTGAGAATCTGTTATTAACAAAAATCTTCCAGAAACACGATTTAATCACACAATATGGAATTGGCTGTCTAGTCACATTGGTATTAAAGGTAATGAATGAGGACATAAAGCAGACAAAGCTGCCCGGCAATAACCTGTTTCAGAATTGATGACTCCATACACTGACATCAAATATTACATAAATCAGCTTGTTCTACAGACTTGGCAAAATATGTGGAATGAAAACTCCACAAACAAGCTTCAGAACATCAAACCTACCATTGGAGAGTGGCATCCCTCACATAAAACAAATCACAGAGATAAGGTTGTCTTGTGCTGATCATGTATCTGACATGTACCAGACTCATGTACACCTCCTGAAGGGTGAACCTTGACCAGAGTCCATACCCTGCCAGTGTCCACTAACAGTGGAACACATTCTTGTCAAGTGTGTTGATTTTCATCCTGTGAGGTGTATTTTAATGTGAACTCAATGAAAAAACTTTACGACGATATACAGTATCATCTGAGCCGATCTTGAGCTTTTGGAGGGCATGTGGCATACATGTACATGTATATAACAAAATTTGGCCATATATATTTATGATTTAATGTTTTGCCTTTATCTTTCATTATACTGTATTTACCTTTTACAGAACTGTGACATCTTTACCCGTTAACTTTTATAATATGCTACTTAATGTTTGTCTTTTTTTGAAGGCTTTATCTTCTTAAAGTTATATTTCAAATTCTTTATATATTTGATTGAAGCTTTACTTTTGATCAGCTCCATATAGCCAGTATTGTGCTGATGTGCCACTAAGTCCAACTACTTATTATCACTTAATTAATATGTGTGGAACTTGCTCATTATCGAACTTGTCTGAGATTTTGATTATATAAGTCCACATTCCAAGTTTGATTGAAATTGGATCAGAAATATGGACTCCATTGTGGTACCAAGGAATTGTTGGCAGATGAACTACACATGACGTACAACGGACACGGGGCCATAACATAAGCTTACTTGGCCTTATGGCCTCCATTAATTGTCTCTTACGACATGCAGGAGGGTGCATCGGACCTACTGTATATACTCGCATATAAGCCCGTTCACGTATAAGCTGACCCCCCAAACTGAATAGGTAAAAACATTCAAAAGTGCATGACCCGCACATAAGCTGACCCATAAGTCTGAGACGACATATAATGATAAAATACAATAAGAAATAGAGGAAACAGGTAAAATAACCCAAAACAAACACACACATACAGATATACTGTACCCTTCTAACCTGAACCTCCAAGTCCTCATGTACTGAGGTGACCTGTTTAATGACTTATATGATTCTAGTACAGCTATAATAGACCTTGGCTCGCCGATAAGCTGACCTTCCTTTCTTGAGGTGTTTATTTTTTCCTAAATTATTCAGCTTATACGTGAGTACATATGGTATTTAACATCCCAGAGCATGCTGGGGGACAAAAGCAGGACAGATAACTCTCAAGATGTGTCATAGTTGAGGGAGTGAGAAACTCCAACTGATGTTGCAAGTGACAATATTTTGCATGTAATGGATTGAGAGAGAGAGAGATAGAGAGTATACATGTTCATAACTTGGTAAAAGTTTAATACTATGGTTAAAAACATTTAGTGTTTGTAATATGTATATATAAATATTTCTATATACATGCATCTCCATAATTTTTTTTAAAATTGGCATTAGCTGTTAAGCGCATTTACCAAAATCACATTTTTCAACCAAATGGTTATTATTTTCATTTCGTTACTGATAACAAAGCTCACTAATTTGATTCCATGTCTGGGTCACCTTGACTGCTCCACATTTAACTGGACAGTAAATTCCCATACAAATTATTGATGCCGTAACTCAGTTTCAACCAGAATCAAGACTTATTTAATAGTTTGTAGTAACTCTACAGTCATGTGGCTTTGGATGAGATGTGACAATAGCTATTGTAATTAAAGCAGGATTGAATTGTTTATTCAAAGGCCTGAAGTATGTCAAGTGTCAATGGAATATAATCTGTCAACAAAATAGTGCCCTTGTACATAGAGATGATCACATTTTCCATGTAGATAGAACATTACAATCACCATGTAACCTCCCTCTCTCACCCACAAACATCACTGTCAACATAAAACAATACAACAATCTTATGCACCAACACATTATTGCTTCATCCATCTCTATTTCTCTATCTCATACACACATATTGACAAATAACAATAACAGTGAGTTTTATTATTTTTTATTGTGATTAGATTTAAGTGGTTAATGTTGCTGTAGGAATATGGGTTACATGTAACTTCAGCGATCCTAATCTGTTGTCAAATCTGTCTGCAATGCACCAAGGCTTCTTAGTTATTATTACTCATTCAGGATTTATCATTTGTTACTCAAAAATGTGGGACATACAGTACACGAGTAAAATGAGACAACAAATTTGTACCAGTTTATTTTTCTAACATTACTATGCATAGCTCAGCAATTAGAGTGTAGGTCACTTAGATCTTTTTCAGGTGCAATCCCTTTATTACTAAGAATATTTTTACATATAATTTATTGTCCTCAGCATTTTTTTAATAATTATTTCATGTACAAAAAACTACATAAATTATGGTAGGCCTCGCTCGTAATAAAACTCATCAATACCTTGATAATAATAGCATACTTGATTAAAATCAAATCAGAAATAATATCTCTCCTGTGGAAAGAAGGTTAGCCAATCAAATGTTGTAATAAGCTCTGGTCTTGCTCATAATAAAACTCATTGGATATCTTGATTATATGAATCTTGTAAACAAATCTTATCATAAACAGAATTGCTAAAGTGTTGACTAACACAGCTAATCAGATGCAAGATAACCTCATTCTTATGTGTAGATCTCACTCACAATTGTATGCATCCAAGATCTTCATGAGCCAAATCTATTTACTAAGTTTAATCAAAATCTAATCAGAAATAGTGTCTAGAGTACCAGCTCAGCCAGTTAGATGCAACATAACCTCATTAATATGCCTGGATCTCACTCTTTACTGAACTCATGCGAATTTGATTATATATGCCTATATTCCAAATTTTATCAAAATCTGATCAGAAATATGGCCACCAGAGTGGTAACAAGCTCAGTCAATTAGAGGCATGATTACCTTATTATTATATTAAAGTAATATATATGAATCTCACTCATTATCAAACTCTTATAAGAACTTGATAATAAAGCTCATTTTTCAAGTTTGATAAAAACCTAATCAGAAATATTGTCATAGGAGTGGGAACATGCTCAGCCAATTACATGTAAAACTGCCTCATTAATATGCATGGGCCTTGCTCATAGCAAACTCTTGTGAGATTTTGAAGATGCAATCCTATATTCTAAGTTTTATGAAAATCAGATAAGAAATGTACCTCTCAGAGTGGTAACAAACTCAACCAATCAGATGCAAGATGTCATTACTACATGTATGTGTGAATCTCTCATCAAAATTCATCCAAGATCTCGATGATACAAGCTCATATTTCAAGTTTGATCATAATTGGATCAGAAATATGGTATCCAGAGTGGTAACAGATTCAGCCAATCTGATGAAAGATGATGAATCTCACTCATATTTGAACTTGTTTTTAGATCTTGATGATATAAACCTATATTCCAAGTTTGATCATGATCAGATCAGAAACATGGCTTCCAGAGTGGTAGCAAGCAAATGAGTCATAGCATAAACTCTGTTGGTTTTACGACCAGATGACTTAAAAACAAAATATTCCAAAGAAGAAAACTTGAATTGCTTATAATCAATTATTGAAAATCATAACTGAATCATTGATCTTTTATCTTTTCCAACCAATCTTCTATTATTTTGATTAATCATCACACCACTACTACTGTGGTTACTGTGATAACACTGTTGCTTCATATTTTACAGTAAAAACATGTACAAAAGCTCAAATATGACTAACCAAAATAAACTGACTAGTTTTCATACTTCTGGCCTACAGTCAGGTCAAATTTAGGTCAATTTTGAAGATAATAGAGTGAGTACAGCTACCAAGTGTTTCCCTTTCAGACTTGTTTATATGGCAGGGGTTTATTCCTGGGCTACAGGCAATACATACACATGTAAACGAAGAGGTAAAGATGTCAGAAATACTTCCCATTTATATGAAAATATAAATTGTTAATGGCAAGTCCAAGGTCCCCAGCTTTGGCACTAAGATTGCAAAATTACTTGAAACTATACAGTGAGTATAGCTACCAAGTGTTTCCCTTCTAGACTTGTTTACATGGCTGGGTTTATTCCTGGTTACAGGCAATACATGTACATGCATATGAAGAGGTCAAAATGTCAGAAATACAATGGACTGTTTATGTGCTACATGTACATGTGTTTACCTCATTAACTATGTCTACCTAGATGCATCTATTTTATTTAAAGCCCTCACTTCAATTTTTGATTTTCATATGAAACTTCTATATCAAAATATGTGACACAGTACAATCTTGATTAAGAAGTAACCTTCTTTACATCATCTTTCCTTCCTAAAGGATCTGGAAAAAGCCAAGGTAAAGAAGTAATTTACTTTAAGAACCGTATGCTTGATATAAAAAGTGCTTTAATCACCTGTGCAAAATGCATGAAAAAATCTTGAATCTAACTTTCATCACTAGACTTGAATCTTTTGCTTCATTTAAATATGGTGGCTTGAAAATTCACGAGGCACATTTAAGACAAAATATTGAAACCCTTATGAATTTTATTTATCATCAATTAGAACCCCACCTAGGAGTGTATATACAATATCTATCATTACCAAGTTTTCACCAATCAGTTCTAAAGCCCTGTAGAAAGGCCTGTTTCCTACCCTTCTAGACAATCATAAATAACATTTCTACATGCACAACCTAAGCACCGATTTTAACAAAATATTGATATGAAAGACAAGAGTCCCTCAAAGGAACTGAGCTCTCCAGGGCAAGAAGAATTTGTAAGAATCCATGAAAAATTTGTTTCTTCCTTCATTTGTTAACTGATGAGAACTGAAATCAGCTGAGATATTCATGAAAAATTATTTAATTTGGAAAATAAAAAAGATTTTCTATAATAATAATAATAACAACAACAACAACAATAATAGTAATGTACAACAATAACAATAATAAAATTGTATTTATAGGTGATTTAAATTCATGTGTAGAGTCTATTCCTCGCTATATACAAGCTTCCTAAAGTAAGTTGACAGATGGATAATTAGGCAATAGATACATGTATATACATGTAGATAGATAATGGTGGATCATGTAACTGTTGGTAAGGCTATAGAATGTATGTATGTATATATGTATGTATGTATATATATATATATATATATATATATATATATATATATATATATATATATAAATATATATATCTATATATATATATATATATATATATATATATCTATCCATTATACAAGCAGTCCCTCCCTCCCCCCTCTCTATCTCTTAAAACTTCAGACACATGGACACATGTAATGGGAGATATGCTGACTGTTCTTTAATTAATACAGTATTCTGAAGACTATTTTTGAAGGGCTACTATGAATACTTCACATTTATATGAAAATATAAATTGTTAATTCTTGGAATTCATGGAATTCTTCATATATATACACAAAACATGTTAATAAAAATCCATTATTACTTATTTGTGTTTTCATGGTCACAAGCCATTACCAATAAAACAAAAAGCCCAAGTAGGCCCAAGATTGCTGGTTCTGTACTGCACCTTGAGTGAACCTTGAGGACATTCTCCATTGTCAAACTGCCAGTGTCATACTACATGTAAACTTCTTGATTATTATATGGGAACAGAGGTACATTAAATGTTCCTTTGACTGGTGAACAAAGATGCAACACTGCCTGGCTGACATCTGCATAATAGCCAAATGCAAGAGCAGATGGTCAAAAGATCTGGGTCAGTTGAATGCTCTCTGTTGAAATTTCTCCTGCGCTATTGATTCCAGATGTTATGAAAACAAGGGTTTAAAGGTTTCTCTAGGTTACATTTTTTTAAAATTAACTTATGTAAATCATCTACTTTTAGCAATGGCAGCCATATTTTATGGCTGATCAGCATAATCTCCATAAATATGAAAGGCATTCAAGTCAAGACACTTTGTCAAATTTTTTCAAATTCTGTTCAGTGGTCATGCAAAAGAAGTCATTCAAGGTTTTTCTATTTTTAGTACCAGTGGCCATATTGATGGAAGACTCTCATCATTTTTTTTGTTGTATAAACATGAAAGGTCTTCATGCCAGGATGCTTTCTATCAAGTTTGATCAAATTCTATTTAGTGCTTTTGAGAGGAAAATTGTGTAAAGGTTTTTCTGTATTTAGTAACAGTGACCATACATGATGTGGATCATAATCATTTAAGAGGTCTTCAAGCCACGATGCCTTCTGTCAAGTTTAGTCCAATACTACTCATTGGTTTTTGGACTGAAGGCTTTTTCTATGTTGAGTAGGGGTGAAACGATTCATCGATATATCGATGCATCGATACTTTTGCCATATTGATACAAGAGGTGAAGAATCAATACAAAACGATACTTACCATATTCAAGTAACTTAATTTTCAGCAGTCATGAATAATTATTAGTCGTTTTATTTTTTGTTCTCAAAATTGAGAATTCATCTGAGGCAGCCGTCGCTGGCACAGGCACTCATTTTTGTCAGCAAAAAAGACAAAACTATTGACAACACACACTCGCCTTCTACAAATTAACACAAGGTGACGTGGTTCGAAATCTGCCCTCCCCATCGCCGATTCAATGCTAATTATTTTATCTCGTCAGCATGTTCAGCATAAAGGAGACATTCCTGATTTGTTCCCCATGTGTGATGAAGTACTTTACTCATCATTTAATAACCACTTTTACTTGACGTTTTTCTGTTGCTTCGTATCTTGCCTACTTGAATCGAACTTGAAGACCACACTTCTGGTGTGTCACGCAGTGAAATATGTTACATTCAGTTCTCATTGGTGGTTTTTGTTTGTTCCAGTCCAGGGTAAAAAATAACCACCAATCAGAACTTAATGTAGTTTATTCTCTGCATGACAATGTAGAAGTATTGGTATCCAAACTCAATCCAAGTAGATACTAAGCAACAGAGAAACTACGCACAAAATTGGTTATTAAATGATCTGTAAAGTACTTAAATCGTACATGAGGAACAAGTCTGGAATGTCTCTTTTTATGTTGATATATGTAATCAGTGACTGAATGTGCGGACGGGATAAATAAAATGAGCACAGAATCTGCGAGGGGCAGATTTTAAACCGCACGACTGTGTCACCTTGTGTAAATTTGTCAATTTTTTATAGAAGGGGAGTGCCTGTGGCTGCGGCAGTTGTTTTGCATCTGGAGGAAGTACAATGTGATAGATCTGGTTGTTAGTCATCTCCGTTACCACCCAAGGACTTGTTCTAGATGACATTTTCCTTGCACAAGAAAATTGCACTATTCTGTTTTGAAGATAACAACGTAATGTCTTTGAAGTTAAAGTGTAGACACGAAATTGGTAATAAGATGTTTTTAACGCCTTTATTTAGTGCAAAACAAAGGGCATATTGGCGAAGATGAACCCTGTATCCAATCAAGTGGAACAGCCTGAAATGGCCTAAAAGGTTGAATTAAAATCACTGAAAAATGACAGGTAGTCTTTTTGGAAGTATTTTTGTTATCTTGTCATGGATGAGAATGTCATATGAACAGATGCTAAGTCTCTGTCTGTCTGTAATCTGCATACAGGAAATATAACCAATATGTCAAAACACATACAAGGGCACCACCCTACCACTGAAGAACCTTCTAAAGATGAAAAGACCATCAAATTGATATGTGTATCGATAATGTGTCGTATCGTAGGCTGTGTATCGTGAATCGTATCGATATGCGGCACAGGTGTATTGTTTCACCCCTAATGTTGAGTAACAGTGGCCATCTTTAATGGTGGATTATCATCATTTGTCCAGGACTGTATGTGCAATGCTATAATACTGGCAGATCATACTTTCAAAGGCCTCTTTTTTTCAGAGATTAGTAGGTAAAGTTCAATACTCAGCTAGAAATGGTGTCGGACAAAAGGGTCTAAAGCAAATGTAAACTCCAGGCCCTTCATGGAACCTGTACACTCCACCATAAAAGTGACAAAATGAGAAAATAAAGATCTCAATTGTACCTGATGTTTTTTTTTCTTTGTTGTCATTGATCATTGGCAGATACGGGAAAAATACACACATTGTATCAATCATTCTGATTGGCTAATATTTACCCATTTTGAAGACTTCTTGATTTTCTGCCCATCATTGAGTAAAACACAAGTGAACACAAAAGAGATTTTAGCATGAACTAGTGACATTTCAACTTTTACTTTTGACATTATCTGCAAATTTAGGATATCCTCCCAGTTCAACACCAAAGACGAAAACAGAAAAAGTATTTTAAAAATAACAAACACAAAACGACAGATTTTATTTAATTTACATGGTTAGACTTTTGTTGCATGCATGCTATGTTAATGTAAACAGTGTTTAAACACAGGATTAACCATCAGTCAGATGGACCGATGTTTTATGGTACTGTAACAAATACAACAGCACCACACTGACAGTAATTTTGAAGACTCCTAGCTGGTATCCTTATTCAGCACATTACTTTCTGACTTCAAAGGTGCGGCTTCTACTATTCCTGTATATTTAGCGGATGGGAACATGAGAGTCAAGTGAAAGGTTGAATTTATTTTCCAACATATATGCTACATTGTTTGACTGCTCCCTTCCTGACCTGCTGATAAGAGGGAATAAACGGAAGTAAGAAATAACGACTCATTTCCTCACAAGTATTTTTAACTGAGAGATACTACATGTATTCTAAAAGAAACTTTTAAATATTATACACACACATCACATTTCTACAATTACTTGACTGAAAAACAGTAACACAAAATTATGTACATGTAATAATAAAAGATATACTGTAAATTCATTTATTTTTAAGGGTACCAATATTTGTGGCAAATCCAAAAAATCCAATGAAGCAAAAATGAGGAAAATGGCCCACCAACAAAACAGAATAAGCCAAACAAGGAGGCAAAGTATGGCAAACATTTAAAGAACACTTTAAAAAGAAAGTTGTCTGTGGATTGAATGTGATGGGGAGACAGGAAAACTATTGTGTTCGACTTGTTTGAAGTTTCCTGATTTAGATGACATATCGACATTTACCATGGTACATAAAACTTAAAGGTTGACTCAATTTATGCTTATGCAAGAAGCAAAGAACATTTGTAACTGTGCTTTTGTATTTAATCTGATGTTCCTCAGGCCTAACTTGAACCTGTAAATATGTCTGTCAGACCTGGATCCCTCAGAGGGTGACAGGTTTTGGACCTGCCACTCACTGACACTATTTTCAAGCTCTGAACATACAGAATATCAACCTCTTTTGACTTGGACGAAGACTACAGAACATCAGAGCAGGGTGGGAGGAGGGAATCTTTGCAATTGTAGCAGGTTACTATTACATAATTAAAATTAGTTTTACCTCCTCAAAAACTACATTTTAACTGCAGTAATACATAACATGCTACTACTGGATTGCTGAATTTACCAGTTAGGAGGGAGCCTGATGACCTCAAAAAACAAAACTGGTATAACAAAAATGCACAGTCCCTTACTGTATGAGTGTTTCCTACTGAAAGCTGGGAGATGGATTGGTCGCATGTGGTCGCTAAACCATGATCATTAGGTCAACAAGGGAGCTATCAGGATGAGCTGAGACATTGGTGGTCCTGACTTGGTGAAAAACCTGAGGGATTATTTTAAAAGGTGCAGAGGCACAAGTGTACAGATGATCCCACTTCAAAGTAAAAACATCCACCACCCAGGCCCTCTGATCTGGCACTGGGAGGACATAAAATGGATGATTCTTATCGAGTCTTGTAGCAAATAAGTCTACTATCGGTCTTCCCCACAATTAACAACATATTTCTGCTACCACAGTCTCTGAAGAAATAGCCCTCTGCCTCCGGGAGAGCACCCACCCTGAATCTGATGTGTCTGTGTACAGAAAGGAGTGGGGTTGCAAGGTGTAAACTCGGATTCCAGTCAGAAACCGATCTTGATCTAGCCACTAACTCAGGTGGTGAAAAAAAATGGATCCCAGTGGTATCCAAGCTAACAACGGGTCCTTGTGCAGTCTCCAATTTGTTTGGGGCAGGAACTAGAGAGGATGCAAGTAGTGAAGTCTCACCAGGCGAAAAAATTCCACAGCTGTGTTCAGAGTTCCCAGGTGAGAGAGGTAAGGATGAGACAACACTGAAGTCCTGGCCAAAAGATCCTCTGTGTGGCACAAAATCCTGGTGGAATGTGAACTATCCCCTGACTGGTGAGGAAATTCATCCATTGAGAAGGGATAAGGACTGACTTCTCTAAGTTGGGGATTAAACCTAGATGAGTTACCATCAACAGAGGGACAGGTCCTTCAGAAGAGTATCTCTGAGAATGTTAAGCATCAACCAGTTGTCAAAATACTGGAGGATAGGAACTGCTAATGAATTCAAGCGAGCTGTTATTACCCCCATCACCCTGGTCAAGGCTCTGGGGGGTGGAGGCAAGGCTGAACGGAAGAGCCCAAAACTGAAATACATGAACCTCTTGGCCCAGACAAAATCGGAGTTATATCCTGTGGGCATGGAAGATAAGGACGTGAAGCTACACATACTGAAGATCTAATGAGACAATTCAATTGTTGGGCCTTATGGCACTGTGGCAATAGTATCCATTTTCAGATGTTCTTTCCAAAGAAATCTATTTAAGGCAGAAAGATCAATTATGAGTCAAAACTTTAGACCTTTTTTTTAACAGCAAAAAGATCTGGGAATGGAAACCTTTTGTTTCCACCCTCTCCACTGTGCCCTTCCATTGAAGTGTGTACTGTGAACTCTTCCCTTAGATGAACCAGCTGGGACTGGTGAGAAAAAAAACTGGGATCCAAGAAAGGAGAGGACGTTCCCAGAAACAAAACTGGTAACCTTACTTTATTGTGGAAAGGACCCACATATCATTAGTGATGCCTGACCAAGCCTCTAAAAAAAGGGCTAGTTGGGCACCTACCAGTACTTGGATGATGGAAAGAGCAAGATGTTGCATGGGAGGACATGACTCCCTAGGGCCAACTACCTCCCTACTTAAGGAAGGGGGAGGAGTCTGAAGACTTCCTCTCTTTGTCTTTATGACCACCTCATCTAAAAAAGATGGGCTGGAGGAAATTTTGAACTGGGGCTGTTTGTGTGACTGTTGAAACTGACCTTGTTTAAAAGACTTGGGAGGAATAGGGCGGATCAATATTTTTTTTCATCCACTCGTCCAGGACAAGTGGTTTCAGAAAATTAAATAATCGTTTTCAGTTGTCCCAAAATTTCGCTCTCTTGCTTTGATTCAATAAGATGTATGCACTTTAATCCATAGAAAAAACGAAAGAAATAATATGCATATTTATTTCTTTAAAGGGTTTAATTTTTTAGTTTTTCATTGTAAATGTATCTTATATACACTATTTCTTGCTCTGATATGGTAACATCAATACTTCCATCAGCATGAATGGAAAGGAATTTACTTAATTCAGACATTCCCTAACTTCTCTCAAGACTTGATCAATTGACAGAACTAAGCCTCTTGCTCCGAGTTTGTTCTTATAATCAGCACCAAGTTCAACACTGGAGTACACACAGCATTTCCGTATCACACAATGGTTTTCCATATTGGGCTAGGGTGTAGACTGTGGTAAAGACAACTCTCATTTATTTTTCTTCTCATTTCATTCTCATTTAGTTTTAAAATGGCCTTTTGTTGTGGAGTGTCAGCAATTCCAACTTCAGGGATTTTCTGCAATTGCTGGCTAGTGTTATGCATATACAGGCTTTATGATGACCAAAACTGTCATGAGACTTATTTGATTAAATCATGAATATGTCAGTTCCACTGACAAATACACTGGTTGAATTTCCAACCCATGCCAGTTTGGGATACTGTTTGCAATAACTGCAAAACATTTTCCTTTAGAGTCAATGTATTCAAGTTATAGATAGTTATTAACCAAATGTGGCTGAAAATGTCTGTCTCTTAGTTGTGTCATATTTTATATTTTTTGGC
This sequence comes from Margaritifera margaritifera, assembly GCA_029931535.1. Classification (NCBI taxonomy): domain Eukaryota; kingdom Metazoa; phylum Mollusca; class Bivalvia; order Unionida; family Margaritiferidae; genus Margaritifera; species Margaritifera margaritifera. The sequence goes on from JAQPZY010001692.1 coordinate 8,964,544, forward strand.
TGCCACAGGCTCATAGAGTCTAACTTGTGCCTCTTTGGAGAAATATTGACCTCAGACTTGGTGGCAGCCTTACATTTTATCCCTCCTCTTTCATGTGAAGTTTCCTTCTCTCAAACTTCCTTATGACCTTCCTTGTGAAAACAATTTAGTAAACTCATTTTATCCAAATAACAAACATCACCCCATTTGACAACTACTTCTAAAGTGAACAGAACATAAATTTTGTCATTTAAATTTAAACACACACTGCTCCCTAATTAGCATAATTGTTTTGCTTCAAATGCAATATTGCATGTGGAAGCTGTATAATAAATATAAACAAGAGTCCCTCAAAGGGACTGATGCTCTACTGGGCAAAGAGAATTTCCAGAAATTCAAGATAAGACCATTTCTTCCTTTTAACTGTCGAATGTTGAAACCATCTCTGATATTCTTCAACAAAAACAAGATTTTTAAATTATCTGCTGTGGTACACGTATTGGATGTCACCATTTTCATTTTGGACAAAGCAGACACCATTAGAAGTCTTTTAGTGAAAACCCCATATCATAATGATCACTCATTCAGGGTGAGTAGTGACAACAAGATTTTGAAGACAGACATCATGACAGTCATATTGGATGTACGACTGGCACCATTTTAATTTAGGACTTGGTGAAAACTCCCTGTCATAATGATCATCCATACAGGGTGAGTAGTGACAAGATTTTAAAGACAGTCGTCATGGCAGCTATATTGGATGTACAATGGCACCATTTTCATTTAAAACCAACTAGGTATCATAAGAAGTCTACTGGTGAAAACCCCATGTTGACATAGCCATCCATTTGGAGAGGAATTGAGATAAAAATATTTTCAAGATATGACTTTCCATCCAGGAGGAAAAGCAATAACAAGATTTTCTAGATGGCTGCTGTGGTGGCCATATTGGACATCAAATCAGCACCATTTTCATTTAAGACCAACTGGACATCATAAGAAGACTTCTGGTGAAAACCCCATGTCAATATGACTTTCTGTTCAAGTAGAATTGTGATAACCAGATTTTTTTTATGGCCACCATGGTGGCCATTCTGGGTGTCAGATTGGCACCATTTTTATTTAGTGCCAGCTAGACATCATAAGAAATCTTTTAGTGAAAATTCAATGTTGATATGACCATCCTATCAGGAGTAGCGGCAACTAGATTTTCCAGATGGCTGCCGTGGCAGCCATATTGGACATCAGATTGGCACCATTTTCACTTGGGACCAATTAAACATCAGAAGAAGTCTTTTAGTGAAAATCACATATGACCGTCCATGCAGGAGGAGTAGTGATAAGATTTTCAAGATGACTGCCATGGTGGCCATATTGGATGTCAGATCGGAACCATTTTCATTTAGGACCAAGCGGACATCATAAGAAGTCTTTTAGTGAAAACACCATTTGATATGACCATCCATTAAGGAAGAGTAGCAATAACAAGATTTTCAAGATGGCTACAGTGGTGGCCATATTGGATGTCTGAGCACCAACATTTTCATTTGGAATTAACAAGACCATGGGATGAATGTGTGTTTAGTTTCATGGCAATCCTCGAAGTAGTTAGAGTTGCGACAACAAACTTGTGCTAACAGACGGACGGACAATGGATGACAAACGACAGACAACAGACCATCACATAAGCTCTTCTGGTCTATGACCGTAGAACTAAAAATTAAAGAATCATTACTGTCATTTAATCAGTTCATAAAGGAAATGGACACTTATGTTGGTGAAATGCCTTCAAATCAAAGGGTGATCCACTTATGTGTATCTGGGTTGAGTAAACTCAATATAACAAGGTCATTAAAAACACTGCTAATTATTCATACCATATTTGTTTTGGTTCAAGAATTTTGATTGGCTGATAATTCAGTCATGACAGTTATCAATGATCATCTATGGTAGGTGTGATATCACAGGATGTGAATGAATAAATGGAGATGGTTGATTCAAACATTCTGTATGCCCAGAGGGCATGAATAGCCAGATAAAGGTAGATAAAGTAATTAAAGCGTGAAAATTGTTGCCTGTCTGACTTGTTTCAAATAGGAAAAAAATACCTGTCCCGGACGAGCATCTTAGAAAAATTTCACTTGTCCAACTTTGAAAATGAATAGTCCAGAATGTCAGGCAATGGAATATGATCAGCCCCGAGGAGGTTCCATTAACCAATCATGGTGAATGTGCTTCTTGGCCAGTTTAGATGGGCCCGGAGTCATGGTTTGGGACTGGTTCTGTCAATCCCTCAAGTCTTACGATGCTAGGTCAATAAAATCACCTAGATACATGTAGGTTCACATGTAAATGTAAACTTAAAGTAGATTAATGCTTGTGAACAAACTGATGACCTAGCACAACTGCAGCTCTCGATACAGTGTGTTTTCTTTGCAACTGAGGTGTCAATTTCATACATGAACTGATAGCCTAAAAGCACAACAGCAGTTCTTCTGCAAGTTTGTTTTCTTTCCCATTGTGGTGACAACAAACAATGGATTCCTGTATAGGTGAAAAGTGTTTATTTTATTGAATGAGCGTTTTGTTTAATCATACTGTATGGCCACAGGTTACTCCAGCGTTTGATTGATGTAAAAGGAAAATCAATGACAGAAAGAAGAACTTGTGATCTAATTAATGCAGCTGCATATAGTTTTTGCATTTATCTGTCTTTCATTCCTTGCATCAGTCAGATCTAATTACAGATTATTGTTAATGAGAAAGCTCAAAATAAGACTAGTTGTTTAAAATGTACCATGGTCATGTTCAAAACTACTTACACGATGCAATTCAAAATTTTAATAAATCAAAAACGTCAAATTCCTAGAACTGTCAGTGATATTTACTTTCCACTGATTATGATGCAAAATTGATACGCTAGAATGTTTAAATTGAATTAGAAATGGGCATACATTTTTGACATCGGCAATAACTGCAAATAAATGTCGTGCAATTGGAGATAGTTGGCAGGATTGGCTACAATGTTGTGTCCCTCCACAAGTCACTTGACATATTTCTTAGCACAATTAACATGAACAAATTAAACATTTCAATGTCCACAATAACCCACAGCACAGTAGCTTCGATAGATACACATCTTTCCTATAAATAAGTGAACTAAATAAACCAGATATTGACTTAACACGAGAGAGAGAGAGAAAGAGAGAGAGAGAGAGAGATTGATGATTGATTTTGGACACTGAAGTGTCTCGAACTTCATATAATTTTAGACCAAAACAAGAAAGTGCAAGTGAGTAAACTGTACTTGATGACACCTTTCACAAGCCAAAATTTTACATCCTCCTTTGATGCTAATTCTTGTCAATATTTTATAACAGTATTGACAATGGATACTGCCTTGATTTCTGTGGAACATCCATTTAATTTTCAAGGGGTAGGGGATTTTTTGAAAAGCTTCAAAACAAATGTCTTGTTCTGATTTGTAGAAATAAGACCTTATTCTTTCCCTAATTTATGTTGAGATTTTTTAAAACTTCTGAAAAAACCCTGTTGGAAAGAAAATCACACCCTGCTTCCCACGAAATTAAATGGTTGGTCCCTTACAGAACACATGCAGTAGGCCCTACTGCCTATTCAGAATCTAACTGGCTCAAAGTTGTGTATATGTAATCTCATGAACATGTGCTATTGTTGACACTGTGTACCACCATTACTGCTTAAGGACTAAGGACATGGTAAATTTTGTGTTTTTTGTTCTTTTCTTTATCTTTAACTTTGGTGACTATCATTTGGAATTTAATTGTGCATATCTCAGAGATTACTTTTCCTTTGTAACAATGGAAAAAATTTATGCCATTCAAGAAAGGCTGAAAAGTGTGCCTCTTGCTAAGTCAGTGCGCAAAATTCCAAGAAGTGTCAGTGATCTACTTTCCATTGATTATGATGTACAATTTTTGGGCTACATTGTTTAAACTGAATTGGGAACGTGCATACATTTTTAACATATACAATAACTGGAATCAGAAGTATTGTATAGAAGCAGAAATCTATTTAAGTGTACAACATGGTCCATCATTAAACATGGATATTAAAGAAAGTGCCAAGCTTAATTATTCCAGTTTCATTTAGTCATTTTACAAGACTCTTCTTTTGAAATATTTTTTTTTATTGTCCAAATACATAACTGACATAAAGTCAATTGATTCTTCAATTGGTATCCAATTATAAATCACTCCGACATCACAGGTCTTTTCATGGGTGGTCTTCATGCATTGGCTTTTCAAATGTCAATAAATAATGTTAATAGGTATTTACTCTTCCACTGCAGAGAGAGCAGGTAGGGGATTAATTGCCCCACCATAACATGTGGAAAAATGAAAAATCGCCTGAGCTGTACTGTACAGACGTGAACGACAACTTGCCCCAAAACTGTAACCAAGGTGGGATGCCAATGCTGATGCAGATTGAATAACATAAGCTTTCCTTATTTTTTGAATAGTTGAGCTGAAAATGCTATGCTAATTAATAATAGGTGCTGTTATCTCCAATCTTAAGATTTGCCTATTTGTAGACCCCACTTTTATGACTCTAGCCATACATTCAACCATTCTATTTACTTTTACTGTGAGATGCCACAATGAATGTGATACATTAGCTGTGAAAGTGTGCAAAAGGTGAAGGGAAGTGTGGTACACAGTGCTAAAAAAATCAGATAGCCCGATTCCCAGGGCCCCTCTAATTTCAGGTCAAGCCCCTCCTGTATTCTAAGTGAAGTGCCAGTTGAACCTGTCGAAACAAAAATCTAATTAGCCTGAGAAAACGTTGATCTCGCTGACGAAACACAGAATTTTATTTTCAAGTTGTTGAAGGACTAGTAAATTCTTAACATTTATCATCATGTGTGCCCCTTACCCATATGAAGATGATCTACTTACAGTATTTCTTTCGAAAGCTGTACATTTTGTGTACAAAGCGAAGCATGTGACCTATGAATGGGGAACAGATTGCCTAGGTTACCTATAATTAGTGCTCACTTGGCTTTAACATACATGAGATTCTACCTTCGGTAGGACAAAAATACTAATTTTAAGGCCATCTACTGCACATACCATTTTATAGTTTAAATGTACCACTTTTGAAAATTAACTGATTTTTTTTTAGAAAAATTGAAAAAAGAAAGAAAAAAAAAACGGTATTTGTACGCATTGTTACCATGCATTACAGAAACTAGTCTACTGAGAACTGAAACTGTTCCAACAGTCGATGCGACCAGTGCAGTGGTATGTGACTGAGTACACAGATTAAAGCTGACTTGTGTACACAACAAGCTGTTAATTGATTATTTTATTGTTGTAATCTGGAGAGTTAAGGCCAAATGCAGGATGTTTTTTGATGTGTTATAAATAATAAAGGGATCAAAGGTGCTCCATGATGGCTTCTGAGTCTCTGATTAAAAATCGGCTGTCCTTTGGCGGAGGTGAGATAAAAACGAAAGACCGACCCAAAAATTATTTCATTAGAAACACTTGAGTAAGAAATGCAACACTGATTAAACATAATAAGTGGCGCCAATGAACAACATCAAAAGTGTCAAGAGAAACCATGTAAAGCAAGATATGCTTCAGGTGCTAATGAATATCAACACTGCTGATCCAATGAGTAAGGAAGACATTGATAGAGCAATTGGACAATGGTTCACATCAGGACCTGGAAGAAGACATATTTTGAGATCTGACTAAACACACAAGTAAATTTAATATGATTTTGTTTATTTCTTTTCATAGTAAAAATTAGGGTCCTTTTGGGCACATGGAATTTGAGTCCGGGCTTGTGGAATTTGATTCAGGGCTTGTAAGCTTTTTGAAGTCACTAGCCCTGGGCCTCTGTCCAGTACAGCAGGTAATTGCCTTGTCAGCTCTAAAACGTATAAGCTGTTCTCATTGGTTGGTAATATTTACATAGAACTAGTAATGGGTACAGCAACTGTGTATGCCGCTAGGGTGTTAGATTATGGAGAATTCTGTATTGTGGTATCAACAAGAGGGGCAGTGTGGAAATTTTGTTATTAAATGTGGTTTGTTTTTCCCCCTGTCTTAACCCACTAAAAGGGCTATAGGTACCAAAAAGAACTATCAATAATCATTTGACCCATCATTATCTACTGATAAACCTTTAAAACAGTATATTCTGCCAATACTGGAACATAATGATGTATACATAACTTTTACTGTTGCTGGATGATTAACTGCTGTATTACCTATGGGTTGCAAAGACAAATTTGCATCAACAGGGTTTAGAGCATCAGAAACCTGAGGACCGGGGACAAGGGTCAGGATGCAGGGGAAGCACTTAGAAAACAGCTCTGGTTAGGAACAAATGAACAGGCCTGAAAATTTCATTTTTAACTCACTGGTCCAGAACCAGTAGGATCCTACACTGCCCATATGCACATAAGCAAAGCACTGGTCCAACAACCAAGTCTGACATGTGAATATTTATTACAGTGCACCGAACATAAACCAAACATAAATGAAAAATAATACAATTAATGCAAACTTAGAAATTCAGACATCTACATACTTTACAGCATGTTCAATCATAAACTATTTTTAAATTTTTTTTTTTACCATGAATGTCAGAAAATGATGTATTTCCATCTACCATGATTTTCAGAAACTTGTTTAACCTCATATCATATTTTATAATGAAAATCTGAACATATGCAGCAAATGTTTTAACTTAAGTGAGTAGCCTTAAAATGGAATGTTCCTAATATTAATGCCCATTGATCAGGTAGGAAAGGGGGTTCAGCACCCTTCTCAACTTTCTTCAAAGAAAAAAACATATACAGTCCTCAGTTTATTTTTTCATAGTTGGTGCCCTTTTCGGACCTGAAATGTTTGCCATCCTGCAGTACAACAGGTACTACACTGATTGTAGCAGACAAATTCTCTGTGCTTGATTTTGGCCACTGATAGATCCGTACTTAAACTCATACAAACATTTGGTAAGCCCATACAGTAGATGCTTGGTTTTAGTTGAAGCTGAAGAAAGACAAAGGCTTGATTAACCAAGATCATGCTTTGACTGGTGCTCCATATATTGCATGGCTAAATTTGCCAATTTGTTTGGTAATGTTTTACAACACCAATCTCTCACTATCGAATGACTGACTTTCACTTGCATCACTGAGTTTTTAAGCCTTTTTTCACACATATTAAGGATTAGAAAAACCCAGCACATTTTATTCAATTTATATGAACATCTAATAAATATTAAAGGTCTGACAGTGCTGGTTAACAAATCCAGGACCAATACAAATCAGTCCCCGACCTTGGACAACCATAATTTTCAGGCCCTGAAAAATCAACAATAGTCTCAGTTTACCTGATCACAAATTAGGTCCCACTTTTTCTCATCATCATAGTTTTTCAAAACCTTAGCTTTATCTGGTGGTAAATCCATGGAGGTCTGAAAATAAATAATACACTCAGATTAGCTGAGGTGATACAAACATCTAATGGGTAAACTAGAACAAATTCTTGCAAACTGACCTAAATGCAAAACTGACCTAAATGCAAAACTGAACCCAACTTATGATGGATGGACAGGAGCATCAGCCAAGTCCCGATGGAGGAGCATGTAAAAAAAAAAAAAGGAAATTACATGTGAAATGGTATAAAAGGATCTATTTAAAACTGATTATATTGAATCTTTGTTGATAATATTTCTACCATAAGAAATGTACATAGTACAGAAAATAACACCAAAAAAGGGTAATCTAATGACCAAAACACAAATGTATGACTGTGCACAAAATAAAGATTTTGGATTAAACAAGTTTCACATGAAACATAGTGTCTCATGAACAAAAGAAAAGTCTCAAGCTTAATTAGATAAATTTTATCAAGAAGGGTTAAAGCAAAACTGAACCTAGTAGTATGTGAAAGATCAAAACATATCTGCAAGTGTAAGACACTTGTGACTTGGTCAAACATCAAAATCGGTGGCATAACTCTATGATAAAATCCCAAAGTTAGGAATACCCAGTTCAAACCTGAGGGTTCCACTAAAAAATCCATTTCAATTTACAATAAACAGTGCTCCAGGATGACAGAAACAAAGGGACACTTTCTGCCCCCCCCCCCCACCACTCCCAAGATCACCAAAACACCTCAAAAAAATCTATGTTCTTTTCCATTTATTGAGACATTCACCCGATAATTAGTGATGTGTGTTCAAAACTACAAGTAAATAGTACATCATATCATCAATCAATAAAGTTGGGCCTCACCAGCCATGTTGTTTCACTATACATTCCATGATAATTGTCTTCGATATGATATGTATTGCAATAGTATTGCATACACAACAACAGTCCCTTGATGGGACTGATGCTCTACTGAGTGAAAAGAATTTCCAGGAATTCAAGATAAGGCCATTTCTTCCTTTTAATTGCTGAGTGTTGAAACCATCTCTGATATTCTTCAGCAATAACAAGATTTTCAAATTAGCTGCTGTGGTGCACATAGTGGATGTCAGCTTGGCACCATTTTCATTTAGGACAAAGCAAACATCATTAGAAGTCTTTAGGTAGTGACAAGATTTTTAAGACTGTCATCATGGCAGCCATATTGGATATATGACTTGGCATCATTTTCATTTAGAACTAACCAGGTATCATAACAAGTCTATTGGTGAAAACCCCATGTGGATATAGCCATCTATTTGGGTGGAGTAGAGATAACAAAATTTTCATGATAACCAGCAAGGTGGCCATATTGAGGGTTAGTCATTTTCATTAGGGACCAACTCGACACAAAAAACTCTTCTGTAGAAAACCCTATGTCAAAATGACTTTCCATTTAAAAGAAGTATCGAAAACAAGATTTTCAAGATGGCCACTGTGATGGCCATATTAGACATCAGATTGGCATCATTTTCATTTAGGATTAACTAGACATCATAAGAAGTCTTCTGGTGTAAATGCCATGTCAATATGACTTTCCATTCAGGATGAGCAATGACAACAAGATTTTCAAAATGATCACTGTAGCAGTCATATTGGACCTCATATTGGCACCATTTTCATTCAGGACCAACTAGACATCATAAGAAGTCTTCAGGTGAAAACACCATGTCAATATGACTTTCTGTTCAGGAGGAGTAGTGATAACAAGATTTTCAAGATTGCCACTGTGGCAGCTGTATTAGACCTCACATTGGCACCATTTCCATTTTGGACCAACTAGATGTAATAAAAAGTATTTTTTAGGTGAAAATCCCATTTCAATATGACTTTCTGTTCAGGAGGAGTAGTGATAACAAGATTTTCAAGATGGCTGCTATGGTGGCCATATTAGACTTTACACTGGCACTAGTTTTATTTAGGACCAAACAGACATCATAAGAAGTCTTTTAATGAAAACCCCATTTTGATATGACCATTCATGTAGGAGGAGTAGAGTTAACAAGATTTTCAAGATGGCCACTGTGGTGGCCATATTGGACATCAGATCAGTATCATTTAGGACCAACTAGATGTCATAAGAAGTCTCTTCATGAAAACCCCATGCTGATGTGACCATCCATTCAGGAGGAGTAGCGATAAAAAGATTTTTAAGATGGCTGCCATGGTGGCCATATTGGATGCCAGATTCACACCATTTTCATTTTGGACCAAGCAGACACCATAAGAAGTCTTTTAGTGAAAACCCCATGTTCATATGACCATCCATTCAGGAGGAGTAGCTAGCTTTAACAAGATTTTCAAGATGGCCACAATGACAACCATATTGAATGTACGAGCAGCACCATTTTCATTTAGGACCAACTAGACTGTGGGATGTCTGTATAAAGTTTTATGGCAATCCTCCACACAGTTTAGGTGGAGCAGTGATAAAAAATGTGCTAACAGATGGGCGATGAACAGACGATGGACAAAAGACCATCCCATAAGCTCTTCTATGACCAGTAGAGCTAATAAACTGTTAATAAAATGCAAGTGGGTCCATAACAAGTTTTTACCAAGGAGTAACAAAACAAAACAAAGTCAGCATTTTTCTGTTTTTATTAACTGAAAAAGAAACCTTAAGCAAAAACAACAAGAGTATATGTTACAGTCACTTATAGTAGGAATAAGGAAACACAGCTGCAAGAAATGGGATGTGTAGTATTGGGAGATATGGCTTTTTATACATGGTTTAAGCAGCCTTGTTGTTTACTTCCTTCCAAAAGGATAGAACCACAAGAAAACATTAATTGTAGGGCAGTTTAAATTATTTAATTCATGTGTCATTCAGCTATTATCCTGTACTGACAGTTTGTCTCTATCATGATACACTATTGCCATAGGAAATATTGTGATTTATTGATGCATCAATGATATCTAACCAGCTCTAGCAGTCAAATGGTTTGTCCAGTCCAAGGAGACTAAATCCTAAAAATCTCTATGTATAATCTCCTCTATTCAGTAATATTTTATAAAATTGTGCAACATATTAAAAATTATTCTTACATGTATACCTGAGCAATTTTTCTGTTTTCCAAAGAGTTCACTTGAAAGACCAATGGGGATGTAAACTGTTTCTTAATCATGATGGTCCGCACCAGTAACTGCACAGAACCACTTACTGCACGATTGTTAATTGTTCTAAATTCTGTGTGGTATTTTTGCTAGTTGAAAACATAACATATACCTTGCATTAGATGTTAATGTCTCTCTCTGCTTGCTGAAAATGTACTCCACATAGTCAGGAGTAAGTAACAAGCATGTGGTATATGGTTCCATTGTCAGGAGTAAATAACAAGCATGTGGTATATGGTGGTGTATACCCTCATCATTATCTAGTAACAAGATATACCCACCTAATTACAAAAACAGCTCATATGCTGCATTAAAGATATCTGACACTGGAAAATTAAAAAAATTATGATTTTTAAAAATGAGACATGTAAAAAAATTGTTCAGGAAATGTCACTTTTCCAAACTCACTATATAATCCTGGACAAGGGTTAGGGGGACAAAAATTTAACAACCCTTCCTCACAATTAGAATATTCCAACCCTTGTCCAAATTCCCTACAAAAATGTTTAGTTTGAGAATATACCTAGTGCTACTTAATACAGTAAAGTAAAAAAAAAAAACATCCTCGTTTATATTTTGTTTCCTTGTTTGCAAAACTATAGTGATACAGTAGCTTAGTAGTTGCACTAACCAAAACTTTGGTGAACCTCCTCTCCAACTCATTGGAGTCGGGCATCGGGAGCCGAATCGGCATGGTGCTGTTCCTTAGATCGTTATGGTGGAGACGATAGCGAGAGTCCCGCTGCGACATGGAACTGTCCCCATTGCCCATAGTCTGAACTTTATGTCACCCAACCCCCTCAGCCCAAACGACTGACAGGGGGGGCTATAGTCCACTGTATAAACGTTTGTTTTTGTTTGAGTTAATATTTCACATCCTAATGACAAGCTTTGACCGTACAGCGTTGCATATTCATACCATATTCGTCGTATTATCTCAGACACATTATTGTTCTAATTATTATCTCAAAAACAATGGGACATCTGAAAGATGATGTTCGGCTCCAACTGAGTCATCCCGTTCAGTCTCGCGAGAGGTCACTTCGAGACTGGTTTTAGCCGGCAGTGTAATATTTTGAGATGGAGCTTTCAATGAAAGGTACCTTCCACCAGTCTTTAAACAAGGTTTGGTACACCTCTATAGGACAGAAATCAATCAGTTGAATGTCACAAACCTCGCAAAAATCGAAGCCAATTCAAGAATACTGGTTATATACAGGAAAGGTGTTAATGGCCGTATTTAATGTAAAAAAAAATGTAGTATATTTAATTGTACTCGAGGGTACATTAATGCTCACAAATCTCGACCTTTTAATTTAAAAGCAAAATGTTAAAAAAAGCGAATTTGAAGAGAAATTACGCTATTCAGTTTTATTTAAACCCAGATAACATACACACATTCGTTGTGAGTCGTGTTGTTGTCTGTTGGTTAAGCCTAGCGTTGGGTTTACTAACATTGGCACAACGTGGATATATTGTTGTAACACCAACAGTATTCTTTTTACAACAATGACCCATCCTTGGAGGATTGTCCAACCGTATTTTTTACAACAATGGATCAATGTTGGAGCATTGTTGTAATGCCAACAGTATATTTTACAATCTTGACCCCACACTGGGTGGACTGTTGTAATGCCAACATTATTTTGTATAGCAATGGTCCATCATCATCGGTGGATTGTTGTAATGCCAACAATATTTCTTACAACAATGACCAGACATTGGCAAATTGTTGTAATGCCAGCAGTATTGATATAACTTACAGCAATTGCTCAATGTTAATGGATGTTTGTAACACCAACAGTATTTATACACCAATGGCCCAATGCTGGCGGATTGTTGTAAAGCAGTTGATTGACTTAAATTTGTCACATATTTGGCCTGAGGTTAGCCCAACCAAAATATTCATGTTTAACGGGTGGCAGAGTGGTCTAAGGTGCTTGCCTTTACATATTACGCACACATCTCACCTCTGTCCATGTAAGTTCAAGTCTCGGCTCGACCAGTGTGGGTATGTGAGAAAGCTTGTCAGTAGATTCGGTGGGTCAGTGGTTCTTGTATAGCATATCATGTGCTAAAAAATGGCGTTAAACCTACAAAACCAAAATAAACTGTAGTTTAACAATTTTAAAGGGTTATCTACCACTGCAGGGGTCCCAAGGTTGCCGAGTGGTCTAATGCGCTCATCTTTACAGATCACTCACATCTCACTTTTGTCCACATGGGTTAGAGTCTTGCCCTAACCAATGTGGGTATGTGCCAGCAGCTTCCCGTGAGTTGGTGGTTCTTTCCTGGGTCTTCCCAGGCTCTTCCTCTACCATGTATGGCCTATCATGTGCTAAAATGGCATTAACTCCCAAAAATCACAATTCAGCTACCACTGCAAAGCTTTCCTCCAGTGGTCAGAAATGAGGACCAGCATTTACTTGCAGCTCAGTTACATAAATGATCCCTGCCAGTTCACACACAAACATGCTTAAAGACAAAGTGATGATTTATCATCTGTATGGAAAAAGAAATATAATACAATGTTGAAATTTTTTATTAAAAAAAAACATTTTCAACATGTTATCCTGATTATAAAGCTTATTAATTAGTCGTAATATTTTTCCTCTGACAGGATATTCTATATGGCTAGTGCTTGCTACAGTGCTCATGGAGCCAAACACTTTCATTGAACCAGGTATAGATTGATGCAGAAATGTTTGTGATCAAGGTGTCCAGTCTACATGTGTACAAATTATGTCAACAATGTTTTTTTTTGGCGACAAGTCCACCATACTGCTTTTGTCTTGCTACATGTACTCCAAGCTTTGAACAACAATAGAGACTAGTTATTTTTTTTTATATGATCAACATAATGTATGACAAGATCTATTTCCATTTTTCCGAAGCAGGCTTCTTTAAAAAAGAGAACTCTTGTAGAAATTTCTATCTCCCTTTGTTCTCTGCACTGATGGGACAAGGCTACTATATGTTCTGTTGTTTAAAACATGAATGCAAGTATTATACATAATGATCAAATACATTTGGATAGTAATTACGCAATTTGGCCGGAGAACTTGGCAAATAGGTATACATTTGAGAAACTTAAGATGGTATACATACCCTCATCGGCAACATTTATACCAGTCATTTAATATAAATGTGCAGTATTAGGAGGAGTGGATGTACATTAGACTAGGTATGCTAACGGTTAGTAATATTTTGTAATATCCTTTTTTTATTTTTAAAGAACAGTATCTCTGTATTTTTCTTTCTTTCTGTTACATTAGCCCATTATGATCACTTGCAGTTGAGAATATATTTTCTTAAGATTGACCCATAATGATTGCCTGCAGATGAGTACCAAATATACTCACTTATAAGTCAAGACTAACTGCAAACTGCACAAACCCAGATCTGCCATTACATAATCCGCTGGCAGATCTGGGTTTATGCAGTTTTTTCGGAGTAATCAGTAGAACAAACAACATAAACTCTGATCTGCAGGCGCATTATGCAACAGCATGTTGTTTGCAGTTGTACTCAACTTATAAGTGAGTACAGGGCTGATCAAATTTGTTTCTCAACCACTTGTCCAGGACATGTGGTTTCAGAAAATTCCCCTGTCCCACCAGCATTTTCTCTAGTCCCAAAATGTCAATCTCTTGCCTAGATTCGATGAGATGTATGCGTTACAATCCATATAATGTACAAAAGAAATAATGTACAATAGATTTATTTCTTGAAAGGGTTACATGTTTTAGTTAAGTTTTTTTTTTCAGTGTATCCTATATACACTATTTCTTGCTCCAATACAGTAGCATCAGTACTTCCATGAGCAAGAATGGAAAGGAATTTACTGCAATTCAGACATTCCCTAACTTTGTCTCTCAAGATTTGATCAATTGACAGAACAAAGTCTCTTGCCCTGAGTCTGTTCTTATAATTAGCACCACTTTTAACACCATTCTTCTCCTGGAGCACACACAGCATTTCCATATCAGAAAATGGTTTTCCATATTGGGCTAGAGTGTAGAGTCTCGCATGCCAATTTTCCACTTTGTAACAAATTAATATGTATCAGCATTGAAAGTGATGACAGCTTTTTACCTTTAACAATTAAATAAACTAATGTTTGCATGAAGTTTGAAGTAAAAAAGTGCTAAATACTTGGAAACATGAAGAAAAGGGGGTATAGTTTATAATGATTCCATTCTGCATTTAAATAATGAGTCTTTTTTGTATAATGAATGTCCTTTTTGCAAAAAATAACCTTTGTTCCCATTTGAGGCAACATGATCAAAACATGTAAATTATTACAATATCTCGATTATAATTATAGCAAACGTAATATTTATACATATGTTATTAATATCAAATGTTTACATTAAAAACAATATTTTTATGATTCCATTTTGCATGCCCATATTCCATTTTGCTCCATTTCGTAAAAAAAACTCCATTGCGCATTTAAGACCTACCGACAAACTAAATTCCTTCCTTTTCACACATTTCATGCATATTAACCTCAATTACAACTTTGTTACATGCCATTACTCTTGCGTCCTCTCTTGTTACTTTTGTAAAGTACCAATCTTATTCTTGTAACATACATTTTGTCATTTAAATATGAACAGAGACTTCCTTGATTAGTGTAATCGTTACGCTTCAAATGCAATATCACACGTAGAAGTTTATCCTCTGTATTATCAATTAAAACTTACAGAATCATTACTGTCATTTAATCAGTTCATAAAGGAAACTGACACTAATGTCGGTAAAGTACCTATCATTAATTTAATTGCATTGACTCGCTGCATTAAATTCAAAGGTTGATCCATTCGTGAGGATCTGGTTTGAGAAAACACAATACAACAAAGCCATTTAAAACCCTGCTAATTAATCATACCAGCTTTGTTTTGTTTGATGTGTTTTGATTGGCCGATAATTTGATATCAGAAATAGTTTCAACACTCAGCTGTTGAAAAGAAGCAATGGTCTTATCTTGAATTTCTGAAATTCTTTTTAACCAGTTGAGCATCAGTCCCCTTGAGGGACTTGTTTTTTGTGAGGTTGATTTTAATGGCATTTTAACACATTATCGGCTATATCATGCAGAGCAAATGGGAACTAAGTGCCTTTCTCAATGACGCACCGAGACAGCCAACACAGGCTGGCCTGGGCTGGTATCAAACTCGCAATCCTTGGACTACGTGTCCAACACTCTACTAAGTAAGCTACTTTGCTCCCAAAATGTTACCTAATGAGAAGTATGAAAAACTTTAAGTTGAGGAACTGAAAATTAATTTACTTGAAGTGATTAAAAAGTGTAGCAAGTGTGGGTTTCAGTGTAACAAAAACTAGTGATAAACCTCATTTAGATGGCAAGGAAACAGAACATCACTTAAATGATGCAGCATACCAGTTAGTGTTGTGCAAGGAAAGCCCCAGTGGTACAATGTTATATATAAAAATGATCAAGCAGTATATGCTTACAATTTATTGGCGGATTACAAAAGAGGTGATGTAAATATCAAAGTAAAATATTAAAGACATACTTAGTGCATTTTATACATATATATTTAATTTGAATTGATAGTATTTTTGGAATTGGTTACTTCATTTTTAATAATGATTCTTTGATTAGTCTATACAGATTAGATATTTGAAATCCAGAGCAATATCAAGTGTATGATTAGGTATGAGTAAATACCTAACCATGATTTTCTCTTTTTTGCTTCTTCATATTTCTCCAAGTTTCTTTAATTGGAGTTTTCTTACTTTTTATTTACTTTTGCTGTATGCCTGACAGTAATTCAAGAGCATTTGATAAATTTATATTTTTTGTCCATGTGTTGCAAAAGAGCATCTTGGTCAGCAAAACTGTTATCCCTTAGTTTCAGTGTTGTTTAGTTTCATCAAGAAACTCTTAGTTTCCAAAAAGAAGAGTATATGCTATAACTCGGTGTCTTCAGGAACTATTTATAAATTTTTTAATAGAAAACACTTCATTTAATTCGATAAGTTCTTGTCACATTTAGTCTTGCAGTTAGTCTATGGAATAATTTTGAAGCTTATTAATGAGTAACATATATGCTCGCTTACAAGTTGATTCCATCTGCAAACTGTAGACACCCAGACTAGGAGTAATCAGTAGAACAAACAACATAGACCTTGATATACCATATGTCACATAATGCATTAGTAGATCAAGGTCTATGTTGTTTGCAATTGAATTCAACTTATAAGCGAGTATATATGGTACGTTCTGTGAATTGTTGTTAAATTTTATGTATTGTTGGTAATTTTTAATTTTTTTTTATTACTAATGCTTATAACTCATATTCTCAAAGTAGAAATTGTATGGCATAGTAATTTATCAATCCTCATTCATTCTCATGGATTTCTCAGAATTAGTTAACAGTCAACCTATGAAGCTTTTTCCTAGAAGAAAGTTTAGTTACTGTTTTACTAACTATTTAAAGATAACAGTTTGCATAAAAATAAAATGTGCATATGTAATCATTATGAATTTAATTAAAATAATTTTGATATAAAACAAAATAAAATAACAATTTTATCCAGCAAGTACTTCTCATTCACATTTTAATTCTACACTTTAGAATTTACATAACTTGATATTCTTTTCAAATTTATTAATTTATGTAAGTTTTAGATCATAACCAATGAAGCCAATATTTTAAATGATATATATGAATACACATTATACAGTGAAATATATATTTAATTCTTCTAAATTATTATCTTTTAATAATTGAAATCAATAATTCAGATAATTCAATACTTAGGTTTGAATAATTTACTTTGAAATAAATTGTAATAGTTTTATAGTTAGAGTTTTTTCTTATTTTAGACTGCTTCCAATCAAGTAAGCTTCATTATTTTATTCCTGCTAATGACAAAATTATAAAGTTGGGTCATTTTTTACCTGAAATTTAAAAAATAAATGAAAAATTTCACTTATTTTAACAAGAGTACAACTGCTGTATCTTGACCATATGTCATGATTTTTAAACTTTTTTTTTTAAAAAATTCAGTTCAGAATAAGCTTTCCATTGTAAGTTAGCAGCATTTTTCTTGTGAAAAGTAATTACATACTTATAGAAATATCTGATGGTGTCTTCACTTTGGAATGACAATGTATCAAGAAAGCTGCACACTCTTGAAAATACTGATTACCTGGGATGAATGTAACAGACAAAAAAAAAATAATTTTGACATTCTTTGGCTCTTAACTTATCATGTATTATAAGGGTTCTAAACCTGCTGAACATATTTACATGATTTGGATTAATTTTAGTATCAAGTTCGCATCGGGTACCTGTATAAAAAACAAAGTTGGCTTTCTTTCCAACATGTTCTGGACTGACAACAAGTACCGGTAAGCGGAAGTAATCAGTAAATGATGCACACAAGATGTTAAGCAATGTTGAACTTCAGCGCTTGTTAAGGTTAGAAAATGCACACAGATTTATTCTTAATGTGTGAATCTGAATCTACTCAGCCCAGGGACAAGCATGTAGTAAAGTTTTTCTCAGCACAGACAATTATTGCCTGGTCAGGACAAGAGGTTGAGTGGTTTTCCTGAGCCCTGATGTTATGATGTTATTCATATTTTGGTTTGGTGTTTTTAACATGACAAACTTTTGAAGGTTATGTCATGTCGTGGTAAGTAGAGTAAAGGGCTTTGTCCAAGGACACACCACACTAGCAGATCCAAGCTGATCTGTTAATGGGAATCCAACCCACACCCTTCAGGTCACACGTCCAATGCTGTAACCACTTGAGCCACTGCATTTCATGTTATTCATCTTAAAACTACCTATTCAGACCAAATAGATGTTACCTTGATTCAGACATGGATGAAAGTTCTGGTCAGCTACCCCCCCCCCCCCCAAAAAAAAAAAACAAAACAAACACAACCAACAACAACAAAAAAGGAGCAACAAACACTATTTTTTATCAGACCTTTCACAGCTTCCCTCTCCACCAAATGGTTCCATCATTGCATAAACAGGGTCTGTAATACAAATATGTTCTTCAGCATCAGGATAAACTCTCTTTGGGATACAGTCAAATATGGCACAGGAATCTGAAAAGAAACTATCTGCAGGGCAGTTATCGGTATCAGGTAAACATAATCAATTCTTTTAAAGCTACTCATCCCTTATAAGCTAGATAATCAAAGTATGGTTACTCGGGTTAAATTGTGTATATCACATCCAATCAGAGTTGATTGTAACTTACTGGTGTAAATGTTTTGGCATGTATTATTTATTAATTATAATAAACACTTTAAGTATCCATGTTTTAGTTTTAAAATACCTTGTGTAATTTTATGGATTAATCTGATATAGTAAAAATTTCCATTTGTCTACTCAATATTATTTAAAATTAATGGCTTGCTTGCATGTTTTTTTAAAAGTTAATTATGCTCATCATCTATAATTACCATTATTTTATGTGAGTTTTTAAGAAATATGGTTACAAATATGTCTTGTAGTTGAGTATATATTAGGTTATGTAATTCAGAAACATGTCTTGTGAGAATTTGTCTTCTTACATTGTTAAATAAGAGGAAAAAAATCTGAAAAATAATTTACATTCTTTCATAATCTTTAAAGTAAGATCAAGATTTTATATACCCCGGTATATTAAATGCTGTTCTTTATTTTTAAACAGCTACTGAGAAGAAAATCTTAATCATGTTAGAAGAAATCAAATGCCATGTACAGTGCAACACAAAGATAATAAATGCCTTGTTTTAAATGGTGCAGACAGGTGTAACCATGCAGATTGAGGAAACCCAGACCCTACCTGTATTTTTTCCTATTCAAACCTTGAAGAAGTCTGACATCTAGAAGAACAACTACAAAGAGAGGAAGTCAAGAAACACATGGTAAGTAGTTTGACACTCGGGCTTTCTTTTTCTCAAAGAATATGCACAATTTAATATTGCACAGCCTTGTAGAATCATTCATTGTCATGTCTTGTGTTTATAAATAGAGTGTTCATTGTTTTAACAATTACATTCACGAGACTAGGAAGAAAATTTTTAAATTGATTGCCAAAATAAATTTTAGTCATTCATATTCTTTCATGAACAAAGAATTGAATGGTTTTGTTGTGCTTTATTTGTCAAGGAAGGTAACTCAGATTAAGTAAATGATAAGCCCAGTAATTATCTCCCTTGGATATTGTTCCACTGATGATAATATTTGAAACAATAATAGAAAATGCTTTTTGAAAGGAAATCACAACAATAATCCCTCAGAGAATATTTCAAATGTTAATATCAAATCTGCTAGTTATATATAAAGAAAAGAAAATGTAGAATAATATAAAAATTATATAGAGCAGTTTGTTAACCATAGTAAAAAGGAACATGAATAGCAATAGTTATGTTCTTCCATCTAATCTTATGTAAGTTAATATTAATCCACCATTCCAAGCAGTCAGTGTTTTCAATACTTTCATTTTGTTCTTGCTTCCAAAGGAACAGAAATGTCTTTGTAAGAATAAATAAAGATTTCATCCTTTGATATACCAAAATGTAGAAGTACAGAACTGTATTGTAAAAATTGGATACAATCAACAAGTATACAAGATAAATATCAACTTTCTTCTCAAAATTATATCAGTATGCAATTTTCTGTGAAGTGATACTTTCATAGTTAACTGAAAATCACTTTGCATGCATATACTAATCTCTTGTTTCAGTTAGCAAGTACGAGTCTGATTGATGGGGATACTATTTAGACCTGCACCAGATGCATCATGAAGCATGCTCTGTCCAATAAGGGGGATATGATGTTTAATTGGAAAGAAAAGGGGGACAAAAGACCTTTCTCAGAAGAACAGTTAAAAAAGGAAATAGATGGTGAGATGCTTTCAATATATATTGAAGTATGTTGGATGCTAAATTAGGAATGGTGACAATTTAAATGGTTTTAAAGCCTTATCCTCAAGTCTCTTGTTTCAAATGAAAAGTTTGTGAAAGCCTCTACATTTATCAAAGAATAATTTGCACTCTCTAAAAGTGGAATACCATTCTTTGTGAATTACTGTCCCCTGCTTTTTCGAAAACAAAGCAATGGACATAGTATCTGCATTTCCGTTTATCTGTCTATCAGACTTTTGTTTCCATTGTGTAACTTTGAATGAAACTTGCTATACTTGTGCATCATCATTAGAAGGTGCATTTCCTACCATATAGGGGTTTCTATCTTCAAGGTCAAGGTCACATGTCATTATTTTAGGTTTTAGTCACATTTGCCCTCCTGCTTTCTAACTTGAGAGCTGTTGAAGATAAATGGATGAAGCTTGGTACTGTATATTGTCACTGGAAGGTGTGTTGCATTGCATGTTTGGGGTCTTGTCCTCAGGGCCAAGGTCACAGGTCAATATTTTAAGGTTTTCTTTCTTTCAGTGTTATATCATAAAAGCTGTTAGAGATACAGGGATAAACCATGGATCACTTGTACTGCTTCGTTTGATGGCATTTCTTGTATCGCAGCCAATGTTTCATCTTCAAGATCAAGGCCACATGTAAATTCTTTTACCCCAGTTCTGCATATTTCCAATAATGCTCTCTGAGATAATGGATTGCAGCTTGGTTACTTTTAATGTCTCCCCAGTAACTTTACAGCTCTGTCTTATAGGTCATAGTCAGATTTCATTATGGTGAACTTCTGTGACCTCAACATGGGAGGTGGGGGACAAAAAAAAGTTCACCAAATTTGCTTGTTTTGTTGATTATTTGCTCATTATCTTTTAAATGTAGAGCCTGATTTTTAAATATTCAAAAGATATTTTTAACAAGTATTTCTAAGTTATTATTTCAGTTAATGTTATCGTGATACCCTACTTGAAAAGCTCCTTAAATAAGAGATGCATGTAAATCATGTTTTAGTAGTCAGAATTCACTTTCATATGTGGAATACCTAGTTTCATGGAATTACACATTAAATCAGAATTTTGAAGACTGATAAAAGCTTACATATTTTAAAGGCCTGGCAAGTAATTATGCATCTTTAAAGAGAATGGGATACTATAAGTACACATATGTTTAAGGACTGGCAAGTAATTTTGCATCTTTAAAGAAAATGGGATACTATAAGTTCACATATTTTAAAGGACTGGCAAGTAATTATGCATCTTCAAGGAGAATGGGATACTGTAAGTCCACATATTGTAACGGACTGGCAATCAATTATGCATCTTTAAAGAGAATGGGATACTGTAAGTCCACATATTGTAACGGACTGGCAATCAATTATGCATCTTTAAAGAGAATGGGATACTATTCTCACTCAGAAGCATGGTGATGTCTCAGAATTAAAGTATCAGCTGAAATGGGATTTACTGCAACAAATGTTGACACAAAAATTTTATACATTATAATTATTAAAATTCCATGTATTCCTACAGATGCTGTGAGAAAAAAACAAGCCTACATCAGTGGCTACGAACAATGAGATTGAGAATATAATTAAAGATTGGCATTGTTTTGCTGGAGAATAGAGAGGGGGATAGAAGAAGGAGGGAAGAGGAAAAGAAGAAGAAAAAAAGCGCAAACAAATGGTGATGATCAATAGAATTGATCTGATTAACATTTATTAAATACATTTCTCCAGTATATGCACATACCTAGTTCTTACTTTCAAATAGAATATCCTCACTATCCACTGCCTTTGGTTGAAATAAAGTGCATATTTTATGTATAAGTGAGACTTATTTATTGCAATTGAATTCATACTTACCTGCAAACAAATTCTTTTTGTGACTAAATTAATTTAGCTTATTTGAAAGTTTAGTTTGGTGCTATATACTTCAGTGAAGTATTGACTAAGATAAATATTTTAATCTGCTCACTTTAGCTTTGATTCCAACCAGTAGTGACACCATTGTTTTGGAATAAATATGACTATTTGTGGATGTTTTAAACCAACATTATTTCAGTGCAGATCCAACATAGTCAATAATTGGCAGTATTGTAATGGGCCAACAACATTTCATTGGGCCAACATTAAACCAACATGGATAGTAAGATTGTTTAAATGTTGGGCCAACATTGTTAGCATTGTCCTTGGTTGGCTGACAATATTGGGTCAACAATGAGTCAACAAATTGGACCAACAAAGGGCCAATGAGCAAGACTATGCTGGGCCAATTTTGCTTATCCAACACATTGGGCCAGCAAAACCTGCATACCATGAGCCAACATTGGCCCAACAAATGTTTGGTATCTGGGAAGTTAAATGAATCTCTTCCAGTTTAGCATAAAATTCAAATAAATTATTTTAAATGTATAAATTACTCATACAAACCAGATAATATTACTAACCTTCCTTTCAAGGTATGCAAGCCGATGGGATGATCCAACAAAAATTGACATGAATCAAGAACATTGAGTAATCAAATTTCAGTAAATCTTTATAATCTTATATTTTTAAAAAAAAAATGTTAAACAGTCAATGGTGCCAAAGAATCCTTCTTCAGAAAATAAGGTTAACCAAATAAATCAAATAAAAAGTATTTTTTAATACAACAGAACAAAATACTAGAGTATGCCCCTAGATCAGCACACATTTTGATAACAGTATAATCAGATGGTTGATTTTATCCAGCTACTCTTCTGCTATTATAATTGCTTTATAACAAGGGCTTTACACATTCAAAAATATAAAAGTTTTTCAATGAAAGAAAGTATCTGGCTAACATCAACCATTTGACTACTCTTTCAACCATTACAACTATACCAAGGTTTCTGCATGAAACAAACAAATAAAATGGGGAAGATCATTGGCCTATAACTACATTTCAAATGAGGTTGATAAATGTAGGTTTGAAATCTTGTGTGGAAAAATGGTAAAATATGTGTAGATTTAAAAGCAATGTCAGAAAGTATGAGATGGAAATTACAAATATATTCAAAGTCAAATAGAAAGAAAATCAAAGTAGAGAATGGGAAGAAATACAAATAGAATGATGGTATGAATATTTGTGACAATTAAATAATGGACTTAAGATTTAAGAAATTAACAAGCACTGCACCTTACTCCTGGCCTGCAACTCAATTTAATATGCTAAATTGGTTAACTTGTATTAACTTATTAACCAAAAAATGTTTTAATTAAGTTAACATAGCAACTGTATGTGTAACAAGATAAAAATCTACTACATGGAAACTGGTGATTTCATATACAAACTGCTAAATATATTGCAGAACTATACTTTAAAAGTTGACAGTAATAATTCTATGAATAGACACAGTGTACAGTGTGATATGAAATTCTAGCAAAATCAGCTTAATTAGGCAGTATGGATGGCAACAGCTGGTTGTTGGATTTACTACTGGCATTTAATAGATCAGAGTATGTCGGAGTTAGTGAAAGTTAGTACGGTAAAATCTATCTTAAAAGACCACCCCTTCTGCCAAAAAATAATGGTCTCTCAAGACAGATGGCTCAGGACAGATCATAACACTATTTAATCAATAAATATGTTCATTGGGATTCTGGTCTCTCAAGACAGGTGGCCTCGTAGTAGTGGTATTTCAAGACATGTTCTACTCTATACAGGTTTCATGTCTACTTTCAAATTAAAAAACTATTATCTGAACGTGCAGTACATTTTTTATCTGATGAACAAACTTTTAATGCAACCAACAACAACATAGATCTGAAAGATATAATATAAATTGTACTAATACTAATTTTAACATTCCTTCTTTAATGACTGGAGATACATTAAGGGGAAAAAATACTCGATGAACAATTGGCAAGAAAAACAAAACAAAACATCAAGGTTTTGGAGAGCCCACATCTATGATGTTTTACAAGCTTATAAGCATCATTCTAATTACAGAGCTGATAATTTAAATACTGAAGAAAATTATTGTCTTATGAAATAAACTCTGTGGTAAAAGTGATGAAAAAAGGACGGACTTCCTTCTTTCTACAAGATAGCAATGGGCTGTCAGCAGAAGAAGAAATAGCAAGATTAAATCAGCCTTCGAGGTCTTATGAGATCTGCATTGTAGTATCACAGGTCAAAAACAACATCTACGACACAATCTGTTTCCACTGTTCAAGACACAGCAAAAAGAAAAAGGTTAATAGAGTTGTTAATTTTAGGACAGCAAGGATATGACTTAAATGAAAACGTCATGAAGAAATCTGTTTCAGGTTCAAAAATTAGTTTTAGCTATGATGTTGGTGGTGATGACATTTTTTTTGACAAGTAATATGGTGATGAAAATGGGTAGCATTGTTGTTTACAACAGCAACTTTAAAAAATCGTCAAATACATGGACTGAACACTGAAATAAATGCGGACATGTAAAGAATATGATTCCAGTGGCTAATAAGCAGTCTGTAACAATACAACAGAAAATTATTCATGGTTTAGAAGAGGAATGCGAGTCAAGAGTATGTAGAAAAGAAGGATTATGACTGATATTTTTCCAGTAAAATCTATCCATTATTTAAGACAAAAGATCATGAAACAAACAATAATTTATAATCATGCTGAGGGTTACATGGGCTGGTCCAATTTACTTTTTTAAAATCCATTATGATTTTTTTTATTCTTCTTGATGCCATATTTACATCTCTGATCAAAAATGCAAACAGCAGGTCAAATAATGTTAGAATATGCAAACAGCAGCCCAACTAATGCTATAAACAGCAGGCCAGCTAATGCTATAGACAGCAAGAAAACTAATGCTAGAACAAGCAAACTGGGCCAACTAATGCTAGAATAAACAAAATGACATGATCAGTCGACCAATACTATAATAAGCAAACAAAAGGCCAATTAAAGCTGGAATAAGCAGACAGCAGGCCAATTAGTGTTAGAATAAGCAAAATGACATCAGCTAAACATCACAACCTGTTCAGTTGGTTTCCAAGGCCAGTATATCCCACTGCCAATCAATTCAGGCAATGTTATGCTATCTTTTTAGTTGGCTGAAACAAATAGTTGGAAATATTTTTCATGCCTTGTTTGACTTCATCATTGAAATGACTTCATAATGCCTTTCCCACAGCTGTTGAGGCCAGCACTTGTTCCTCCATCACCTCTACTAAACTTGTACTGGATTTGATATAGTCAGAGAAATGGTTGATATATTTATACCTGTAGCCATAGTATTGGTTTCTTGGTACATTCTTTTTAGCCATTCACCTAATGGTAATTTTCCTCTGACTTCTGAATTTCTCTCACTTTTGTCTTCAAAATTTCTTGCAATCACTGCAGATGAAATTGTGCTGTTTTGCTTCTTTACTTATCTAACCTCTTAATTGTCTGTCTTTGTGCAGAGCAAACAGTCAGCTCTTCATGTTGAAATTCTCCACTTTGAATTTGTTCATGGTAATCATCAACTAAAGCCTCAGTTTCTCATACTTACTAGTTATTTGGTTCATAAGTTTATTGTATGCACATCTATATCCTCTGAAACTTGTATTCACTGTCTTTGTACAACAGCGGGTTCTGAAGGCAGTTGCAAAGGTCTGTCTAGAGGTTTATCATTTGATGGTATCATTTATTTATTTCGCCCAGCCTAAGATACTTAAGGAAGTACTTGTACTTTTTCTGTAGCAATAGAGTTAGATGCCAACATTGTATTTGTTATAGCCTTTAAGAAACTTGTATTGATTCTTAAAATTAAGCTCAGGCAAAGACTTGAACCTCCCACTTGGTCTTTAATTGGAGTAGAATGTGATTTGCAATCAGTTAACAAAATAATTCAAGTTTGAAAAACAAAGCAGCCAATTTAATGAGGCATTTGGAAAATGACAGTGTTTATTGTTTATAAAGATGCTAATGTTGAAGTTCAAGAAGACAGGTGCACTGAAAGGGGCAGAGGGGTGGGTCGGGGCACCCCTCTATTTCCTTCTAGTTCAAACACTATTGTGTATCATATATGTTAAAAGTGTGTTTAAGAAATTCGTATTCATCCACTGAGGTGTAGATACAGGAGTTTAAAATCCATCATTTTACAAATTTATATCTGCATCAACTTTTATCGCTCTTGTACAACATAATCATTTTCATATAAAGAATTTCAAAATATTT
The DNA here is from genome assembly GCA_029931535.1 of Margaritifera margaritifera. Lineage (NCBI taxonomy): Eukaryota > Metazoa > Mollusca > Bivalvia > Unionida > Margaritiferidae > Margaritifera > Margaritifera margaritifera. The sequence continues at coordinate 8,991,197 of JAQPZY010001692.1, forward strand.
TATCAAAATCTTCCGTGCCACCTTTTGCTATTTTATGGAGAAAAAGAAAAACTTGAAAAAGAATTGGGTTTTATTGAAGAGGAAAAAGAGCAGTAGCTTCATTTTCCCAGATATTAGAGAATGCAAACAGATTTGAAAATTAGTATAGCAAATGAGACCTACTGAGAAATAACTGGCAGAATGTAACCGACAAAGAGTTTGAAAATAAATGAATGAAAACAAATTAGGAAAACCTATGAAATATTTGTCAGTGAAATCTCATCTACAATATCCAAGTTATTGTCAGATGTTGATATCCAAACATTTATTTGTTTGTTGAGAATATTTTCCCATTGTTAAACTGAATGGATTACAGAGTTAAATGAAGTCTATATTACATCAGATGGTATTAGATACTTCACTGGTTTGTTATCGTTGAAGATATATTATTTTATCGCAATCTGTGCTAGTTTGATAATATTCCTACAAATAGATTTCAAAAAGTCAACAGAAGAAAAGCAAAACACAGAAATTAACTAACATTTTTTCCAAATCTTGGTTTTGAAGGCAGTATTAAAAGCTGCATTTCTATTGCACTCTGATATATCTCTTTCTTTTTCCAATGTCCAATGGCATCCTAGCTCTGACTGATTTGTTTTCAATGGCTTCAATGTATCTGGTATTCATCCATTGAAAACATTTGATCTTTAAGTTTTTGTTTTAGTCCCTTTAAGGTTATGACTCTTGTACTGTAAATTATTCTGAAATCTTTAATATGGCATCTTTTCTTTCTGTACTTTTTATGTATTCATTTACACACGTATATATGTATGAATGCGGGTTTAATGGCATATCAGCACAACACTGACTATATGCTGCCAATTAAAAGTGAGGGTTTTAAAAATTTATGTTATGATTTTCTCCCTCCAATTTTGTGGTGATCTCTATTCTGTTCTCTCCACTTTCTACAGTACTCTTTCACACAGGGTTTCAGGAATCATTACTTTTATAAACAAGTATTTGTTTTTTACTTGATCGTATTTCAAACATGACTTAGGATCCATTATTCAAGTTAACTATTGTATTTCAAGTAATTTCCACTTTCAAATTTTACTACTGTTACTTTCAATATAATTGTAAGACAAGTAGAAGTCAGTACAAAGGCTCCTTTACACATAACTGTCTGTAGCCGTTATCACTTCGAAATTTTGTTGGGATAACTTAAAAAAGTACCTAAAAATCAGACTAAAAGTAAATTACTTGACAGTTAGCATAGATTAATTTGCAAGTAACCTAAAAGTCTTGTTTGTCTTCAGCTTATAATTTTTGTTGCAAATAAGTGGAAGATAACCAAAGTATAAACACAGATGAAACAAAGTTGAAAAGGTTGCTCCTCTAAAGACAAAAGATCCATGTGAAGGTAAACTTGGTAAACAACTTGGGGAAACGTTCACAGGAATTACAAAAGCAGATAGATTAATACAGGAAGTAGAGAAATCAACATTCCCTGCAAGGCATGTTGAAATTCAAACTAAAATAAGTTAAAACAAAATGTATCTAGTTAGGTGACAGGATAATTATTTTTGGGTGTTGCATCAGTGCACAACATAGTCGAATATGTTCTGAAACCTGTTAAAGAACAATCAGTTAAATTAGTTACTGTACTAAAAGAACAAAATCCCATAGCAGAAATGTGAAATTTAAAAGTAATAAGTGGCAAGCAACATTATTGATACTGTTTACCTTGCAACCTTTAACTCGGCTCTATTGGTTGGTTACAACCTTTTGAAAAAGATATTGAAGATGTAGATTATTCCAATTTCTTTTAGTCAGTTTACAACTAACTACCTAATAGCACACAGGATTCATCAGACAAAGTAATTAACTAAATAAGTACTAGTAAACCTCGGGATAATTACATTTAAATGTTGAAAAGGACACTAAAGAATTTTTAAACATTAAGCACGCCACTGAATCACCCAAAAAGGTTGATAAATCTGTTTTGAATCCTAAATCTAAGCTAATTCCTACATATAAGTGGGAGAGAAAATACCAAGTGCAACATCTTTGTTTCCTACACTGCTGACAAATATTAACTTTAGGTTACAAAAAATCAACGAAATTAAGAATTATTAATTAAAGAGACCAAACAATTGCGAAGAGCCAGAAAGAAATACAAAGCAACATATAAGGTTTTGAATTGGATAGAGGTTAGCATGGATACCATTTTCGGTGGGATGGGAATAGCAGCTGCACGCCTTTTGTAGTAGAGGAATAGGTAGTGGTACAGTTGCTTCTTGAGTGTTTACTGGAATTGAAGCCACCTTGCTAGGATTTGTGGCCAATGGTTTCACAGAAAAGTTGAAATATAACAGTTTTAAAACACTACGAGATGGTAACTTATGAAATTAGTAAATTGAACAGCATTGATGACACGGTAAGCAAAGCAATGTGATAATTAAATAAGTCGTGAGGAATTTAATTTCATAGTTACCGAGTATAACAGGCAAAAGAAAAAATGATCCAGATGAAAAGGTAAAAAAAAGTCATACCGAACACCGATGAAACAATATTTCATTCGGTAAGGATTGCATAGTTAATAGATTCATAGATTCAAGAAAAGAAAGAAAAAACAGTTAAAATGACAATTAGGCTTGTACATAGCTTTAGATTCATGGGACATGCTATAGAACGGTTGACAAAAACTTTGAGTGAAGAATAGTTCACATAAACGCTGAAACAGTTTACAAATATGTAGTCTAAATATTTGAAGACAGACACTTTTCCATATGAATACAGTAATAGCTTTGAAAGGTTTTTAAAATGTGTATTCCAGTTTATATAATACAAGCATATCCAATCACGATTATCAATATACTCGGGATTTCATGGAACATTTTAACCTGAAAGCACTTGGAGATTTGCATGGTCCTCACGTCAAGAAATATACAATGATATTGTGTGTTATTTTTAATTAGAAATTTTGGAATGCCTGTGTGAAAAAAAAACAAGAAAACTTGACCCTGCTCATTATTAAAGTGCTTCTGGATTAGTACATGATGCATCGCTAAAGATATCCAGTGTATAACCTGAACTTTTAACAGATGATCACAAGTTCCTGATGAATGACATTGGAATACAAGGCGGAGTTAGCACGACATCACATACATATGCCGTAGCAAATCATGAAAACTACTCTGCAAAGATGATGACATAAGAAATTGCGTGAGTATGAGAGATCAAGGTAATTTATTATGCACCTATATACCAACAACCATGAGTCAATACATGCCGGTAAAAGTATTTACGTGATCATCTATAGGACAAATTAGAATAATAGAGAAACATTTACTCAATTGGCCTGATGACTGTGATGCTGGTTGCATTTTAGAAGTGGATTTGGAAATTCCATTACATTTACAGGACTAATTTAAAAACTATCCATTCGCTTCAGAGATATTAATTCCTGGTAAAAATAATTTATTAGAGTTACAGAAGAAGCTGATGCAAAACCATTTATACCAAAACTAACATGTACATTGAAAAACAAAGATATATAAACCAATCTGAAGCTTGCATACAGTTTAAAACTGAGAAAGATACACAAGTTGAATTGTTTGAACAATAACCATGGTTAAAATCCTACATAGAACGTACTACAAATTTGAAGAAAAAGAGCAACAAATGACTTTGAGAAAGACATCTTAAAGCGAATGATTAATGCTGTATTCGGTAAAAGGATGGAAACTCTCAGAAAGTGAGCAATAGTAAAAATGTTTATAAAAAAAAAAAAAATGCTATGCCCGAAAGCATATTTGCAAGGAGAGCACTTATTGGTGATGACTTAGTATTTGTCAGTCTGAAAACAAGAAAATCAAATTAACTAAACCGATTAATGGAGGCGTTTTAGTGTTAGAATTATCTAAATGGTCAAGTATGAATTTTACTACAACAAGCTCGGAAACAAATAAGGTGATAAAATCAGAATGATAATAACTTATATCAATTCATTGTGTATCCTGGTTGAGCTGAAAAATGTTACAATGACGTGAAAGATCATATCAAGTTTTAAGACATTAGTGACTGTCCAAAGAATAACATATCTGGATTGCCACAAATTAACAAGATAGTTCCTAGACTTCTTAAAGATGAGTTAAACGGCGTTCACATTAAAGAGTTTTGTGGGTCAAGGTCAAAATTTGATTAATTAACAACTGACAAAGATGAACGTAAAGCATTGTACAGGAATAAAAAGTGTGTAATTTACCAAAATTTAAAATTGGAATGTGCACAGATTTGCATTTGGTTATAAGGCTAATAACTAGAAAATGAATTTGCTCAGATCATATAATCAAGATCAAAACAAACAAACAAACAAATTAAAGTATCGTTGTCTCTGTATGACTGTTTTTTAGTTAACAGCATAACATACACGTAAGTTCTGTACCTTCGGCACAAGTTGTCTCCGACATGACTCTGTACTCAATTGGAAACTCTAAATGCATTAAAAGTGTATTCACTTTATTCTGGTTCAAAATTTCTACACTCTCTCTTTGTACATCATCTGCGAAAAGATTATTTTCAGTGTAAAACACTACTTAAAAACGTGTATTTTCTCTGAAATATTTGATAACAAAGTTGCACTTTGTATGATAACCCACACAAATATTTAAAAATGTCAACCAGTTAGATTGGTTAGGTTCCTTGCTTTCTTTTAAGTATCATTAAATTCACATGATCGTCAATTACAGACAAATCACTGGTTCCTTGATAGACATTAACCAATAACTCTAACCATTTATCCAATTTATACTCAGCATTACAATTTCATCTTTGAGTAACAACTTTCAATTGTAATTGTTTTTCAACAGTACAGATTATAGTAATGTAATAAAAAAGTTTTGTATTCAGTCCCCATCAGATTATTGAAAACATAATCTTTCCACAATTAGTCACTCCAAAGAATATCATGTTGTGAAACTCCTTCAAGTATATTTATCTGTAGGTAAATGCTATGCTATCTATTCATAACAAAAACATAATTAAAATGTTTACCTGAGAATCTGAAAGATATATATATATATATATATATATATATATATATATATATATATATATATATATATATATATATATATATATATATATATATATATATATAGTTAGTATCTGCATTTACTTTTCTGTTTACCTGTACGCGGATATCATGCTGAATGTTAGCTAATGCATGGCCAGTACCATGGAGTCTGTTATCATGTACACTCTTTAAATCAAGCCAGATACAGTAATAGTTATGTTACTGGTTTGTGTGTGATTTGTTTATTCATCACAGGAAAACTGTGTGGCTTCTTTTAATTGTGACCGTGGTGGAAAACCATATTGAGCAGACCATCTTTAGTATCGAGATTTTTTTCTATTCCTGAGTTGTAAAACTTTCAGGGATCACTTTCTCCACTTTTCTGCACAGTATGAAAACACCATATGAACTGATTCTGTGAGAATCAAGTGTGAGATTTGTTAAAGTTGTTTTGGCTGCTATGTCGTTAATTCTCTGCACAGTAATGCAATCATGTAAGAAAGCAATGACATTTAGCATTTTTGTCATTAACTGATTCTGCATTTGCTTCAAAATAAACGTATTATACTGTAGCCAAATAGTTTCCAGCTCATAGTCTTGGTTTCCACTGTCTATCACCTCAGCGGCTTTTTCAGCTAAACTGAAATCCCGAGGAAGAGCACACACATACAATGGAAAAGTGTTATTCTAAATATTTACTATACACAGCAAACTGTATGGCTTCAATACCAGTATTTTGGCATTAACTGCCTCTAATCTTAACTTTCTCATTGTATCATTCATGACACCTCGCTTAATCCTACTTGTCCTAATTGAATCAGGTGACTACAACTGTTTGTATATCATGAAAATAATGTAGTTATTCATTTTGAAAATATCATCACTTACACAGGATATTGTGATGTCTTTCACAAGAATTTTGTTAGCATCTCTTTTTTTGATCTTCATATCAAACCACAAAAACAAACATCCTTGTACAATTACTAGTACTATCTTTGGAAAGAGCTCTGGAATTGCTATCTGTAATGTTTGCTTAGGTTTAATGTTGTTTGTAGTATATCTGATACAATGATGAGTTGGACTGAGGTGTTTAACTACTTTTAGTATCTTCTCCTGTTTGTGAAGAGTTATGTATTTACGGTACGTTGCTATAATTACGCTATTTATATACTGCAATAATATCTGAGAAGACAAAGCCTCTCCGAAGGTGGAATTTTAAAGAAACATGTAAGCATCATACACACCAATACTTATCACAAGTGTAATGAATATGTAGTCGTATTAGAAGGTTGGTAAATATGATTAAGTTTAGGTTGTCTATGCTTTTCAAATTTTTCCTTGTTTTCTGCATTAGTAGACGTGCCAGGATGTACATATAGAGCAAAAGCATCACCAAGGTTGTTTAAAGTCTGAGTAACCAAACCTTCGTCTCTTAATCTTTCATTCAAGTAATCCAGTCTCTTTGCTCTGTTTTCATTGAACTGTGCAGTTTTTCTCTAATATTCATCCATGGCCTTGTCATTTATAATTCTATTTTTATCACCTCCATTATGATGAATTAATTTAAACAAATAGTTGTTTCTTATTGCTTGTGCATTGTGCAAGACGATTCTATGTTTATCCTCGCATAATTGGTCCTACTGCTGCCATTTATTGTGGTAAAAAGCACAATAATGGCTGTACTACAGGCACACGTCATAGCTATGCTGTATATTACATACGTCATTTGAAAGTAAACATTTTGATAATGCTGATAGTATTTATTTTACATCCTGACGGAATAGGTCCTTCTTTATCTTACAATATAATAATTAAAGCACTTTTCTCTTCTAGATAGTATGTAAGTCATTTTTGCACTGTAAAGATTAGCTTCAGATTCATTTTCAACTTTAAATGAGTAAATAACACGTTGGTTGTCTACTTCTAATCGAATGTAAAACTCAATATAAATTCCAAATAATTTTATAGGTTGTATAAAGAAGTTTACCAAATTGTGTATAAGCCTGATTTTTTTTTATTGGAATGACATTGCTTTCTGATTGTTTTGTGACTAAAGTTTAATCAGAAAAATGAGAAGAAAAATTGTTGAAATTGTGGCAATGCTAACCTCTAACCATTTCAAAATTTGTTATACTACTTTGCATTCCTTTCTAACACTTCGTTAACTGATTTAACTAATTCAGGAACAATTTTATTAATTAAATGTCAGTAGGGAATCCCACATCCAACTGTTACTCTCCACACTGCCCAGTTTAGTTTCATCCAACGTTGTTGCCATTCTCCGCACGTGTGCCGTATGCACTGATACGCATTTCGTATTGGTCTAGAAAAGCAGTATTGTATCTATATTTGTGCCTAATGTCTATTATTTATGTGCCATACAATTATTGTAAAACTGGCTTTTCTTATCTAAATATATTGAGCCCCTATAAAACTTTTTTTTTCTTTTTCACAGTATCGTGTAATTTTTTGTTAATTTCTGTCTCTAATCTTTTCATTTACTCCACTGTAATACCATTTTAATCTTGCTGATTGTACACACTCTCTACGTCTCTGGAACTTTTATTTCATTTTTCTATTTCTTCCATCAAGTGTTCTCTGTAGCATTTGTAACCAATTATAACTGATTGCATCTCAGATGCACGTTGCCTTGGGCACAATTATGCCATTTATATGTATAGTTTAATGTCAATTAGTACAAAATATTAAATGGAAGTTCGGAGAAAATCGTGGCAAAGGTAGTGTGCTCTTGTAACAGAATGTTTTACATATGCGTTAAAACTGTACATGATAAATATTTTATCCAGAAAACAAATGCATAATTGACCATGTAACCGTTAGCATGATTGCTGTACTTTCTTTGTATAAATTCGGAGAGGAGCATAAATGTTCCCCTCATTGCATCAACATTTATGTGATTCTCATTGCTCATTATCTTGTTCAAATTCTCAAAGACCAGTCTGTAGTCCTTTGCACTGTATCTGTTTTTCAGCATTTTTTTCGAAGTAGTGAAAATCAGCTTCATATTTTGAATGTTATCTCTTTTCATTTCTTCAGTAATGTCATTTATTACATTCCTAGGATATTGTATACACTGTAGTCGCCTTATCAAATATTTCATGTGTATCATTTTGTTATTTACTGGTGAGGTTTTCGGATGTATTTTCTTTTCTACTTCTTGTTTTGAAGTTAACACAGATTCACATATCATAAATGTTTTTTCTCCTTTATGCTTGTCACGTAATTGTTTGCACTTGCACTTGTATTGTATTTTAATGTAAATATACCGTGGAACTTATTGCAATGTGCATCTTTACCTACAGTGTATGTTTTAGCTCTGTCAGTTGATTGTGAAAGTATATTTTCACTCTCTTGGTTGACTGACTTACTGTGGCACGTGCAAAGTGCTGGTGGTAAAAACTCACCGCGTGTTTTCTGTCCCTGGTTTCCGTCGTGTGCCAGTACATCAAGTTATAATTTTTCCTTGTGTTACGCAATATTACAGTGAATAGGGCGACTTCATATTCGCTATATTAATAGGGCGGTTTCATAACTTCATCCGTTATTGAACTCTGTATTTTCATAAATCCATATGTTTTGTGAACAGTACAATTTAATGAATTCATGTCTCTGGTGTTATTTTGATAACTAGTCTTTGTCTATTCACTGATCCAAAACTCACTCAGTTTATCCTTGTGACCGTACTCTGATGCACTGTTTTATCCACCTTTTGTCCCACCAAGAAACTTGTTATCCTTATAAAAAAAAATAGTTTTTATGCTCCTTAACACTTCAATCTTTGTGTTCCCCCCGTTTTTGACAAAGAGGTGTGATTTTGACATGTCATCTCCAGAGGAGGGTTGTGTCGTTGACAAATAATTTATTTTAGTGTCATAACGCTTGCACATAGTTCCTAACTGTTAAATGATTCATCATATACTTTCAATTTTACGTTTTGCCGTTCATTCGTTTGATCTTCAAACTCTTTTCAATTGTGTATATTTCATCTCGTTTGACGTATAGAGATAACTCCCGTTCGAAAAACATGCCCTCTATATCCTCTCCCTTCAAGTCTTTCAGTTAGTAGACGACCAGATAACCTAAAATTACTTGCCTGATTTTAAATATTTCCTTTGTAAATTAGGAAAGTGGCCCTTTTAAAGAATGTCGTATTTTAAAATTCTATTTAATCTATTTTAAATTTAGGTGTTCCAAATGTAGCACTTGTCAAGTAACTAAAAAAAAAGAGATATCCCTAATTTTTATCTGTTTACTTTTTTTGCCTGCTTCAACTGGAGTAATGTTTTCTTGTTTATTATATATTTTTGACAAGTGTTATTGCATCCTTCAATTAGCTTTGTAAAAACGTCGACTCATTTTTTTAAAAAAAATACGTCCACATTCCAGTCTTTAGAGTTCAGTTAAACCTTCCACTATGCATGCTTTTTTTGTTGTTGTACATTGAAAAGTATTGAATGTTTTCCTTTCCAGCAAATCATTAACTTTGTTGCTGAAAAGCTATTTTCCTTCATTAAATCGTATCTTTTCAGGTTTTCCATCTTTAATATTTATCTAAAAAGATTATGTATGTCATCACCTTCTTCAGGCCATGTTTTGGTTTATTTTGTACTATATTTTTTTTTCTTAATTAAATCATACTACTAAATTTGTACTTCTTTCACGTTTCAAATTAATTAAAAAATGAGTTCAAGTTGAAAATAAAATTTTGTTAAATTGATAGTGTTGAGTAATTTGAAAATAGTCTTTGCTGCGATCGCCCTTAGTCTTAAAATCATTTTTACGTTAACTGTTAATTTTGTTGCAAAACTAATGGGTAGCAGAAAAGCAAGCAATGACAAATGCGAACAGGTTTGAGAAATTTAAAATGAAAAAATATACAATCATACTGCTTCTCATAATTTTGATGGTTGTATTGTTAATGACAAATTGAATTGAACTTTCACTGAACCAGATTCTCTCTAATCCTTTGTGTATTTTCTCCTAAATAATCTAGGCTCATTTAACCTCTCTTTAAATGAATCCTGAAGCTTTTTATGTAATTATTATTATTTATATAATTTTCTTAAATAATATTTTTATTTCTATTTTTGTTTGAAGACGTATTAAAGGTTGGTCTGAGTCTATTCTTTTATATTTGGTATTGGTGCATCAATTATCCTGGTCATTTATTGTACTAATACTATTTTCAATGTAATAATTATTTTGAAACTTCATTTTCTATGAACAAAAAATGAACCTTTACTTATAGTCCTTTCACATTTATGTGTAATTTTCTCTTAGTTCTTTTCACTTATAATAATATTACCTCCACTATGATACTATCTTCATTGCATCATATTTGCACACGTTATACATCTTTGGTATTTTGTGTTTCATTTTTCCATTTAATCAATTGTTCTTTAATTGTAACACATATGACATCTGATAGTATTGATTTATGCTACTTTTATTTTTTAACAAGTGTATCTAACATTGTAATTAACTTTTAAAATAATTGTACCCATAAACATCATTTAATTTTTTTTAAAAAGTTGAAATCATTTTAAATAAATGGCAGATGAGCAATATTTTAGGTATGTATATTATGATCCTAAACATCCAGTTGCTTATGCAAATGTCAATCAATCATGGAAACAAATTAAATAGGGGGAGGGGGAATGTAAATTGAATAAATGGTAAACAATTTACCTACACATTGGACGACCAAGCAAAAAGCCTATTTCCATTAAAAAAGGGTTTATGTAAATGATATTCATTTTTAGTGAAGGGCAGATCTAGTCAATTTGCAAGTATACAAGAAGAGTAAAAAAGGATATAAATACATTTTTACTGTGATAGATCATTTCATCAAATATGTATGTGCTGAAAAAGTGGTGATATACATGATACAGTTGAAAGCATCTTCAAGGAGGTAACACCAACAAAGATACAGTTTGATGAACAGACAAATTTTATAACCAAAACGTTAACGAGTTGCTTATTTTTCTACTTTGATTGAGAAAAAAAAATGCATCCATAATAGAAATGTACAACTTTGAAAACCAGAATATGGAAATATAGCACTCAAAATCAAACCAGAAAATTGCCTAAACTGATAAATGGATATAATAACACTTATCATAGATCCATAGATATGGCATCAGTCAAAGGAAGCAAAGAAAAGCAAATACATCTGAAGTTTAGAGTCATTATTTGGTTACATGATGACTGATACATTTATAATGCCTAAATTTAAAATAGGTTAACCAGTTTGAATTTAAAAATATAAATCTTTTCAAAGGGATACCTGCCTAAATTTACAGAAGAGATTTTTAAACTGAGAATGGTTATATTATGAGCTCCAGTTGTATACAAAATGGAAGACTTAACAGAAGAGAATATTGATGGAATATTTTACAAGGAGCATTTTTCACTCAATGACAAGCAAAATGATTTCTATAAAGTTAAAAAAAGAAGAAAAAAGAATATGTACTTGTGAAATGGAATGGATATGATGTTTCTTTTAACAGTTGGAAAATATTGTCACTAAAATAAATTAATTGAAAGCTTTAGCAAAATGCACACCTTGCCATCAACAGATTCTGTCCCTGGAGTCAGTTATTACACCACTTACCACCTCGGGATGGGGTGTTGTGGCACATATTCTACAGCAGATGTTTATTTGCACTCCACGATCATACTCCGTTCTCTGCAGGTAGGATTTTCTTTCCCAACTCCATTTTACATGTGACTTCATAGTGAGCATATTTTTTTACACATGATGTAATTTTGTCACATGTTTTTCATGTATGGCTTGGGTGTGTGGGGCTTTATACTTTGTGAGCACATTTATAACCCCTTCCTATTTATATTTTGATCATGGCATATATTTTTATCTGCTTTTTATGTAGTGGCCCTGTAAACAGAGAGGTGGTTATCAATTAATAAATATAAGAGCCTCAAATGAACCTATAGTATTGTAGTATCACAGATCTACAGATGGAGTCTTTCAATAAGATTAAGGATTCAGTTAGAAGTAAATCCTTAAATGAGCCTTGCAATTCAAGTTTATGTACCAAGATATATAGTTTAATTTGTTTTTCTTCATATCAGATATATACTAACATCAACTATAAAAGTATTATTAAAGTTTCGGATATTCTTTTACATGTGTAGTTTCAAACTTGGAATTTTGCCTTGTACCGACTGGCTCAATACTGTTTATAAATTTCTAAAAACTGTGTACATGGCTTCGTCCTGTCATAAATTTAGTACTCCACTGAACAATAAAAAATGAAACAAACACACATTTCACACAAGAAATCCATTTTTACAATGAATTCAGTCATTATCATGTGTACAGATTGATACATGTCTCTATCCCGATGCTCGATTTGTCAGTGCCGATACCGGGTTGGAACTATTCTATATATTCAGACTTTTCCTTCCAATCAAATGGACATGACATTTTGAGATTATTTGATTGAGATTCTACATGTTCCGACTGTGCTAATTCCCAAATGAGCATGCCAATAGATGCAGATATTTCTCCATATTTGGCATGACACAATATGTAATTAGTATGTCTTTAAAAATAACATAGCTTGACAAACATGTTATATCATGGATGTTTTTTTTTGTCTTTTTTAATATTCAGAATTGTTGGTTCAATTATCTCTTTGACGGGTAGAAGGGTTTACAATAAAAGCATACACACTGTATTTTTTGTGCTGCACTTTCAATATGCATTTGATTAAAAGCTTCGAATTAAGACATAATAATGACTGAATATTGAGAGAGAGAGAGAGAGAGAGTCAACATAACCTCATGACATAAGGTGTTTGTTAGGGTATAGTAACCTACCAATGGCATGCATTGTACATGAAACATTTCATGACCATTTCTGGTATTTGTCTGCACATATGTAATCAGTGCAAATTTGGGATTGGTTACATGTGCATAAAACTTATCCACTTTCTTTCCAGATGAAGCCATATTTTTTTGTATAAATATTTATGCTTTTAACATCAGTATGATGTATCATCAGCTTTGTGTAAACCTATACACAACTGCAACACTATGTTCTGAAATACTTTACAAAATAAAAGGAGTCAAAGGGAAGATATAATGTAAAATATTTATAAGGTGACAGAGAAATCTAAAATCTAAATAACACATTGGATAGAATTAATTTCCAAAATGTCTACCAGACTGAATGTAGCACCCTACCACCACCAAGGTGTTCATAGGAAATTTTGATGGAAATATTATCGCAACCAGTGTTGCAATAGCATGTGGTGCATTATTTTGTGACATACTCTAGTTCCATCAACTTTTATCCAACACTGGAAATAATTTCAAAATTCATTCTCTAATATTTCAAAACCTAAAGTTGTATAGCATGTGGATTGAACTTATGTGAGTTGTACATTTTTAATCAACATTTTCAGTAGCTGTGTGTTTTGCTGAAGAAATATGGGCTGCCATTTCCAGTTATCTTCTTTCAGTATTGAATCTCTGGGTGTAAGGATGTTAAGTTGGTAAGAAAGGTATGTTTCTGTTCTGTCTTCAAAAATCAGAGAAAGATAAACAAAAAGTAGATAAGAAACTAACAGGGATCTGATGGCAAAAAACTTCAAATATAATTTTTCAAAGCATTAAGACTAGTCTGAAGGCCAGATAAAGAATACATTTTTTTATTCCCATCACAATGAATTTGAAAAGTCCAAATTCTTGCCTTTGTAATAATAACAATAAATAATAATATCCTTTATTTATCCAGGGTGACATAATTAGCTAGTGGCTAGTTTACATTATGGCCCTGCAAATGAAACAAATATACATGTAATTAGTAAAACAAAATGCACAAGGTTAGCATATGTTGCATAAAAGAATGCAAATATATCAGAAGTTAATACAAATTATACAAGTCTAACATCCTGTTATCACACAGGTATATCACAGGTACCATTACAAATGTTATGCAGTCTTAAAATCTGTATTGCTTATTAAAATATTTGTAGAGATATAATTTCTTAAGAGCTGAAACATTAGGTGCTTGCTTAATATCATGTTGCAAATTGTTCCATAAAACTATACCAGCATAATCAAAAGTTTTCTTAAAACACCCTGTCTGAAATTTTGGTTTATATAAATCATCATTTTCACTCAATCAACGATCCTTGTACTAAGGGAGTGGGGGGTGGGGGTATATAATTATTGTTTACGATGGTGGTGGGGATGAGATATGTCCGGTTAGTCAATGCTGGGAGTAGAATGAAAAATAATTCTTCTCCCAGGTCAATGTCAGAGGGTCTAAAACGATACTTCAATCTGTGAGAGAAAAGCAAGAGAATTAGAGCTTTGTCAGTATGTGAAAGAGCACAAACATGTCCTGGAAAGCTTATGTTTTGTCACCCTTTTCATGCTGAACTTAAACACAAGGCAACATTTACTCCTGAAATCAAAAATGCTTTAGACATTACTTTTCATGAAAGTACAAAACTGAAACTTCAGACTGCAAAGGTTTTGACTTAATATGATAATTTTCATGGCAAAAGTAGAATATATCATTAATTTTGAAGGGGAGCCTTTGCTCTGCATTTTTTATGTAAAACTTTAACAAAATTTTGATGCAGTCCTTTACACAAATGTATATACCATTAAGGAGAAAAATCAAGAGCTAACTTATTTATGTAGATTGTTTATTTAATTAGTTCATTTACATTGGACATATTTTTTTATATTAATTAATAATGTTCTCATATATTTTAAGTTATGTATCAAATATTATGAACATCAGATCACTATAAACACACACACATCCACACACACACACACAAACACATACACTGAGATCCAATAGGATCTAGGATCTCAAAGCAGAAGACTATTGAGGTTTGGGATGTCACCACTGACATATGGCCCCTGTTATATCAGATTCAGAGGAAATAAGTTCTATGACCAGTAGAGATAAAAATGTCACTGGCACTGAAATTTTAGTTTTATTCGATCTTTTGACATCTCTCCGCGACTCCAGGGAAGGGAGACATACCCATCTTACTGTTAGGGTATTCATAAGTAAACAACCATATCTGGTACATTTCTGCCAGTTGTCTGGGAGGAGAAAAAGAAACAAGCAGACAGTCAGACAGACAATCCTACCATCAGATCAGCCTGGGTAAGCTAGTGTGGTATGTCATTGAGCAAGGCACTTTACTCCAGTTTCCTCAGCACTAAATAACCTACTTGTGTTGCTGTACCATAAAAACACTAATACAAACCAAACCAAACCAAATCATCCATGGAAATAATAGACAATACTGCCAGATTAAAAAGCTGTATACACTGATCACCCACCTCAAATTTAAATAATTGTTCCCAGTGACCTTGACCTTTAAGCTCCTTGGCAATCAATCTCTGGGATATTCCTTTCATCTGATGCATTTGTGGGCTATAGGAAATATTGCCCCATACAAAAAACTTTAGTAGTAGACAGCAGATGGATGGAAGGACATTATGACTTTTATGTCGCAGGTGAGACATATAAGTGGGTGGCCATAAGTTCATATATATACAATTCCAGTCTGGATTTATTTTTCTTAAAATTAGGGTCAATTTAAAGCATGCACATATAATAAGAGCTGCTTGATTTATTTTCAGTTGTACACTACATGTGTAGTATATTTGATGTATGTAATTTGTTGATATATCAGCTGAAAGGAAACAATTATCAATAACATTAATTCTGGGGAAAATATCCAGCATTTTCTAAACTGACCTCCAGCACTCTGTTTCTGAGCCTATACAGTGAAACCCTGATATAACATGATGGTCGGGATTCTCAAAGTGCCATTGTGTTATGTAACATATTGTGCAATATTGAGACAAGTCAGTTAACAGAAGAAAATATTGTGTGTCCTCTTGGCAATAAATTGATGAGTGGGGGTGGGGAAGGGAGGAAAAAAAACTACATGCTTCAATGATGCAGTCACCATTAATTGCTGCATATTAAACAAGAAATATCTAAAACAGTAATTACATATTTAATATTTATTTTCTTTGCAGAGAACATACATGCATTGGTACATACATGTATAAGAAAACTGGCAACTGTATAGTGTAAATAGAGTATGTGTACCCACCAAACAATCCATTGAAAATGTGCACAAAGAAGCATAATTTACAGAATTTCTCTGCTATGTTCCATTTAAATCCAAATACTTAGTTTCTTGTTAATACACTCACATTAACATATGAAACACTGTATTTAAGAAACATTTGGGTATGCTAGACATGTCCAAATGGAATGATTTTTGACCAACAATAAAATGCCTAAATTGGACATTAGAAGTTTATAATAATAAACTTGTATTTAGGCTTGTAAAATACTTTAACTGAAATTCATACATGGGTATTGACCTCATAATGTACTTGAGATGAGCAATGCACGAGTGTAAACTGCCTCAACCAAATTTGGGAGTAAACCATTCAATTTCATGAGTAATGAGCAATCTAAAAAACAAAACAACAAACAATGGAGTCATTCTCTAAAAGACAGAAGAGAGAATAAATAAAATAAGCCCTTTTTGGATTGAAACATTTGTTAATAATTATGACTGTACACTACTGCAGAGCAAAAACAGGAAATCACTTCACCCCTACAACTTAAATGGTTCTGTTCCAGTCAGTGTTCTACATTACATGTAACAGTAGTATTGCAATGACAAGTGGCCTGTGTATTATTATCTGAGTAATATGAAGCTGATATCTGCATTTCTGACTACACTTAAATAAAATAAAAAGGATGGAGTCAGATTTAAGCATATGGGTATAGCCATATAATAACTTCAAAATTTACATGAAAGACATAATGTGGGGTTATATTTATATTTATGGAGTTAACTTTCACAGTAAGATGAAACAGAGGGTTGGGGGTACATATATGAGGCAAAGACTAAATTTGCTCATGATAATTTGAGTGATAAAAATATACAACAATGGCATTGTTTGGTACACGGGGGTTGCAAGTTGACTCAGCAGGCATTGGTGGTCCATTGTCTACCCCTAACTAGGTAAGTATATTAACTGATATATAAATTTGAGTGAGAAACTTTTCTCTACCATGGCATTATTTGGTGCTCGGTTTTGTATTTCAGATGACTGAGCAAACAACTCTAGGTTATTTTACCCTAGACTATGCAAAGATTGTACACTGAAGACAAAAACAAAGAAAACTTAATATATTTATTGTTGAATCGTTCAATAATAATTAGATTAACAATTATCAACTTTTGAAAGAGTTGACATCTTTCAAAAATAAGCTAAGACCCAAGTGCAGTGACTGACTATTGATACAACTGAAATGAACATTCATAAATAGACATTTTTATTCATATGAAGAATGAAGCAGTGATGAGATAATTTTTCTTCAAGAATACACATATTGCCAAATTATTAAATCAAACTGCTGTTTTTTTTTGGCACTAAGACTTTGAAGTACTTCAAGAAATTTGTGAAATTATTGTAAAATTTCAGGAGCCAGGTCACGATCTTGTTATATCTGACTTCATGTTATAATGAAGTGTGTTATAGCAGGGTTTCATTGTAATAAGTATGTGCTTTAAGACTGTGTGTATTATCAAGTTCCTACTCAATGTGTCTCAACCTCAATGCCTTTGTGCCTTGCCTGGCTCATTATCTGGCATAATGAAATGACTATATATATTTTGATGGTCATTTATCTGATGAATCAAG
Organism: Margaritifera margaritifera; assembly: GCA_029931535.1. Taxonomy (NCBI): domain Eukaryota; kingdom Metazoa; phylum Mollusca; class Bivalvia; order Unionida; family Margaritiferidae; genus Margaritifera; species Margaritifera margaritifera. Next base: position 9,009,009 of record JAQPZY010001692.1, read on the forward strand.
ATGTAGTATCAAGGCAAGTGACATGCAGTTGAAAATATTTAAATAACATGCATTAGAAATGTTTAACTGGCAACCATGAAAATACTGGACAAACTATTGTAGGCCATGCATACAAAAACAAGAGATGATGATATGAGTTCAATGGCTCATGACAGTGCAGGGCTTTAGGCAGCTGACACTAAGAGGGAGCTATTCAAGCACAGAAAGATTTAATTTGTTGTAAGGAAACAATGATACATACTGTCTATACTCGCGTAAAATCCGCATCCAAATGTAAACAACATAGACCCTGATCTGCCGTCGCATAATGCGCCAGCAGATCAGGGTATATGTTGTTTGTTCTACTGATTAGTCCTTACAAACTGCATAGACCCAGATCTGCCGGTGCATTATGCGCCGGCAGGTTTGGGTCTATGCAGTTTGCAGTTGGTATCGGCTTATATGCGAGTATATATGGTAAGACACTTCCATTCTCCCTAAATTTCTTGGTGAAGAATTACGCAAGAGCTGGGCCAACACTCAGGCTTTTGAAAAGACCTTTTCGCTGTTCAAAGCAAAAATATTTTTGGGTCTTTTTGAAAACTGGAGAATAAACAAGCAAATCTGGTGAAATCATGCCCCTGCCTAGAATGTTATGGAAACAATATAGTGTCAGTACTTTGATCTGTGATCTTGACATTGAAGATATGACCCAAAGTTTGATACCCCACATAATTTCTAGTAAAGATACATCAATGCAACATGTTTCCTCTCTGATTCATAAACATATGCAGATTTTTAAGGCAGAAATGAAAAAATGAAATGCTGACCATGTCCTAGATCTTGAACACACAACCCAAATGTGGCATGCAAAATGTCATCTAGCAATGACACATAAATGTACTAAGCATTATCAATATATCTCAAATGGGATAAAACTTAAAGTGTGGAACAGAAACTGTGATAAATGGACAAACAAATGAACAGATGATTGGTGGACAGATGGACAGACAGAAATATAAATATGATGTCCTTTTCACAAAAAGGCGTGGGAGAAACATATAAGGGAGCTTTCTCTTCAAAGGAAGCTTGTCCTAGGCAGGTAAATACCATATTGGGCATAATCTGTTAAGTTTTTTTTTTGTTACAGTGTAAAAAGTTTTATTAGCCATACAAAATTGCCTCCATTAAGTCCTGACACTGTTGTGTTAATATTCATTAATGCATGCATTAGTTTGCCAAACTGCAACATATTCGTTGTCAGTTTTAATATATTTATGTTTCTTGTTTATATCCACAAGTAGTCAACATGTACACTACTAAGCAGTCACATGTGGCACAACAACCACTTTGACCCTTGAGTCTGGCCGGCCATCATTACTGCATCTTGAAGGGGGTTTTCTGAAAGTGAGATTAGTAAAAAATATATTATAATGATAAACAGATTTCTCTCAACTGTATGTCATTGTCTTATGTGAAATAGATCTGTTGGTAAAATGAGTGTCTTTGAAAAGGCTTGTGAAAGATTGGTCAGTGTGGCCCTAATAAACAGAGTAACAGTGTGAAATAAAAGTGATGGTGTTACAAATACAAGAGACATAATTCAACCAAAATAATGACATAGAATGCTGGAAATGTATCTCTTTAGAAAGCTTGTCAATATAAAGCTGAAAACTAATTCAGTTGAATTCCAAAAATGATAAACAAAGTTATTTGGACAAAAGTGGATGTGTTGAAAATTCAGGGGGCAATAACTCTGCTTGATTGATAAATCTGTCTCGATAACCAGATTTTATTCTGTTGGTCATTATTCAGACAGATATAAAAGCATACCAAAAAATATCATTCTTTTTGGGGAGGTAGGTCAGATCTGGCCTACAAAGTGTCTGGGTGATTTCACACATGTATTGCTTAAATATCACACTCATAGTGTACAGGTATAAATGGCAGTCCTTTTCAGGTCATCATCATTAAAATCACAATATTACTCACATTCTATGAGCCTTGTTTCCAATAATGCACCATCAATGATTTATGACTCTAGATCTTTCATTTTGACTCTTCCATTTCCTGGAGACCCAATAAAATTTCAGCATCCTGATGGAGCCTGACAGAATATGTTGACATCACATGACTCTTTTTACACTTTGTGAGATGTTATTAAACCACAAATATTGAGGAAAATTCAAGTTTTCAATCTGTGGAGATGTTATATTTTAACTAGATAAAGATGAAAGTGATGTTTTCTTTGATATTTAAGTGAGAAAAAAGAAACAACAGGGGAGAGCCACTAATGTTTTAAAGAACTGACATTAGTATTATTCTTCTCAAACACTTCTTTCATTTTCGATAATGTTCTCTAAGAATAGGCAAGGGACCAATCCTCAGCAGCAAAAAGAACAACAGCAAGAAAGAAGAAGAAAAAAAAAATTATTGTTATTACTGAGCTTCTTAAAAAAATGATACCATTTCTCTATGTTCTAATCACTATTCATTCTCCAAAACATTTAGGAAATGTAACAATACATAAAGATACTTGAGAAGGACTTTATTCAAATTATTCAGGCATATCTCAACTGTGCCCTCTCACCTAACTGAACCCCCCGCCCCCTAATTATGTCATGGGAAAAATAATAAGATGTTCATGTACATCAGGGCTCAGATTTGGGTCAGAAAAATAGGAGAAAATCTATAGAGTTCTTCCTTACCTTACGTACAAGACATTCAGAGAATTGTTTAACTATTGCCGATGGAGAACTGAAGTTATAGTGTGGAAATAATTTTTCTTCTTTTAGTCACAGTGACTTTTTCCTTGGACCTTTTTACCCCAAAATCAATGGGATTCTTTCTTACTATAAGTGCAAGATATCTACAAAGTTTGGTAGTCATTGATGATGGAGAACTGAAGGTTTAGTGTGGAAACCATTGTTCTTCTTTCAGCCACAGTGACCTTGACCTTTAAACTTTTTGCCCCCAAATTAATAGGGTTCTTTCTTACACCAAGTTTAAGCCATCTACAAAGTTTGGTAACTGTAGATGGTCAGCAACTTGAGTTATTGTGTGGAAACAAAATTGGTAACAGACAGACAGACATAACAATACATGTATGCTCATCTTTTGGCAGGCATATAAAAACTGCAAATTTTCTTTCTTTCTTTCTTTCTTTGTTTATTTACTTGTCAGCTTGTCACTTGCAGTCTTTACAGGCATAATTCTGGAACCTGTTTACACTCTTCATTCTAATCAAGAAAATACAAGTGCCATATTTGGTCTACCTTTTATGTTACCCTACAGACAACTTTGCACATGTGTCTATTACCATGGGTATTTTGGAATGAAATATTTAAGTTCAGTGGTAATCTTCAAAATGTAATTACGTCTTATCACATTACCTCACCAGATAAATTAACCAACAGCATAGCAGTGGATGATTATGTAATGATCCAAGCTGGTAATTACATCCATCAGACTGGTATAGTTTCAAATGGGTCCAATTACCGATGACTGATAAGAGGGTCTTTGTATGCTACATGTAGTAAGTCCTACTGCATGATGTACCTGTTTTTGTCCTTGCATATTGACATGAGATTTTTTATGGTTACTGTATTTTAGTTTGACTCTGAGAAATTACAATTTTGCAAAATCTTTTCCTTTTCATTTAAATTCTATAATATAACTGTAATGAAATATGAGATGGTACCCTGATTGTGCAATAATAATAATAATAATAATAATAATAATAATACTTGATTATAGTAGAATATATAATATATACAAGCAAATTCAGTGAATTATTGTTCCCCACCTACTAAATTGAGGTTAAAAAAGTTCACAACCATGAAGACTGACTGATCTTTAAGACAGAGCTGTAAAGTTACTGGGCAGACATCGAAAATAAACAAGTTTCATTGCCCTATGTTTATGAGCAGCTGAGGCAATGTGCAGAAAAGGGATAACAAAACTGATCACTGACCTTAAGCATAGAGATAAAAACTTTGACTGTGATACTGTACATGAAATGCCATCAAACTGAGAAGCATAAGTGTACTATGGTTCATCCCTGTGCCTTAAACAGTTTTTCTGATAAAAAACAGAAACAAAAGAAACCTTAATATATTGAGCTGTTACCTAGACCTTGCAGATAAGACCTCAAACATTCAATGCAACACATCTTCTAGTGACACATAAGTATACCAATCTTCATCCATTTATCTTAATGAGATGTTAAGTTAGAAAGCAGATGTACAAATGTGACTGAAACCTAAACTATTGACCTGTGACTTTGATCCTGAAGACAGGACCCCCAATGTGATGTGCAACATACCTTTTAGTGATGATATATAGTTATACCACATTTCACGCATTCATCTCATCAAATGACTCTAATATTATACAGTGGAAAGGAAAGTGTAATATAATATTAAATATATCACAGCATGACAATGACCTTGAAGATAAGACCACCACTGTGAAATGCAACACACCTTCTAGTATTGATGTACAAGTATACCAAGTTTCATCCCTTAATTTCAAATGGTTTTAAAGTTATGGAGTGGATAGGAATGTATGATGGAAAACAAAATATACTGAGCTGTGACCTTGACCTTGAAGATAGCACCTCCAATGTTGTATGCAACACCTTCTAGTAATGATGTACAAGTATACCAAGTTTCATCTCTCAATCTCAGACAGCTTTAAAGTTATAGGGAGGAAGGGAAAGAGTGATGGAAATATAAAATATTGTTCTGTGACCTTGACGTTAAAGACAGGATCCCTAATATGGTATACACAACACACCTTCTAGTGATGTTGTACTAGTATACCAAGTTTCATCCCTTAAAGGCAGACCTAAATGCTATATACTACAATTGGGAATCTTAATTTGTTAGATATTTCATGTGTGCTGCGAAGACTTGATGCACATTCATTCACTGGATCAGAAGATATGGCAATTTAATTACTAACAAATTGTGACCTCTGAGGAAACAGCCAAGTGACTTTTTGCAAACAGCCCAATATGCACATAATGAACTTGTGATGTCAGTGGTGGGAATTTGCACAATATACATGACAGTCAATGTTAGTACCAATAAACACTTGTTTTTTGTTTTGCAACATTGTTTAAATGATGTGTATATTTCCATTAAGTATGGTTGACTACCTCTAACACCTAAATGGGTTTCATGAAAAAGTTTCACTTATGTTTATGTTTAGCATGGACCTTGTGTGTCATAATCTTGCCAGAATTGCCACAAAAAGGACAACTGATGTGTTTCTTAATCATTTTTTTCACAGTAAAGACGTGCAAACCTTTTGTACAATAGTAATAGCCAGATACTAAATAAAGAATCACCTTTATGTTGATTACATATTTGGCCAACAAAAAAAATCATTTCAAAAGAATCTTGCATATTCAATACATGTGTGTTTAGGTGTCATTTATATTACATGAAGCCATCTGAAATGGAGCATATCCCAGCAATTAATTAACAGCAGAAGTTTCATAACTGAACAATTGATAACTGATAATTTCAGATTACACTTGGGAAAGGTGTCATTTATATTACACAAACCCATCTGACTTGGAGAGCCATATTTAACTTTCCCAACTGTAGCCCAGCAATTACCATTGGAAGTTTGATAACTGATTGATAACTGCCCATAAAAACTGAATTAAATTTATTGCTGAAATGAATAATATTGTGGGAAAATTGTCATGATTCCAAGATTAATCTCTCTGTCTTTGTCTCTATCTCTCTCTCAGTCAAGGGTCTTGTGAGCCCCTATATCTGAAATTGTAAGTGATTTCCAGGGAGGGAGAGGGCGGACTAGACTGCCAGTCCAACCCTGACTTGAATTCATCTGTTGCTGTAGTTGTATGTCTTTGCAATTCTGCATACAGGCTTCTCTCTCTCTCTCTCTCTCTCTCTCTCTCTCTCTCTCTCTCTCTCTCTCTCTCTCTCTCTCTCTCTCTCTCTCTCTCTCCAATAAATTGTATTTTCAGTTCACTTTTAGCTGATACTAAAATTGATAGTTTTTTAATATTCTGTTTTCATGGTGTTGTGACTGCATGCATCGACTCATTTATCCCTCTTCTTTAATCCTTCTCTTCCACTCTTTGTTCCCACCTTCTGCTATTTGCATGGTTTAATTTTACATCTTTTCCCAATCATAGCTAATTTAAAATAATAAAGTTCACTTTTATATAGAACTTGGTATCCTTTGGTGCATTTTTTAGCAGTTGCTCACAACCTACTATCTCCTTCTCTCTCTCCATGTTAAGACTTGAACCTACTGTTTATTTATTTATTTATTAAATATCCATGGAAACAGATTAATATAGATGTTGCTAAGAATATCTTTGCCATCAATTGGACTTCAATAATGACATGTCTGCTTTAGACAGATATGCTTGTGAATAAAACCATGTCTTACCAAGACATGCTTATGAGAAGAACCATGTTTTACTAAGAGAATTTTGAAAATGCATTTTGTTAAAATAGCGGCTGCATACGAAACTTCCTCCTTCAATATATGGTATTGTTTATATTTTTCATGATGTTGAGATGGTGAGGACATACTCATACAGCTACAGCCATCCATGACACAGCTCCTTCTTGTGCTGAATAAGTCAGAAAACAATCTAGACAAACTTCACACTCGACAATGGTAGAGCAATGGTGATTCACAGAGTGAGGTTCCTCCAGTGATGGATATGGACTCAAATCAGAGAAAATTGCCAAAGTTGTACATGGCCTACGGGGAATATTTTGACACGTACATTTGAACTTAAATATCTTGCTGACCATTGATCGCATCAAGTCAAAATGTTCACATATTGCATATTTCACGATACTGAATAAGTTAGAGGTAAGTGATATGAGGGTCTCAGGTCTACCTTTAATCTCAGATAGCTTTAATGTTGTAGAGCAGAAGGGAATGTGTGGTGGAAAATGTAAAATATTGACCCTTGACCTTGAAGATAGAACATCTAATGTGATATGAAACACACCTTCTAATGATGATGTATATGTATACCAAGTTTCATCCCTTGATCTCAAATGGCTTTAAAGTCGTAGAGCAGAAGGGAAAGTGTGATGGACATCAGCAAAGATACTATTTGCTTCAAAAAGGCAATAAGAGAAAAAAAAGAACATGACGATGACACCAAACTTTTCTTCATTTGCTGTCTTGAATCTCTTTTGTTTATTAACTTTCCATTTCACGAGCAACTATGAGAGGACATTAAGTGCAATTTATTTCAGAGTTAAGAAATGCGACATATAGAGTAAAATCTCTAATAACCACCACTTTCACATACCTGTAAAACATGATCAAATTAGCCTTGTGTCAATTATTATTAATTATTATAAATTATTATATAATAAGAATGATAGAAACAATGGGGATGGTCACAATAATAATAATAATAATAAAAATAATGTTGATGATGATAATTCCAATAAAAACATCATTATCATTTTTATTTTTGTTGCTATTATTATTAATATTAATGGTGGTGGTGTTGTTGTTAAGGATTGGGCCCATGCCAATTATAGCAGAACATTTGAGAAATGAAAGAAGCTTCTATAAGAGTAATACTAATGCCAATTCTCTATCATCAGCACCATCTTTATTAATATTAATATTATTATTATTATTATTATTTTTATTATTATTAATATTATTATTATTGATGTTGTTGTGTAGGATTTGTACCATACCTATTATTATAGATATATATGGAAAATGAAAGCTTTGGTAAGAGTAATACTACAGCCATTTCTTAAAAGCATCAGTGGTACACCTATGTTGTCTTTTCAATTCAATATCAGTACAATTTGGAGTCGCATTTATCTTAATCCAGGTAAAAAAATGTCTCCAGAGAATGAAGAACTTGAGTTTTCCTTATTATTTGTTGTTTCTTAACATCTCACAAAATGAGGCTTCAGTAAATGTGAAGGATAATAAAAATCAAGAGCTACTGAAATACCTGAGTTTGTTGATAGTCAAAAGTCAGATGATGTCAATATGTGCTGTCAGGCTCCACTAGGATGCTGAAATTTTGATTGGCTCCACTAGATGAATGAGCCAAAATGGAGGATCTCAAGTTATAAACTGTCAGTGTGGGAAATAAAGCTCATGGAAGGTGAGTAAAATAATAATTTTAGTATCAAATTAGTAATGGATGAATAGTAAAACTACTGTCCTTTATGCCTGTGTGCTATGACTGTGATTTTTGAGTGATATATATGTAAAACCACCTGAAATACTTTGTAGGCTAGATGTGGCCTACCTCCCCATAGGGAACTTTACATACCAGCACTTGTTGCTGGCTTGATAATGACCATCAGAATAAAAACTCGTCAAGACAGATTTATCAGTCTTTAACTTTACAAAATGATGATGCAAAATGTTGAAAAATCAAACTCATTGAAGATCTTATTAATATAAAGCTATGAATTTCAAATTAATTTGATTTAAATCCAACTGTAACAGATATTTTGCACAGAAATAAAAGTGGGTACACTAGAAAATTAGGGGTCTTACACCCACCAAATGACAATGCAGAATGCTGACAATCTAAATTATTTAAGATCTTATCAATCCACGAATAAAGCTACAGGTCAGATTTAATAACAATCCAATAATCCTTTAAGTTATGCTGCAGACACCAAAGTGTATAATAACAGAAGATTAGGGGTCATTATATTGATGTTAAAGGGAAAATCCGATCTTCAAAAACTTGGTACTGTATCACTATATTATATCTCATTGAATTCCAAGCTATTATACCAATTTTCAAAGTTGTGGCTAATCAGATCATCAAGATATAGGCCAAAATATAATAATCAAAGGGCCATGCCAAGTTGGTTCTATCCAGGTACTCCAAGATTAACTGGGTTAACTCTCTTTCTCTTCATGTGATATCACACTGGCACATACTGCCAGTGATAATGGTTGGAATTTACACATATTTATACAAGTCAACATTCCTCAAATTTCTTCTATATTTTTGCATTTACTATATTTATTAAGATAGATATTAAAAGAAAAAGAAATATGAATGCATACGAAACTGAGATTTGTAAATAAATTCATTTCACACAAAAGTTATACAAATTTCAAAGAAGATAAGCTTTTCTCGACTGAAATCCTATAAATGTTGGTGACTGATTAAAAAACAAAACTGAAATATTTAAGTTCATTTAAGGATGAAAAATATTCATATACTATTAATGCTATAATTCTTTGTTTTTGTTTTCTATGTTAGTGTGAATAGGCCAATGACATTTCACAAACCAAGTTAACAGATCAAGGATAGAACATTCATTTGACATGGTTAATTTGTCTTGTCATACACCCTTCAAAACATGTGACAACTTAATTTAAATGATCATAGACATTATAAATTATATAATGATGTCTGTTGTTTTATAAAACCATGTAATGTGCAAATGAAAATGCAGCAAACTCACTTATTTTCATTTGCAATACTAGTATTCAACTTAGTAATCTGTCACTATGTGAAATCTACTGTACAATTTATTTTTGTTTCCATTCATGTGCATCAAAAGTGAGGAAATCTGGATGATAATCACCCCATAATGTGATGTAATACATGAAGCTGAGGTCTTTTTTTAACATTTGCTTGCCATATATACTTGCTTATAAGTAGGATCCAACTACAAACCGCATAGACTCAGATCTGCTGTCATATTATGCACCAACAGATCTGGGTCTATGCAGTTTAATAGGAGTAATCAATAGAACAAACAACATAAACCCTGATCTGCTGGTGCATTATGCAATGGCAGATCTGGATCTATGTTGTTTGCAGTTGGACCCAAATTATAAGCAACTACATACGGTACATCTTCCTTTTGAATTTACAGTCTAGAATATAAAGACAGCAACCATTCAAGTAAATATCAATTTGCATGCATCCATACAAATAAATTTCACTGAAGTCTTTTTACCCCTGATGATCTGGTACAAGTATGCATGCAACTTTGTATGTGATCTGTATGTATATGTATACCTACTTGCTGGGAGGATCTGGTAAAGGAACAATATCTGTTGGTACATCATCTTTATCCTGTTCAGACATTATCTGATTATCTGAAATACACAAATTACAGACAATACCAGTCATGGAGAAAATTATCTGACAGATTTCCTTTTATAATCTAATCTAGATGCAAATATATTAAATTATAGTTTCATTGATAAATATCAGCACATGGATATTAGAGCTTTTCAAAAGATATATGTCCATTTTGTTAACTGAATTACCATAACTCATGCAATTTATTTAGGGGTACTGACCATGTACAAAAAATAAAGGAACAGAACCTGAAAAAGATCAGGGTTACCAATAATAGTTGCCAACCTAACTGTACTAACATGAAAGATACACTGGTACAATTGTTGTCTTGCTTTGCTCATACATTCTGGTATGCCTTTTGATAACATGTGTTTTTGAGTAAAAAGTAATAAATCATGAATGATTAATAATAACTAAGAAACATCTGCGTATTGCAGACAGGTACTTTCCCCATTCGACCAGTTTGACAACAGGTGATTAAGATGGCCAAAGTTATGTGGAACTTGTATTCTTACAGCAACATGACCCTTAGGAATTTAATTACAGTAAAAAATAAATGAACTAAAAAAGACTTTTGTTTTTATTAGTGAATGTGTGAGAGAGAGTGTGTGTGTAAAAGAGACATAGTGAGAAAGAGTGAGAGAGATGAAACAATAATGTTGTGTCGGTGTGTATGATCATGTGTACTCAGAACAGTATTTTTTTGTATCTGTTATGGCATGTTGTGTTGGCAATGTGATTAAGATGGTCAAAGCTATGTGCAACTTATATTCTTACAGGAACATTAACCTCGTTAATCTAATTACAATAAAAATAAATGAACTTAAAAAAGACTTGTTATTAGTGAATGTGTGTGTGTGTGTGTGGGTGTGGGTGTGTGTGTGTGTGTGTAAGAGAGAGAGAGAGAGATGGACAAAACAATGTTGTGTTGGTGCGTAAGATAATTATACATTTAGAGTGGTATTTCATTGTAGCTGCTGGAGAGAGAGAGGTTATGTGGTGATTGTAATCTCCATGGTTCAGTTACCTGGCGATTGAGGGCACTACTATATACCATTTTCAATTAAAACCTCTGAATAAACAGGTTATTCTTTTTTGAATTACAATAGTTGTTATCACATTATGCCAAGAACCACATGGCTCTACAGAGTTATTACATGTTAACTAAATATGCTTAAAGCTTTGGCAGAGACCAAATTTACTGTCCAGGTAATTCTAGTCAAAGCTGGAATGAGGGCAAGATTCCCACAGATGAGATCAAATTAGTGAGGCTATTAGTAGGGAAATTAGTCTGTCCATATGGAAATGAAAATATGTCTATGAGCTGTAAAGGCCATTGTCCTGCTGTTAATGAACAACAGTAGATATTGTAATGATAAGCAATCATATGCATCTTCATTCTGTATTCCCACCAATAAAGATAGCAATAGAAGGGTGGATTGAAGAATTAAGATCAATTCTCAGGAAAAGTTTTATTTTATAAGAAAATATCAAATGGCTTCAAAACTATTGTTTTAAACCACATCAGTTACACTGTGGTGCTTTGTGACAGTGATGGACCTAGTAATGGGCACTCATTAACACTGTTATTCAAAGGCTGAAACCAAGAACTTTATCAATGGATTTGTTTGGGAATTTACTGTCCAGCCACATGTAATTCTAGTCAAGGCCTGATTGGTGCAAGATGCCCACAGATGGGATCAAATTAAATAGGCTATCAGGAGGGGAATGAATATTATATTTTGTTTACTATCATGCAACCATAACACTTCTTGACCAATGGTCTATGGTCGTCACTTGGACACATCATGATATATAATTTTTACTGGATAAGAAAACATCAAAATGGCTTCCAAATTCATTTAAAATGTGCATGGTGCTTTTGCAACAGTGACCGACTTAATAAAGAGCACTCATTAATGATACTGTTCAAGGATTATGTTCTGCAAAGGCCACTGTCCAGCTGTTCATTAACAGCAGTAGCTATTGTAATAACAATAGATCACATGCATCAATTTTTATGTATTTGTTCTGATAAAGATAATAAGAGAAGGTTAAATCAAAGAATAAGGGTAGATTATCAATTACCAATAACAATTACCCTTTGAATATAAATGGTGATCATTTCGTCTATTTCTTAATCTCCGTGTTTTATAAGGTCATCAATATAATCTTATTACACATGCGGATTTCAGATGAAATTAATATGAAACTAATTTGATGATTAGGTATGTTGGCTTGTGATAATTTTAGAATTAAAAAAACATTAATACGATTGATACATTATTAAAATAAAATATGGTGGCATTCTCTGGCTTCAAGGCACAACAAAGCAAAAACAAAATTATTTTTTAAAGCCTACATACCGGATTGCACATGTGAACCTCTTGGATAACTACTCTGAGCAAGGTTAGATCAATGTAAAGTTTTGAGAAGAATATATCTCAAACCGGATTTTAGGTTATACTGATGTGGAAGGGAATGTGGTACAATTGAAGAGAAATCATTTGTTATGTACTATATAAAAATCTTTGTTTCTTTATGATCTTTAATGCAAGATTGGCGAATCTCCAAGTGGGGGTACTGTTCTTATGAATACAGTGAGCAGCCTTGTCTTTATATTAGTCTACAGATCATTCCTTCTCTTACTGGTTTATGCTGTATACTGATAAAATAAGGTAGTCTGTGCTGGGACAAATTTCCTGATTAAGTAAATATAATTCCAAATTTATATGAAGCCTTTGTAACAAGCATCTGGACTGGTTAAAATTGCATCATATGATGGAAAACTAGAGGTTTCTTGTTCATAACACCTAAAAGGAACTTCTTTCATGCTCCCTTCTTTGCAATTTGACAAAATTTGACATAATTTTAAAAAAATATAATTCTGTAATTTATTTCTTGAGAGTTGTTGTTGTTTTTATAACTGTTTGTAATTATAAGCATTGAACTTCATATTGTACATGATTCATGAAGTCTTGAGGCATGAAAATACACACAATGCATGAACAGACTTTGCTTCACTACAGCCATTCACACAGTCTGTAATCAATTTTCAAGCTTCATGGCTTCGTGAATCCTGTAAAATATGAAGTTTAATTCTTATGTAACATGTACCCAAGCTATATTAGAATGATATACTAAATCTGCTAATAGCTCCAACAATTGTGTCTGACAAGTGTAAGTGAATGACTGTACCTTCCACTGAGAACATAGCTGTTCCCCGCCCACTGGGTGCCGACACAGTGTATGAGAGGAAGTCTCGCTCATGTGGTGGGAATGCTGCCCCAGTTCCAGGATTCACAGCTTTGAACTTGGGGATCTCAGGCTGATGAAAAAGAACAAACAGGTCATGTAAGACTGTGTACCACATGAATTAATCATGTAATCTCCATATACCGGTACTTTTATAGAGGTAAAATTCATCCATGGATCATAAACTACAGGACAAGCAAGCTGGCTTATCATAAATAAAAGTGGTAACACTGATCAAATTCTAGTCATGGAAAGTGTTCAAGAACACTAAATTGTTTTCTTACCTTGGCTAACTACTACCCTGAATGGCAATCTACCTGACTCACAATTATTGGTGTTATGCTTATTAAAAATAAACTGAAGATTAGTCATAAAAACCAAACAACCAAGTATTCAACTATGATTTTCAATGATCAATTATAAACGAATTAAGTTTTCTTCTTCTGAAAATGTTCTTTTTACACATTTAACTGTAACATTTTCGGTACATCGTAACCCAACATGGTTCTTGGATCAAAGACAATTAAGTTATTGGTTGTTGATCAGCGAATTGGATTTTTTGAAAGATAACCTGATGACAGTGATAATTCTGTGAATTCAGTGACACAAAGCACAGATATATATATATATATATATATATATATATATATATATATATATATATGTAAATTCATTGCTTTCTTTACTGTTTATTGTTTGTTTTCTTTGTCTCTGTTTCATAATTTAATTTTGCCTTTGACAAAGACTCAATGAGAGTGGAAAGTGCTTAGGCTAGTTAAAAAACTAGTTTCGCAGACTGTTTGTTGTCAGATGTTTTTTACAATTATCTAAGTCAATCCCTTGCTGGATCCAGGTATGTATTCTGTATTCTTTATGTGTGTGTGTGTGTGTGTGTGTTTATATATATATATATATATATATATATATATATATATATATATATATATATATATATATATTTTGTTTTTGTTCCAAATAGATTAATTTAACATCTGATAATATATTATAATTTAACATCTGATAATATATCCCTGTTGATACTCTGTTACTGACATAATTAGGGAAATAACTAGGCAGATCCAGATCAACAAAATCTGCACCTTGAACTTGTATCAAATGAGCTAAAACTTGCAACCAAGTCTGGTTTAAATTTAAAACAAAAAACAAGATTTAATGCTAGGTTTTCTAATCCAAACTGATGTATAATCTATTTTGATTAAATGGCCCACTGAGTACACAAGATAAACAAGGAGTTTACTTGTAAACACAAATCCCCTTGCCAACAGCAGGACATTTGGAGTAGCTGCCATTATACAGACTGGTATGGGGGTCTGATGCAGAGGCAAAGGCAGTTAAGTACCTTGCATAGAAATAAGCGACAGCAGCTGACCCAGTCTGGTCTAGATACGATTCAAACTCGTCAACCACCAGTTACAAGTCTAAGCTAATAACTAAGCCACCATGGAGGTGGAGAATATTACAGCTATATATTTACCCACATGAAGATGCATCTAAATAGTATACAAAGTTTCATGAGTGCAGGTTTGAAACAAAGTCTCATTGGTCTTTATGTAATAGGGTTAAAGATACTGTGGATATAACAAACAGAAAAGTTACAAATAAAAATGTCACAAGTATTAAATTAGGTCACTGTGGTCTGGGTTTGGCATGGTTGAAATCCTCTCCTTGAGATGCTTCCACATACCAATTTTCATGAGTGTAGATGAAATAGGGTCCAAGATATTATTGGTGTAATGAAAATATAAAAGTAACTTATTAAAGAAAATTAGGTTACACTGACCTAGTTTTGCTATAGTTGAGTTACTCTCCTTAAGATGCCTCCATATACCAATTTTCTTAAGTGCAGGTTGTTGATGTTGTTGGTTTTAATGGCACTTTTAACACATTAATGGCTATAGCATGCTAAGGAAATGGGAGCTAAGTGCCTTTCCCAAGGACACACTGAGACTGCTAACCCTGGCTGGCCTGGGTGGGTATCAAACCTGCAAACCTTGGATTATGAGTCAGACGTTCTACTAACTGAACTTCTTGAATGTAGGTGAAATTATCCAAGAAATTATGGGTGCAACAAATGGATAGCTGAAATTTGTTTCAAAAGTCACAAAAACATGAAAATTAGGTCACATCTGACCTAGTTTTGGTATGGCTGAGGTACTCTTCCTAAGATGCATCCACATACCAATTTGCATGAGTGTAGGCACAATAGAATCTAAGATGATGAGAGTGTAATGAAAGAATAGTTGAAAATACAAAAGTCACTGATGCACAAGATTTGTGTTTGTAAAGCATGTATGCCCCCACTGAAGTCCAAAAAGTAAAAACAAAACTGCAAAAACTTAAAACTTACAAAATTACTATAATATTAGCATGAAAATCTCCTCAAATTATCCACACATAAATACCAACATGCACAACAAATGTCATTTGTTGACTTCAAGTGCTTTTTACTTAATTGTGCTAACAAGGTTTTCATAAAAACATCAAAAAATGTTCAAAAATGTGTAAAAAATTGAAAAGTTTTTTAATGGCATGAAAACCAAATCAGGTCATCTACATAGATAATTAATATGCCCACCAAATTTAATCTGTCTGCCTCAAGTTGTGTTTGCCTAATTGTGTGTAAGCAAGATTGTTGTACAAAAAACATTCTCAGTTCAAAAATGTGTACAAAATTGAAAAACTGCTGTAATAGCCTGTAAATCTAATCAGATAATCTATGCATCAACACAAATATGCCAATTTAATTTGATTTATCTACCTTAAGTGGATTTTTATCACATGTGCTGGCTTTTATCAAAAAGTCAAAGTTTAAAAAGGTATAAACAAAATTGAATAAAAATTGCGATAATGGCCTGAAAATCTAATCAGGTCATCTACCTAGACATACAAATATGCCTGCCAAATATTATTTGTCTACCTTGAGTATTTTTTTTTTTTGTAATCATGCAAACATGTTTTTCATGATGGACAGATAGAATGATGAAAAGGACCAAATCAAGATGCAATGGGACTATTATAAAACTATATTAAAAACTAGGTCACAGTGACCTAGCTTTAGTATGGTTGAGTTATTCTCCTTGAGATCCATCTACACACCAATTTTCTTGAGTGTAGGTGCAGTAAGGTCTAAGGTATTGAGGGAGTAACAAATGGATAACTGAAAATACTAAAGTCACTCATGCATGAAAATTATGTTACAATGACTTGGTTTTGCTATGGCTGAGATACTTTCTGTTAGATCTAAATCCACATACAAATTTGTATGAGTGTTGGTGAAATAGGTTTCAAGATTTTGAGGGTGTAACAAATGTATAGCTCAAAATACAAAAGTCACTCAAGCATGAAAATAGGTCACACTGACCAAGTTTTGGGTATGGTTGAGTTACTCTCCTTATGATGCAACCATATGCCAGTTTTTATGATGAGATTAAACAGGATCCAAAATATTTAGGGTGAAACAAACAAATAGCTGACAATACAAAAGTCACTCAAGTGTAAAAGTTAGGTCACAGTAACCTAGTTTTACTCTCCTTGAGATGTATTCTTGTATAAATTTATCATGAGTGTAAGTGAAATTTACTTCAAAGTGATTCTGAAGTTTAGAAATAAAATCATAAAAATAAACAGGACATCTTAACATAAACAATGATAAAAATTTGATCAAAACCTGTCAAGTAGTTTTAACAGTATGAGCATTTTAATGAGTTGTCATTGCAAACTTACTATCTTTTCCTGATTTTGAGGATATCACAGATGAGGAATACCAATTTAATTTTTCTTACATATTCTTGGACAGTACATAGGATGCTATTCTTTTTACTTTATTGTCATTAAAATACATCTAAAAAAACATTTATCTTCAGATAAATATATCTGTAAATGAGAAGGAATACATATCATTTATATTATTGATAAAATGGAAGTTTACATTTAGTTTTTTGTTTTTAATTAAATTTGAGATTTCTGGAGAACTTAATGAGGAAGATTTTCATATTAAATATAATCTTAGATAGCACAACATTTCTAATTTGTCTAGTGACATATGAATAAGGCCCATCGGATATAATACTGTGATTTGAAGAAATTTAAATTTGATTTAAATCATTTAAACTTCAATTTTCAAATCTGCAAAATTTAACCACATACCTAACTGAATGTGTAGCACAATCTTCCACAGCTTTATATTTAAAAATTGCAACAAAACTGCCATTAATTTGTATTATATGAGATCAATGAAAAATTGTACAATTTCTTATATCTCCTATGACATCATCAGAAGTCAAGAATATAAATGAGATTGACTGAAGTTATCTCCCCTTTTATTTTTAATTGAAATATTTAAAGAAGTTATTATTATTATATTAAGATGTCCTCTTTATTTTTATTAAATTTATTTCCCAACTTCTGAAAAACAAAAGTCTCTAGCAAGAAATTTAGATCACAGTGATCTAGTTTAGATATGGTTGATTTACCTTCTTCAAGACGAATACACATAAAAATTTTCATGAGTAAGTCAATAGGGTCAATGATATTGAGGGTATATTGAACAAATGAAGAAAGGAACAGAGTACACAAGAGCGAATGTGCAAAACACTATCTATACTCTCAACTTCATTGGTGAGGGGATTATTGCCAGTGTAAGGAGCTTGAGTTTATGCAAAACTGCATCCTGTATCCATTCTACCATGTTTACAATTAGCTTTGTCCTTGGAGTGAATTTTCTGCTTCAATCAACATCCCTAACACCTTGTTCTTGAACCCGGCATATGTGTAAATTGAATGTAAAATTGTATCTCCAGTTTAACTTTTACTTCAAGCAGTGAGTAAAATGGTATGAGCAGGTAAACAATGTTGATAGCCTGGCTATCAATACATATACACAAGGCATGACCTGAGCAGGTAAACAATGTTGATAGCCTGGCTATCTATACATATACACAAGGCATGGTATGAGTAGGTAAACAATGTTGATAGCCTGGCTATGTATACATATACACAATGCATGGCCTGAGCAGGTAAACAATGTTGATAGCCTGGCTATGTATACATATACACAATGCATGGCCTGAGCAGGTAAACAATGTTGATAGCCTGGCTATCTATACATATACACAAGGCATGGTATGAGTAGGTAAACAGTGTTGATAGCCTGGCTATCTATAAATATACACAATGCATGGTATGAGTAGGTAAACAGTGTTGATAGCCTGGCTATCTATAAATATACACAATGCATGGTATGAGCAGGTAAACAATGTTGATAGCCTCGCTATCAATACATATACACAAGGCATGACCTGAGCAGGTAAACAATGTTGATAGCCTGGCTATCTATACATATACACAATGCATGGTATGAGCAGGTAAACAATGTTGATAGCCTGGCTATCTATACATATACACAAGGCATGACCTGAGCAGGTAAACAATGTTGATAGCCTGGCTATCTATACATATACACAAGGCATGGCCTGAGCAGGTAAACAATGTTGATAGCCTGGCTATCTATACATATACACAAGGCATGGCCTGAGCAGGTAAACAATGGCTATCTATTCATGTACACAAGGCATGACCTGAGCAGGTAAACAATGTTGATAGCCTGGCTATCTATACATATACACAAGGCATGACCTGAGCAGGTAAACAATGTTGATAGCCTGGCTATCTATACATATACACAAGGCATGGTATGAGTAGGTAAACAATGTTGATAGCCTGGCTATCAATATATATACACAAGGCATGACCTGAGCAGGTAAACAATGTTGATAGCCTGGCTATCTATACATATACACAAGGCATGACCTGAGCAGGTAAACAATGTTGATAGCCTGGCTATCTATACATATACACAAGGCATGGTATGAGCAGGTAAACAATGTTGATAGCCTGGCTATCTATAGATATACACAAGGCATGGTATGAGCAGGTAAACAATGGCTATCTATTTATGTACACAAGGCAATGTAGCAATGTTCAGTCAACATCCAAGATAATTTTTTTTGCTCTGACCAAAATAAGATTCAGTGTAATGAAATTATCATTTTCAGCTAATACTTAAGTACAAAATATCAGAATATGAAGTTCTCTGTACAAAAAAGGATGCAAGGGCAAAAAATAATAATATTTTGTTTGTGGATTGATGGCACACTAAAAATTTGAGGCTAACTAAAACGTTTCCCAAAAAAATGACAGCCAATTCTATACCATATATATTCACTTATAACATGAGTTGAACTGCAAACTGCACAGACCCAGATCTGCCAGTGCATTATGCGCTGGCAAATCTGGGTCTATGCAGTTTGTTAGGAGTAATCAGCAGAACAAGTAATACAGACCCCTATCTGCTATGCATTATGTGACACACAGATCAGGGTCTATATTGTCTGCAGTTGGACTTGACTTATAAGTGAGTATAAATGGTAATTATATTTCCTTCATTTTTTTTTCTTTATAAAATTACCGAATTGGATTTATACACAAGCTATTTGTCTATCAGACTTACAAGAGGTCTTTTCATAGGACTTGACTTAGAAGATGGAACAATGCCAACTGGAGTGTCCACCTGAAAAATGTGGAAAAAGAATATTTCATATTGAATTGACTTTCTGTCTTACTGGCATCATCCTAAGAGCCCATAACTTAGGAATTCTTCCCAAAATTGTAGAAATTTTGTTGTTTTTGTGGATTTGCATATTTTTCTGAAATCTGAAGCAAAACTGACTCAAAGTTTAATTTATTATCCTTTAAAGGACATTAACATGTTTCATTCCTTTATTATGAATTTTGAAGCATAATTAAACAATTTTTAATAGTAAAATTTCATAGTAACTATTCAGAGTTAATTGGAGAAGAAATCTATCAAAAAGTTTATAAAGATACATGTTATGTGCTATTTAATGACATTATGTCCACTCATATAAGTTATTTATTGCCATAACTTTCTTATTATCATTCAGAATGAATAGGAGTAAACTTTATATCTAAAAAGTTCATAAAGATTCATTTTATAGGGGGTTTTTTAACGAAATTTGCCCACTCTCAGCATGATCTAACCCCAAGATTAAAGAAATGTGTCCACTCTCAGTATGATCTAACCCCAAGATTAAAGAAATTTGTTCACTCTCAGTATGATCTAACCCCAAGATTAAAGAAACATTTTCATGCTCAAACTGACTCAACAAAAAATTCTGACATTTGATTGGCTGATGTCAAATTCACTGACCAATCACATGTTTGAATTTTTCAGATGAGTCATAGTTTGAGCATGAGAAAGTTTTTATAATCTTAAGGACTGAATACAATAAAGAAAAAGAAGGAACAATAATGTATGTATTGCAAGTAATAGAAATATATGTACCCGAATTGTGTCTTTAAAAAGAATTGAAATGTCTACAGTATTTCTAAAATACTGTGTATTTATATATTGGCATAAGAAAGCTCTGAATGATCATTAAGATCTGAGACAAAAATGCATTCAAATCAATTTCTGAAGTAACAAAATGTTTCTTTGATAATATTTACATGATCATAATATGTTAGGAGTCCATCCACGACCTCTCAAGCAAAACAATGGCATATGCAGACAAAATCAACAAAGCATCATGCTAAACTTACTGCGAAATGGATGCTAAGAAATAAGATGAATGGATGCAAAAATAACCGCAATGATCTTAATTCTGAGAATAAAAGATCAATTACTTGAAATAACTTGCAATATGGTGGAGTACTGAAATGGCATGCAGAGACTACTGACCATTAGAATAGAGAATTGAGATGGTGCCAAGTAGGTACCGTATGTACTCGAGTATAAGCTAATACCAACTGCAAACTGCATAGACCCAGATCTTCCATTGCATAATGAGCCAGCAGATCTGGGTCCATGCAGTTTGTAAAGACTAATCAGTAGAACAAACAACATAGACTCTGATCTGCCGGCGCATTATGCGACGGCAGATCAGGATCTATGTTGTTTGCATTTGGACTCGGTTTATACGCGAGTATATATGGTAATCATTTGATAAAATGAACAACTGAGATGAAAAATATTTAACTATGATGTAGAATTAAATTCAATGAGAAAATAGGATGAATATACTTCCCTTGTGATGAGAAATCAGAAAGATATACTTCCTTTGTAATGAGAAAACTCCTTGAATTTGCTCCCATTTGAAACAGAGCAAAAAACAGATGGACATCTGCCTCTAAAGAAACATTCTGACAAGGCACAAGCAGACATAGTAGCTTACAAATGAACACCAAGTTTTCTATCCAAGGGGAGACCACTCTTGGTAAGAAGATTATGCTTTAGCACTTTTAATGCTAAAGCAAGCTGAAAGATTTTAACATCTTTATTCACTTAAGAGGACTGAATTTTTGAGGTCGTGGATGGACTTGTAACCTATTATGATTGAGTAATGTATCTGAATAAGAAACCATATATTGTAACCATTGGCAATGGTAGCGGTGTAAAGAAATTATGATGTTTGGAATTTCCAGTACATTTTGCAAGGGGACAATATTTATTAAGAAAGGATGAAAACAATTACACCATGTTAACTTGTGGATGAGGTTACATATGAAATTTTGGTATTAAATATTGAGATTTGTTTCCTATTTGCAACATTCTAATATAATTGATTTGAGGCAATGCTTGCAGATTTCAATTTGTGTCTACCTACACAGAAGATCTCACATTAACAAATCCAACTGTTTGATATTTATTTACATACAGAGGCTTTAATTTTATCTAGATGAATTAAAAATGTTGGTACATATGCTCTGTGTATTTAAAAGCTTAACTACCATATATGGATTTAAATACTTATGGAATTTCATTATTCAATCAAGTTGAATAGCTTTGGGAATAAGGTCCTGTCCTTATTATTATTTATCAACTAGATTTAGATTTGGGAATACAGGCCTGTCCATATTATTATTTATAAATTAGATTTAGATTTGGGAATACAGTCCTGTCCATATTATTATTTATAAACTAGATTTAGATTTGGGAATATGGTCCTGTCCATATTATTATTTATAAATTAGATTTAGATATGGGAATACAGGCCTGTCCATATTATTATTTATAAACTAGATTTAGATTTGGAAATACAGGCCACAGTCCATATTATTATTTATAAATTAGATTTAGATTTGGGAATACAGGCCACAGGCCATATTATTATTTATAAATTAGATTTAGCTTTGGGAATACGGTCCTGTCCATATGATTATTTATAAACTAGATTTAGATTTAGGAATACATGCCACTATCCATATTATTATTTATAAATTAGATTTAGATTTGGGAATACGGTCCTGTCCATATTATTATTTATCAACTAGATTTAGCTTTGGGAATACAGGCCTGTCCATATTATTATTTATCAACTAGATTTAGCTTGGGGAATACAGGCCACAGTCCATATTATTATTTATCAACTAGATTTAGCTTGGGGAATACAGGCCTGTCCATATTATTATTTATCAATTAGATTTAGATTTGGGAATACTGGCCACAGTCCATATTATTATTTATCAATTAGATTTAGATTTGGGAATACAGGCCACAGTCCATATTATTATTTATAAACTAGATTTAGCTTTGGGAATACAGGCCTGTCCATATTATTATTTATCAATTAGATTTAGATTTGGGAATACAGGCCAAAGTCCAATTTATTATTTATCAAATAGATTTAGTTTCTTAAACAATGTTTGTTAAAAGAGCATCTGTTTTATGATAATAACGTCATCTTGACTTCCATACTATTATAAGATTTCATATATCTCATTATTAATGTCTGATTGAGGACCTGTAATATTTCAAAACTTTTTAAAATCAATTACAACTTGAAGTAAAACAATCAAGCAATCTTACACTGTTCTAAGCTTGATGATACAGCTGCATCGACATGTAACTCTCAATAAAAGTTTCATTAACTGGACTTTGCTACATACATACTATGCATATCAACATAAACCACTGATATCGGAACATTATCTTCTATACCTTTCTAAAGCAATTTTTGTGAGTGGGGACATTAAGCCCACAACAATTTATATTTTTGTGAGTGGGGACATTGAGTGCACAATAATTTATATTTTTGTGAGGGGGGACATCAAGCCCAGAACAATTGATATTTTTGTGAGGGGAGACATTGAGTCCACAACAATTGATATTTTTGTGAGTGGGGACATTGAGTGCACAATAATTTATATTTTTGTGAGAAGGGACATTAAGTGCACAACAATTTATATTTTTGTGAGTGGGGACATTGAGTGCACAACAATTTATATTTTTGTGAGTGGGGACATTAAGTGCACAACAATTTATATTTTTGTGAGAAGGGACATTAAGTGCACAATAATTTATATTTTTGTGAGTGGGGACATTGAGTGCTCAATAATTTATATTTTTGTGAGTGGGGATATTGAGTATACAACAATTGATATTTTTATGAGTGGGGACATTGAGTGCACAACAATTTATATTTTTGTGAGTGGGGACATTAAGTGCACAACAATTTATATTTTTGTGAGTGGGGACATTGAGTGCACAATAATTTATATTTTTGTGAGTGGGGACATTGAGTGCACAACAATTGATATTTTTGTGAGTGGGGACATTAAGTGCACAACAATTTATATTTTTGTGAGTGGGGACATTAAGTGCACAACAATTTATATTTTTGTGAGTGGGGACATTAAGTGCACAACAATTTATATTTTTCTTACCGATTTTGAGTTCCTTATTATGCTAAGTATATATCATAAATGCCCAATGGGAAATTAGCTTGTACTTAATTAAATGAGTTGTACCTTTTGAAAAATAAATTATTATTATTATTATTATTATTATTATTATTATTAAATTTAACTAAAGTTTGATGAAGAACTTAATTCCTCTTTGTTTTGTTGTGGTTAGATTGGAGCTTACTTGAATCAGTTTTTAAAAATAACCTGTTATTCGCACCCAACTTTCTATTATCGCTTCTTCTGATGCACATTACTACTTCAAGCTATGACTATATATGTGGGCAATGCATGGGAGAGGAGTGTATCCTAGTAGAGTGTATTGCTAACCATTCTGGTATCATAATGCTATTGGAAACAGGCCCTTTGTTTTCCTTTGCTGAGAAAATATGATTAATACACTCATCTTGATAATCTCTTATATATATATATATATATATATATATATATATATATATATATATATATATATATATATAATTTAAAAATTCTGCTACTCTTATCAAGCATTCTCCCATAAGACCCAAGGATAGCACTTTCCACTCTGTTTGGTGTATATTTGTAATTCTCTATAATAACTTCTATATACCTTGATTTCTGTAGTAGGAATCCAGATGGACTGTGTACTTAGATGAGAATTAACCGACTTTGTAGCATCATGTTTTGGTGATGTGTGCATGGTCGAGATGGTATAGGGGTTGTTGCTTACAGGCAAGGTGATGGGTGCCATAACTGATGCATCTGGGTTTGAATCTCCGTAGAGTACAAATTAAAATTCTCTAACCTGTATGATAATATTATTTATTTGTATCTAAAAATTCTTCTAATGTTATCAAACATTCTCCTGTAAGATCCAGGGATAGCACTTTCCACTCTGTTTGGTGTATGTTTGGTGTATATTTATAATTCTCTTTCTATGTACTTACATATATATATATATATATATATATATATATATATATATATATATATATATATATATATATATATATATATATATATATATATATATATATATATTATATATATATGTCCCTTTTTGAGAATCAAACCTGGGTCCATGAGTTATGGCACCTTGCCTGCATGCACCAACCCCCGTACCCTCTCGACTAAGTGCATGTTCCCCAAAAAGGATGGAACTTAGTTGTGAATATGGGTATCATGCATAGCAGACACATTTGCTTGGTAACCCAGTAATTACCTCTCTAAATTCACAGTCAATGCAAATTCATCTGACCAAAATCATGGCATATGGAAGTTATTATTGTAAGTTACAAATATACATAAAAACAGCAGAAAGTATTATTGCTGTATCCTACAGGAGGATGCATGATAATATGAAGCATATCTGCCAAGTTACACCATGTCACAGAAAACATGATTTTAAACTGCCAAACATGCGGACACAATCATGATTTGAAAAACATAAATTCCCCAATATCCAACCATGACAAATGGAGAAAGTGTGTATATGTGTGGATTATGAAACACTGTTAAAATATGGTCTCCTTCAAAAGAATATCCTGATTTGGAAAAGCGTTTGGAGCTCATTTTTGCCTTGAGCAAGGTATCAACAAGCAATTAACAAGTTTTGTTGCATATTATATCCAACAAAATGCACATTAATTGCTGCTGAATGCACAACCGGTCAGGACACAAGTGAATTTGCTGGAAAGTAACTGTATGTTACAATTCAGAACACAGTTTTGAAATTGCTGATCTGGAAAAAGAGGAACATCACAGAAAATATCTGGAAATGATATCTGGTACTAGAATTGGGTCATTTCTCTTTTGAAAATTAAATAAAATAAAATGAATAAAATAAAATAAAAATATCAACCATATTGTTGTTATTATTAAAGTAAATAGTTATGAGATAAAATGTAAGGGATATTTTCATTGACAGCTTATTTCTTTTGACATCTTTCATCATTATATAGTTCTCATTCATTGTAACATGGTTGTTGGGTTCCACAACCACTGATCATGTTATATACCGAGCTGCGGTATAGTGAGAACCATGTATTTACCAAACTGCAGTACTGCAGAAATCATCAAATTTTGTAAAATAATAATGTTTTAAAAAGGAAATAAAGATATAATACAAAGCTTCATGTTGTTTTCTTTCAGCCCATATTGTCATACATTTGATAGATCAATTCAAGTACAATGGTTCAAGTTTGGTCATGAGGGCCATAGTGGTACCATATTAAATTGGAAATGGCATTATAATGAATGAGAACTGTATAAAGGCTAGACTACTTTCATTTCAGAGTATTAATAAATTACTAATATTAGTCATCTTTTTTCTCCTACAATAAAATTGCTGCAAAATAATGAGGATGCTAGTGCCAAATAATATATTAAGTAGATTTTATTTAATTTATTACAGACTGTGACTTATCAAGACCACATGCAATTTCCCCACTTGAAACCACACTTGCCTCCCAAATTAACTTAAAAAAACCCAGCACCATTGTTTCAAAAGTTGGCAGGTATATATGAATTGAAATTACACAGAGAAAGAATATTATCATACAGATTAGACAATTATAATTTGTCCTCTACTGAGAATTTAACCCAGGTCCACAAGCTACAGTACCTATCATCTTGCCTGCATGCACCGACCATATTATTCTATTATTGCCTTCTACTGAGGGAACTGTTCTTCTATAGTGTTGTTTGGTGGGATATAGTACCCAAGATTAAGGCAAGGACACTATACTCCTCCAGAAAACACTGTAGGAGGATAGTTCCTCTAGGGAGATGGCAATAATATATTTACTACTCACAAGACATTATATAATGTCTGTGTATGTCAACAGTGTCTGCTATATATACTCGCTTATAAGCGGAGTCCAATTGCAAACTGCAATGATCCAGATCCGCCATCACATAATGCACCAGCATATCTCAGTCTCTGCAGTTTGTTAGGAGTAATGAGTAGAACAAACAACAATGATGCTGATCTGCTGTAAAATTATGTGATGGTAGATCAGGGTGCATGTTGTTTGCAGTTGGACTCAACTCATAAGCGAGTTTATATAGTATAATTCCTGTATTAAAATACAGCATTCCATAGTCAAGTAAAAATGCATACTGTCCTAAACAGATCCCTGTTGTCAGTCAGTTAAAATATGTTTGATAAAGAACTTACTGAATAGCTGACTGCAGCATGGTGCAGGGCTGCTGACTGCCGCTGGAGTGTCTGACGCAGATAACTCTCATCTTTCAGGGCATGAAGACTGCAGGAGAAACAAGAGGTAAAGCCAGCAAAAACTTACCAGGTCATGTGCAGCATTTGAAGACAAAACTAATAAACAGAATACAGAACATGTACAAAGGAAAATATGTCTTGATGAATTAGGAAATGTCTGCATCCAGTTTGAGCTCGATTTGAAATACCCCCAAAAATGTCATAAAACTCCTTTGTGCATAAAAAACAATAATATATCACAAATAAATCTAACATTTAGAAACTATTTGTAAGGGAGATGACATCTATTCAAATGGATACTGTAGAGCTGAATATAAATTTAGACACTGTCAAAATCGTTTATTAACTGTGATATAAACCATATCTGGTTGTACAGAAATGCTACGAGACAAGATATGATTCTTCTGATCATTTCAGTGAAGAATTCTTGCAATTGATGGTCCCAGATGTTACAAATCAAAGTAATTTTGTATACAATCTACAACTGTACAGGTAAACTTGATGTAACTTTGGGACATATATATGACCATTTCCTTTTACAAAACATATTTTCTTTCCATAGGCTTATGAGAAGTTACATACATTTTTTGGCTATTCAGTTTGATTCACTATTATTTGTGTAACACACAGAAGAAAATCTCCAATGACAAGTTTCTAGTTCGACAGTTACAGAAGTATCTGGTTTAGAAGATGGGATACAAGTATCTGGTTTTATAAGATGGAATACAAGTATCTGCTTTTAGAAGATAGGATACAAGTATCTGCTTTTAGAAGATGGAATACAAGTATCTGCTTTTAGAAGATGGGATACAAGTATCTGCTTTTAGAAGATGGAATACAAGTATCTGCTTTTAGAAGATGGAATACAAGTATCTGCTTTTAGAAGATGGAATACAAGTATCTGCTTTTAGAAGATGGAATACAAGTATCTGCTTTTAGAAGATGGAATACAAGTATCTGCTTTTAGAAGATGCAATACAAGTATCTGCTTTTAGAAGATGGAATACAAGTATCTGCTTTTAGAAGATGGGATACAAGTATCTGCTTTTAGAAGATGCAATACAAGTATCTGCTTTTAGAAGATGCAATACAAGTATCTGCTTTTAGAAGATGGAATACAAGTATCTGCTTTTAGAAGATGCAATACAAGTATCTACTTTCAGAAGATGGAATACAACTATCTGCTTTTAGAAGATGGAATACAAGTATCTGCTTTTAGAAGATGGAATACAAGTATCTGCTTTTAGAAGATGGAATACAAGTATCTGCTTTTAGAAGATAGGATACAAGTATCTTCTTGTAGAAGATGGGATACAAATATCTGCTTTTAGAAGATGGGATACAAATATCTTTTAGAAGATGCAATACAAATCTCTGCTTTTAGAAGATAGGATACAAATATCTTGTTGAAGATGGGATACAAGTATCTGCTTTTAGAATATGGGATACAAATATCTGCTATTAGAAGATGCAATACAAATCTCTGCTTTTAGAAGATAGGATACAAGTATCTTCTTGTAGAAGATGGGATACAAATATCTGCTTTTAGAAGATGGGATACAAATATCTGCTTTTAGAAGATGCAATACAAATCTCTGCTTTTAGAAGATAGGATACAAGTATATTCTTGTAGAAGATGGGATACAAATATCTGCTTTTAGAAGATGGGATACAAATATCTGCTTTTAGAAGCTGCAATACAAATCTCTGCTTTTAGAAGATGCAATACAAGTATCTGCTTTTAGTAATTCATATCAATCTTATCCTGAAATATCATGCTTTGTATTTTCAAATATTTTTTAGCATAAAACTGAAGTTCAAGCTCAAATCTGATAATTTGACATTCTGTGACTTTTATTACAAATAGGATTGTACATTAATAACTACTTTTTTCAGTTTGATTTCCTCAACTTGTATGGCAGGTTTTAATAATATAGATGTACATAAAGTATCATGATTGATTCTGGAGACCCAGATTTCACCGACATAACTCAACTCTGGACTTTTAACTTATTCTAGAATCAAGGATGCCAATCTGATTGGATACAACTTAAGTCCATGCAATGTCTTAAGTCCTGACTAAGCTTAATGACATGTTAGTGAAAATTTGTTGAGGAGAGAATTCAATAGAGATAATTTTCCATATTTTGACTTTTCTATTCCAAGGTACTGCATAGAGGTCATATAAAGTCTTCAATGTCTATATTATTATTATGCTTGCCACTGATAAAATTACCACATGAACAAGAGTTCAGTGAATGGCATATACTATACCTGCTCGTGATTAATAATACTGTATATAGGTACTGGTAGGATATGCTTGGATTATTGACCAAAAGGTCTCAATGACCTTGATTTTTTGGACATGGTATGTAGTCTTGAATTAAACTTAGTGACTGTGAGCTCTGACCTTTAGAACCCAGAATCTATAGGTTTCTTTATTTCCTTAAGTGCAAGCCCTTCACAAAGTTTGGTCCAGGAACTCATTCTAGAACAAAAGCTATTCTACAAAATTCACTTTCTTTGAGCCAAAATAACTTTGATCTCTGCTTTTCAAACCTAAAATCAATAGGCTTCTTCCATACTTTAAGTGCAAGCCCTCCACAAACTTGGGTCAATATACATGGCTGATAACTGGAATGTTTGTACAGAAACCCTTTTTCTTCTTTCAATCATAGTGACCCTGACTTTTGACCCCAAAATCGATAGGTTTTTTCCTTACCCGAAGTGCAAGCCATCTATAATGTTTGATCCAGATCTGTGATATCAAAATATTGTTCTTGTGCGAAAACCATTTTATGTTTCTTTCTGTCACAGTGACCTAAACCTCTGAAATTCTTACCCTTAAATCAATAAACTTTTTCCTTACCCCAAGTGCAAGCCATCCACAAAGTTTGGTAACTTTAGATGGTGGAGAACTCGAGTTATTGTGTGAACACAATTTTTCTTCTTTCAGTCACAGTGACACTGACCTTTTGAACCCTGATATTGAAAGGGTTCTTCATTACCCCAAGTGCAACCCAGCCACAAAGTTTGGTAACTGTAGATGGTGGATGAGTGTAAAAATGAAATTAGCAACAGATGGATGGACAAACAAGATCATAACATTATACATTCCACTTAATGGTAGGCATATAAAAACATTGTAAGTTGGTCACTTTTACCTCTGCTGAAGTATGGCAAACTTCTTCTCCCAAGTTTTATGAATCCTCTCTATCTCTCTCTTCAACCTATGTGAAAAAGTAATGAATGTATTAATTTCTAAATGAATAACTCAGCATGTGCTTTTATTAATGTTTAGTCTTCCAAAGCCATGATGAAGGGACAGTTCAGAAATAAGTACATGAATATAAAGCTGTGGAATTTTTGAATTTACTACAGTACTTCAGTAATGTAGCATTTAATACTTTATTCGATGCATTGGAAGATAAAAAAAAAAAGGAATCTGCATTTCATGACAATCAATACAAAATATGAGAAATCTCTAGATGCCATGGATTGAATGTGGTATATTCAAGTAAAGAGAATGTTTTATTTCAAAATGCCAAGTGTCATCGATGATTGAGCAACTACCAACACAGATGAGAGTTGGTGCCCAATAGGTTGCAGAAACCTAACCTTTGTATCTCCTCCTTCATCCGATCCTCTGTCTTCCGTAACTTATCTGTGTCCATATCCTCTTTGCTCTTCGCACTGTTCTTAGCTCTTTCCTAAAATCAGAAAATTATTCCAAACTTTTGTTTGTTTTTTTTTTAATTTTTCCATTCATATGCACAATCACAGTGTAAAATTTCTCAATGGAACTTATTAGTAAAGTCACTTAAAAAAACTAAACTTGTTAGTGAGCAGGAACTCACATTACTCTCCACTTTCAGTGTTGTACCATGAGTACAGGATTGTGGGTTTGCACACTTTTTTGTCCTATATCCCCTAAATCTTGACCCTATGTGCCCCCCTGGGCACACTTTTCATCATGAAAAAAATCAAGAAAGGCACCTACAACTTTTCTTTAGTGTATGCCAATTCACATTTATGTTGGTGCTAGCAATGGCCAAAGTTGCTAAAGGTGATAAAACTGTAAGATGGCAATGAATATCCATTTAAAAACAATGTATCTGGCAATGCAAACATTCAAGGTTTGTGGTAGTCAGCCGAGTTGCAATGTAAAGTCTTTGATGCCACTAGTGTAACATATTTTCGAGGTTAAAGTCACACCTATGGGGAGGAAGATTTAAATTTATTTTGAGGTTGAATTAATGACAAAAGGAACTAAATTTGTGCAAGTACACAATTTATCATTTAATGAATACTTAATTAATTTGTTTAAGAAAAGTAATTCAGAAAACATGGGTATTTGTTATAGTAAATGCTGATATATAATGAGTGAACACTAAAGTTAAATGAGAGCAAGATCCAGAACGGAAAATTCCATGGTGCGGCTCATTTTCAGGTTATCCAGATATTTAAGCATGTTAATGTTCTCATGAGTAACTCGAGCACATGATAAAACGTTTATTGCAATAATGTAAGTGTCCAAGGAAAATATGATAGTACAGGGCACACGACAAAGTCAAGGTGTCAAAACTGTCAAAGCAAATATGATTATCTCGTTTATTTGAGCACTACTACTGCATTATGTATAGCTATTTTCCTTTGTCGTTTCAAAATGTCATGTGTCCCCCAAATTTGGAGGGTGTGCAACACAGTGTCTCCTGCCCTTGGGATTCTAGGGGCAATGCTGACTTTTGTGGCATGAGTCATTATATTTAAAAGTGTTCAATACTCTGTACTAGATCACAGCAAACAAATTTGTGTGTGTGACACAGCTGAATCCCCAGATGCAACTTCAATGCACATTTGGTGGTAATAAGTGCATGACACCTCACTGAAAGCCAATTTGGCAAACCCCAAACACTGTTAACAAAGTGTCTTTGACCAATTGGCAGTAACCTGCAAGGCAATAGGTTAAAAGGTGTTGAAATCAGAGCAAAGACATTATGCATCTTTTAGTAGTGTTCAAAATCCTATAAAAAAAGTCACAGTCACCCAGTTTTCACATTTGAAATGCTCTCATTCTCAGATGTACTTTCTGCAAGTTTGGTAGCCATAGGTCAAAAGGTATCACAACTGTAACCAATTTTGTTAAATCCTGAAAATTAGGTCATAAGGATTCAGTTTTGGTGTATACTGATCCCAAGGTGCACATAAATGTGTAAATTTGATGTAAATGGGTAAAGTAGTCTAGGAGTTGTAACCCAGACAAAGAGGATCATGGATGGACAATGTGAAGTAGTACAGAAGTTGCAGCCTGGACTGAGAGAAAGGACAGATTTCAGCAATTTTGAATAAATACAGGACAGTATGTCACAGTGATCCAGTTTTGGCATGCAATCAATGTCCATTCTATGATAAAACCTCAGTGCAAGTATGGTTACAATAGGTAACAAGGTTTTGGCATTATAACATGGACATGATTTTTAAGAAATTTTCAATAAATTCTGGGAAGTAGGTCACAGCAACCCAGTTTTTGTGTGCAACACATGCTAATTCCAGAATGCATATGTGTAAATTTCCATCTCAATAGGTGTAATAGTATATGACTTACAGTCCAGACAGAAAGGATGGACACAATTTCTTAAGCAAATTTGAATAATAATAATAATAATAATAATAATAATAATAATAATAATAATATAATTCTTTATTTAATGGGTGTAGCTCACAGCTAGAATGCAAATGTATCTAGTCTCATGTATGTATTTTACTAACAAAATATGTGTAGGAAAAAGTAAAGTCATGACATTTAACAAAGAAACAATTAAGTGATATGACTTTACATTGCTCTGAACATATCAATCACATTGAAAAGACAAAACAGTTTGAATAGAAACAGGAATTTTAAAAAAATATTATGACATGTAGAAATCAGTCAAAATCAAGCTTCAAATATCTGAGATATTTTTCTTTAAAACTTTTAAATCCTGGAAAGTAGGCTACAGAGACCAAGTTTTTGTGTGCAACATATATCCATTCTATGATGTAGCATTGGTGCAAGTATGGTGGCAACAGGTGACAAGATACCAGAATGATTTTTTACCTACTTTCAGTGGACACAATTTGTAATAGATTTTTTAATAAATCATGGTAGTAGGTCACAGTAACCCAGTTCAGATATGACATATGTCCATTGATAGATGTACCAACAGTGCAAGTTTGGTGTCAATTGGTGAAGTAGTGCTGAAGCCATAGGCCAAATAAGGAGGATGGATTGACAGATGGAAAGACAGATGAATGGATGAAGTGGCAAAGTGAATCCCGCATACCACTCACTTCTCAAAGTGATGGCATAATAAAGAAAAGTTACTCATTGTATACTAATCAACATCTGATTGGGATACAAAAGAGTTTTCTTAATAATGTAGAACATCTGTTGTGAAATCATATTATATAATAGTATCTCTGACTTGAATGCCTGAAACTGTAACAATTTAGTGACAGGTAATGTGCATTGAGACAGTGAGTGCCATGGGTACACAATGTGCATATGAATTTCGTGTCTCTTCACTATAAATGACATAACTCTGCATTGCTTTTTTGGATGCTTTGTTTTCCATATTATATCTATCAAATTGTGGCGTAGTTTCATTATAAAGTACCAGTCTTCAATTTAAATATAATTTAACATATTCCATTTCTCATTCTACAACATTTTTTCTTTACATGGCTGTGAGGAAATAATATAAGGAATTATACCATGATAAGACATGGAATGATTTCAAATACACTGCTGTTGGCAGTATCTAACTATATGACAAAAGAAACAGTAAAATCAAAATCTGTAAAAATGCAAGGCAGCTTTATTGGAACATTATTTTAAGAATACAAAACTTTTAGGTTAGGTACAGCAACAAATCTGTCCCCATTTAAAGTCTGCGATTTGACTAATTTCTATAGAGTATATCATGGCCACCTACTGGTGTATGTGTGTTTAAGCTGGTATAGTGTGCCATAATGCATACCCTGGCCACCGACTGGTATATATGGTATGTGCTACCTTGTGTAGCACACTACATATCCTGGCCATTTGCTTGTGTATGCATCAGACCTGGCATAAGTGCAGTATGTACTCTGACCAGTTGCTGATGTGATCTGGTGTAGCAAGTATGTGTGATCTGGAGTAGTGTTCAACTGCTGGTGTATGTATATATGATCTGGAGTAGTGTTCAACTGCTGGTGTATGTATATATGATCTGGAGTAGTGTTCAACTGCTGGTGTATGTATATATGATCTGGAGTAGTGTTCAACTGCTGGTGTATTTATATATGAGCTGGATTAGTGTTCAACTGCTGGTGTATGTATATATGAGCTGGAGTAGTGTTCAACTGCTGGTGTATGTATATATGAGCTGGAGTAGTGTTCAACTGCTGGTGTATGTATATATGAGCTGGTGTAGTGTACTACACACTCTAGCTAGTTGCTCCTGTAAGTATGATAAGTGAGCCTGGGCAGTTGTACAACATACCATGATATGTTGCTGATGTATGTATATGCTACATACCCTTGCCAGCTGCTTCTGTATCATCAGCTGCTTGTGTATGTGTGAGTTCGTTTATCATACTAGACATTTCCTGGTCAGCTGATAGCGCATGTATGTATAACCTGGTATTGCGTACTGTACTATATAATCTGGCCAGCTACTTGAGTATATATGTGTTAGACCTAGTGTAATGTAATATGTATCCTGACCTGTTGCTTGTGTGTGTAGGTTTGAGTTGGTATAGTGTCTTGTATTTCTTGGCCAGCTGTTAGTCTATGCATTGTATGCTGGTGTGGTATAGTCGAGTATAGTGTACTGTGTACCCTGGCCAGCTGCTTCTTTATGCATAAGCTGGTGTAGTGCAGGGCATTGTACTACATACCCCAGCATGCTGTTATGTATATGTTATGTATATGTGCAAACTATGTTATGTATATGTGCAAACTGGTGTAGTGTAGTGCAGTGTACTACTTAGCCTGGCCAGCTGCTAGTATATGTATATGTAGATTGATGTAGAGTGTAAAATATACCCTTACAATCTGTTGGAGTATGCATGTATAAGGATTGTGTAGCATACCACATACCTGACCAGCTGTTAATGTATATATGTGTAAGCTGGTGCAGTGTACTACATATCCTAGCCAGCTGCTAGTGTATGTATGTGTCAGCTGGTGCAGTGCAGTGTGTACTGTGGAAAGTTGCTAATATATATATGCTTAAACTTGATGTAGTGTATTACATACCCTGAACAACTACCTATGTGTGTAAGCTTGCTGAGTGCACTTTGTAACCTGACCTGATGTTTGTGTATGTATGTATAAGCTGGTGTAGTGTACTATGTACATTTACCAGCTACTAGTGTAAGTATGTGTAAGCTAGTGCAGTATACTAGTACATACCTTGGCCAGCTGCTCCTCCAGCAGTTTCTTCTGGTCCACCAGCAACTTGATCTTGTCCCTCTCTGAATCCTTCAAGCTTTGGGTCTCACGCTGGGCTGCACTCAGACTCTGCAAAAGCGGCAATAGACAGATAATAATTTACTAGTTTTCCTTTACTTGTTTGAATATAAATACAAAACACTTTTATAAGAGGGGAAAATGTTTTATACCTGGTTGCAACAAAGATGCACCATTTCTAAGAAGGCCACATCAGATGCAATTTAGGTAGAACATGACATAAGGAATATTCCTATCAGATTAGATTACTACTGGCCAGCCTGGAAGAAATTAAAAACAGCAAATGTTGACAGATTCATGATGGATTACAAATGGCAGGAGCACGTTTATACCATTTGCTCACTTGGCTTGAAGACTGCTAACCTGCATATGGAAATTTATGATATATTTGAACTTTCCATGTTATGTCTAATTAAGACTTCATACATGTTATATCTAGGTATCTTGGGGACTCAAGGCCATACATTTGATATCTAGGTATCTTGGGGACTCAAGGCCATACATTTGATATCTAGGTATCTTGGGGACTCAAGGCCATATATGTGACATCTAGGTATCTTGGGGACTCAAGGCCATACATGTGATATCTAGGTATCTTGGGGACTCAAGGCCATACATGTGATATCTAGGTATATTGGGGACTTAAGGCCAAATTCCCAGCCTCTTGCCATGGATACATTAATCCCTATACTAAAAAAGTAGTATGGCTATGTGTATTTGATTCAAAATCCAAGTTCAAGGGAAATAATATATACAACTTACAGGTATGTAACTAAAGTCTAATTTCTTTGAAAAGTGCTTTCTCATGTACTTCATTTTATCAAAAAATCACACATGCCTATGTAAACATTCAGTTTGATTTTTTAATTTGCACTGCTAAATTTAAATCACAACTTCAGCAAAATTTATGTTAAGAAGTTAATTTATCCTTACCTCCTCTTTTGCCTTCCTGACCTGTTCCTGCATCACTCTGTCAAACTCTGCCTTCTGCCTCTCCAACTAATAATAATAATAATAATAACAACAACAACAATAATGATAAATAATAATGACTGTATGAAACATATAAACTCAATCGTTATTTATTTTTCATGATTTAAAAATAACAAAAAGAAACTTATTTAAAAGCTTAAAATTATCAAAAAATACTCAAATATTTCCAAAAATTACATTGATATTACTGAAAGCGAGCACTTAAAGCTGTTATTATTATCAACATTCCTTTATATTGACCTCATTATCAAAATAATGGATTGTGATTGCTATGTACTTGTATGAAAGTCCCTACTGCTTTTGGTGAAAGTTACTACAAAAAGGTGTCATTACAGCAAGAAGCAAGACTTCAGAATCCATCATCTTTATATAATCATTACATAAGTAACATGGTATAAACACAATTATACACAAGTCATTATCAATATTATAAAAAAACTTAAGTATTCATGCTTTTTTGATTGCTGATTAAAATTTTGTAAACAATAAATGATGCTGAAAAAATGACATAGCACATTGTGATTGAATATATATATATATATATATATATATATATATATATATATATATATATATATATATAT
The DNA here is from genome assembly GCA_029931535.1 of Margaritifera margaritifera. Classification (NCBI taxonomy): domain Eukaryota; kingdom Metazoa; phylum Mollusca; class Bivalvia; order Unionida; family Margaritiferidae; genus Margaritifera; species Margaritifera margaritifera. Next base: position 9,046,421 of record JAQPZY010001692.1, read on the forward strand.
ATATATATATATATATGTATCAGTGTTTGCATCTGCCCTCATCCACATGCAGCTATGTATCTATATCTCAATTCTATACAGCTGCAGTCTTTGGCTGTGTGCATGCTTTGTGTAATATACCATAACTGTGACTGAAGCAACCGGAAATACACACCAGGACTAGGAAGTTTAATAACTTACAAAATCACCTGGACTTTCTTCATTCACTTCTTTTCACATTTAACTTTCAGGAACTATTTGTTATTAATAAAAAAAAAGTTTATTGGGCTATCTTTAGTTTTAATTTTCAAGGAATATGTTATTTATACAACCTCAAATAATATTTATAAAAATTTCCATAAAAGTCCGTGAAAAAGGGTTCAGCAGACAACAATGCCTGGCCAGGAAAGCACATACCATATATACTTATGTATAAGTCAGATCCAACTGCAAACTGCATAGGTCAAAATCTGTTGTTGCATAATGTGCCAGCAAATCTGGGTCAGTGTAGTTTTTAAGGATTAATAAGTAGAACAAACAACATACACTCTGATCTACTGGTGCATTATGCATTGGTAGATCAGGGTCTATGTTGTCTGCAGTTGGACCAGACTTACAGGTATGTACATGTGGTAACAATTTAGAGTATATAAATGGAGGGAAAAAAAGCCAAAACAACTTCAATACAAATATCTTAAAATGATTGACAATGACTGTACCATCACTGCCAGGAAGCGACACACAAGATACAAAAGGCATTATAGGGACCCAATATTAGCAAGTGCTTAACCAGATTGAATGTTTACCTCCTATAAAGTTTTTGGGTGGTATTTACCATACAATTTGCCTGGTCCTGATTTGTATTTGTATTTACCATACAATTTGCCTGGTCCTGATATGTATTTCTGAAATTTTGGCTGAACCTAAAATTGGTCCAGATGGTTAAGCATGCATTGAGCAGGTCAGCAAATAGGTAAAATATTGGGCAAAAGAAAGGATATATGATAAATAAAAATCAGTGAGGAAAAATACATAATGCAATAATATGCATACAGATTGGAATATACCATATATTCTTCAGTTGAAATTTTGAAGCTAAAATATACCATACATACTCACTTATAATTTGCATGTAACTGCAAACAACACAGACTCTGATCTGCCAATGCATAACATGCCAGCAGATCAGGGTCTATTCTGTTTGTTCTACTGATTACTTCTAACAAACTGCATAGTCCAAGATCTGACAGTGCATTATGAATTGACAGATCTGAGTTTGTGCAGGTTGCAGTTGGACTTGACTTATAAGAGAGTATATACGGTATTCCAAGTAAGCCACATTTGTCTCCAAAAAGTTCAAACACATAATTCTGAGAGGAAAAAGAAGTAAAAGACAATTTGTTCATTCTACTTTATGGTATGCAGGCAAGGTGATTTCATGTATCTAATTTCACTATAGAATTTTCAGCCACATAGTTACTGCTATGGGAATCTTCAAATTTTAAGGCATGGGTTTGAGCATGAGATTTTGCATTCAACTTCTGTCTGAAAACTTTTTGTAAGGCTGAAAACCAAACCACATGCTCCAACAGATGTATGATTTTCAACCTTACTTTTTCTTGGTGTCCTATGTTTAGTGTAAATAGTTACAGAAATCTGGAATTATAGTTCTGATTAAAAGAAGAGGCCCAAGTGGGCCTGATGTCACTGAACTGTGTACATTGTTCTAAATGGCAAATGTAGTAATAAGGCAGGTGCCTTTGGTTGAAAGACAAATCCATGTCAGAAAAATTTCCAACTATTTGGTAAAAATTGGTGGTATCTAACATGTTGCCTAACTGTGTTTCTACTGTAAGTAGCTTCAGCTGGACTAGATGGTGCACTGACATCTTTTGTATGAATGTGAACAGTGTTTATACTAGGACTCTGCCCATCACATCAGGACCTGCATTCTCAAGCCATATATTAAAAGACTTAAGCTCAAAGTCCCAAAACTTTGACAGTCTATAACTCTAATTACAATAAAGCCAGAAGGACAGAACTTTCAAATTTTTCTTAACTTGAGTTTTGACCTTGAGCTCAAATTTCCTGCTAAAATTGTTTTGAGATTACATGGACTGGTCTGGTATGGTAAGGCAGTTTTAGAGAGAAAGTTGTTCTATCATAGTTTGCTATATATATAAAAAAACAACTAGGCATACTTGATGGGAGATGAGCATCATTTGTAGGATTTTTACCTGGGTTGCTATGAAAGTCACAAAACTGCCAGGATAGCCACCCCAGACACAACTTTGATAGAGCATGTCCAAAGAAACACTCCTACCAGGTTTGATCAAAATAGGCTCAGATATTCTGGGGTAGAAGTTGAAAATAGGTTTTCCATGTGGTTGCTAAGGAAGCCACAAAGTTGTATGGAGGGCCACCTTAGACATGACTTGACTATAGCATGTGCTAAGCAAGACTCCTACCAAGTTTGATTGAACTGGCTCAGTCATTCTAAAGAAGTAGTTGAAAATAGGTTTTTAATCTGGTTGCTAAGGAAGCCACCCTATTGCTAGAAGTGCCAGTCCAGAATTTTTTTATAAAACATGTACTAAGAACCATTCATGAGGAACATTCTTACCAAGTTTGATTAAAATTGGTCCAACAGTTTTTGAGAAGTTGAAAATAACAATGTTTTGATGAACTACACACAATAGACTCATGCTGGATGCAGGGCTATACTGTAAGATCACGTGACGTTACAGCCAGGTGAGCTAAAAATATCAAATAATATTTGCAGCATACATATGTACTGTATGTATGTGGAAACAAATATTGTAAAAGCATTATTACTTCAATTCTATGATTTGTCAAGTATTAACTTCTTACAATAGCTACTGTATAATTCTATCAAAAGACAAAAAGATAAACCTTAATTTTATTTAATTATCACTGTCATTCTCTGCCTAAACTTTTTCACATAATACTCATGCTCAAAGTTTCATAACTTCTGGAGGCTTATTTTCAGAGATGTCAAATTTTGCAATTTTATCCAAAAAAGAATGGTTTTTAATTTTGGCTATTCAAAGTTTAGCAACTGCAGATACAGTTTTTCTATATTTTATCAGGAATAATAAAGTTTTTTCTACCTTTGACAAAACCTGTCTTTTTGAGCATACACTGAATTACTCTTGCATATACAACACTCTATCATGGACAGGTCAAAATAGTTTATTTACCATTTGACATGGGAAAATCAGGATGAACAAATAATGTAATTGGAATGTGTCATTTGACTGACACTTCATTTAGTTCCATTAGAAACAAAAGGCCCAAATGGGCCTGAGATCAGTTACCTGGTTGACATTTGCCTAAAAACAAATGAGTGGTTGGCCAAGAATTTTAATCTAGGTCAGTAGGATGCTTTCTATATAATTTTTTTTCAATGCAGTTGATTGCATATGTCATGCAAACAATTGTTTTTCCAGGTTTCGCTATTTTTAATATCTTCATCCATATTTGATTGCACACCACCATTATTTGTCTGATATTGAAAGACCATAATGTCAGGATGCTGTCAAAGTTGGTAACATTCTAATAGGTGGTTTTTAAAAAAAATAAAATTGTTTAAATGTTTTCCTATTTTTAGCAACAGTGACCATATTTGATGGTGAATTGGCATCCTTTGTATAAATTTGAAAGCCCTTCATGCCAGGATGCTTTCTGTCAAATTTGGTTTAGTCTGTTCAGTACTTTTTGAGAAGTTGTTTAAAGGTTTTTCTGTTTTTATTATATATGATAGCAAAATGGCAATATTTGTACAAACTTGAAAACCCTTCATGTGAGGATGCTTTTTTGTCAAATCTGGTGATGTCTCTGTTGAGAGGGTCTTTTTTTTTTTTTTTTAAAGGTTTTTCTATTTGTAGTAATGGCAGATATATATAATGGCAAATCAGCATCATTTGCACAAATTGAAAGCCCTTTATGCCAGAATGTTTTCTGTCAAATTTGATCAAATTCTGATTAGTGGTGTTTTAAAAGTCATTTCAAAGGTGTTTCTATTTTTAGTAATGACTGAGATATTTGATAGCAGATCAGAATAATTTGTAGAAAATTAAAAGCCCTTCATGCCAGGATACTTTGTGTCAAATCTTATCAATTCTGTTCAATGGTTTTTAAGAAGTCATTGAAAAGCTTTTATACTTTTAGTAATGGCTGATATATTCAACCTCAAATCAGCATTATTTATACAAATTAGATTCAAGAGTAATAGCAATAACAAACTTGTTTAGAAGGCCATATTTGATGTAAGATTTGCACCATTTTTATTAATTATACATAACAAGAAATCTTTTAGTGAAAACCCCATGTCTATATTGACCTTCCCATTCAGAAGAAGTAGAGATAACAAGATTTTCTAGATGACTACCATGGCAGCCATATTGTATGTTGGAGGGGCACCATTTTCATATATGTATGTATGTATGGGGTTGAATGCATGTCAGTACAATAATGGCTATATACCAGTTGCCGATTAAAAGTTAACCACTTCCAAAATAAATGTAAACATGTAGTCCTATATGATAAAGAATAAGAGGTAAAGATTAAAAAATTACATGTATTTTTCATTTAGGACCAACTTGACCTTGGGATGAACGTGTGTGCAAAGTTTAATGTCATTTCCACCCAGTAGCTTATGAGTAAAGATAGCAAACTTGTGCTAACTGATCAATGATGGATGGATGACAGGCCATCTTATAAGCTCTTGTCATCTATGACCTGTAGAACGAAAAATTAAAGCCTATGTACAAAGCCTTACAGAATTCTAGAATAAAAAATGATATATATTTGATCAAAAGAAAATATTTGGGGGTGGAGGCAATTGCAAAAGGTAAGTTTATATATGAAGAGAGAAAAAGAGATGTTGAAATCTGGAGTGACTTACACTATCATCCTGTAATTCAAATATAAAGCAAATAAAAGTCAGCATTCAATCATATTGAAGAATGATAAATTCTTGATCAAAAGCAAATCTTGGATGGGGGGGGGGGGAAGACTGCAAGAGGTAAGTTTATATATGAAGAGAAAGTGATGTTGAAATCTTGAGTGACTTACACCCTCCGCCTGTAATTCAAATATAAAGCAAATAAAAGTCAGCATTCAACCATGTATTTGAATTAAGACCATGTTGATATAAGTCTTACATCATGTATGGTAAAGAATACAAAATACATGAAAATTACACCCTGGGCAATATGTTATACAAATGAACTGCGTAATTTAATTATAAAATTTCAAGAAAACACATGCATTAGTGATGTATCAATTTATAGTACAATGGTCACACTTTTCAAGGGCTGCATTAGTGATGTATCAATTTATAGTGCAATGGTCACACTTTTCAAGGGCTGATAAAAATACATGCATTAGTGATGTATCAATTTATAGTACAATGGTCACACTTTTCAAGGGCTGCATTAGTGATGTATCAATTTATAGTACAATGGTCACACTTTTCAAGGGCTGCATTAGTGATGTATCAATTTATAGTGCAATGGTCACACTTTTCAAGGGCTGATAAAAATACATGCATTAGTGATGTATCAATTTATAGTACAATGGTCACACTTTTCAAGGGCTGATAAAAATACATGCATTAGTGATGTATCAATTTATAGTACAATGGTCACACTTTTCAAGGGTTGATAAAAATACATGCATTAGTGATGTATCAATTTATAGTGCAATGGTCACACTTTTCAAGGGCTGATAAAAATACATGCATTAGTGATGTATCAATTTATAGTACAATGGTCACACTTTTCAAGGGCTGCATTAGTGATGTATCAATTTATAGTGCAATGGTCACACTTTTCAAGGGCTGATAAAAATACATGCATTAGTGATTTATCAATTTATAGTACAATGGTCACACTTTTCAAGGGCTGATAAAAATACATGCATTAGTGATGTATCAATTTATAGTACAATGGTCACACTTTTCAAGGGCTGATAAAAATACATGAATTAGTGATGTATCAATTTATAGTACAATGGTCACACTTTTCAAGGGCTGCATTAGTGATGTATCAATTTATAGTGCAATGGTCACACTTTTCAAGGGCTGATAAAAATACATGCATTAGTGATGTATCAATTTATAGTACAATGGTCACACTTTTCAAGGGCTGATAAAAATACATGCATTAGTGATGTATCAATTTATAGTACAATGGTCACACTTTTCAAGGGCTGATAAAAATACATGCATTAGTGATGTATCAATTTATAGTACAATGGTCACACTTTTCAAGGGTTGATAAAAATACATGCATTAGTGATGTATCAATTTATAGTACAATGGTCACACTTTTCAAGGGTTGATAAAAATACATGCATTAGTCATGTATCAATTTATAGTGCAATGGTCACACTTTTCAAGGGCTGATAAAAATACATGCATTAGTGATGTATCAATTTATAGTACAATGGTCACACTTTTCAAGGGCTGATAAAAATACATGCATTAGTGATGTATCAATTTATAGTACAATGGTCACACTTTTCAAGGGTTGATAAAAATACATGCATTAGTGATGTATCAATTTATAGTGCAATGGTCACACTTTTCAAGGGCTGATAAAAATACATGCATTAGTGATGTATCAATTTATAGTACAATGGTCACACTTTTCAAGGGCTGCATTAGTGATGTATCAATTTATAGTGCAATGGTCACACTTTTCAAGGGCTGATAAAAATACATGCATTAGTGATTTATCAATTTATAGTACAATGGTCACACTTTTCAAGGGCTGATAAAAATACATGCATTAGTGATGTATCAATTTATAGTACAATGGTCACACTTTTCAAGGGCTGATAAAAATACATGAATTAGTGATGTATCAATTTATAGTACAATGGTCACACTTTTCAAGGGCTGCATTAGTGATGTATCAATTTATAGTGCAATGGTCACACTTTTCAAGGGCTGATAAAAATACATGCATTAGTGATGTATCAATTTATAGTACAATGGTCACACTTTTCAAGGGCTGATAAAAATACATGCATTAGTGATGTATCAATTTATAGTACAATGGTCACACTTTTCAAGGGCTGATAAAAATACATGCATTAGTGATGTATCAATTTATAGTACAATGGTCACACTTTTCAAGGGTTGATAAAAATACATGCATTAGTGATGTATCAATTTATAGTACAATGGTCACACTTTTCAAGGGTTGATAAAAATACATGCATTAGTCATGTATCTATTTATAGTACAATGGTCACACTTTTCAAGGGCTGATAAAAATACATGCATTAGTGATGTATCAATTTATAGTACAATGGTCACACTTTTCAAGGGCTGATAAAAATACATGCATTAGTGATGTATCAATTTATAGTACAATGGTCACACTTTTCAAGGGCTGCATTAGTGATGTATCAATTTATAGTACAATGGTCACACTTTTCAAGGGCTGCATTAGTGATGTATCTATTTATAGTACAATGGTCACACTTTTCAAGGGCTGCATTAGTGATGTATCAATTTATAGTACAATGGTCACACTTTTCAAGGGCTGCATTAGTGATGTATCAATTTATAGTACAATGGTCACACTTTTCAAGGGCTGATAAAAATATATGCATTAGTGATGTATCAATTTATAGTACAATGGTCACACTTTTCAAGGGCTGATAAAAATACATGCATTAGTCATGTATCTATTTATAGTACAATGGTCACACTTTTCAAGGGCTGCATTAGTGATGTATCTATTTATAGTACAATGGTCACACTTTTCAAGGGCTGCATTAGTGATGTATCTATTTATAGTACAATGGTCACACTTTTCAAGGCCTGCATTAGTGATGTATCAATTTATAGTACAATGGTCACACTTTTCAAGGGCTGCATTAGTCATGTATCTTTTTATAGTACAATGGTCACACTTTTCAAGGGCTGCATTAGTCATGTATCTATTTATAGTACAATAGTCACACTTTTCAAGGGCTGCATTAGTCATGTATCTATTTATAGTACAATGGTCACACTTTTCAAGGGCTGCATTAGTGATGTATCTATTTATAGTACAATGGTCACACTTTTCAAGGGCTGCATTAGTGATGTATCAATTTATAGTACAATGGTCACACTTTTCAAGGCCTGCATTAGTGATGTATCAATTTATAGTACAATGGTCACACTTTTCAAGGGCTGCATTAGTCATGTATCAATTTATAGTACAATGGTCACACTTTTCAAGGGCTGCATTAGTCATGTATCAATTTATAGTACAATGGTCACACTTTTCAAGGCCTGCATTAGTGATGTATCTATTTATAGTACAATGGTCACACTTTTCAAGGGTTGATCTTAAGAAAGGCCTCTGAGGCCACTTTGCATGACACCAAAATACAGTTTAACACTTTTGTAACCAAACTCTTGGGACACCAAAAATTAATTCACTGTATCCATTATTAATTGTATCCATATAATAATTTGTATAGAATATAATTCTTTTGTTATACAAATCAACTTCATACTAAACATAGATTTGTTTCATCTCTGTTCATATTGTTTTAACGTAGCATATTTTTAGCTTTTTGTCTCCCTCAAGAGAGGCCACCCCTTTTATAAGGCCATCTTTTCAGTGCAGTTGGGGTGGCCTCATAAGAGGGGGAACCACTGTAAGTAAAAAAGACAACAAAGTTTATCAAGCGATAGGTTCTCATTCTTAAATACATATTAGGTGTTTGTAGAAAAAACTTTGATAAGGATTTTTTGTTTGTTTGACCAATATGAAATCTGAAGAAACCATGGTTTTCACGTTTTTAAAATTGCAAAATCTAGGTAAAAATAAACCTGTTTATAACAAACTCAGATTGAAAGAATTCTGTATTTAACATCTGAATACCGCTATCCATACTTAATTGTAGACAATGCATTTAATCGCTTTTATTTGTTCTAGTAAATTTTGTTTTAACAAACAAAATTAAAAGCAACTGAAAAAAGCATCAACAAATGGTTCACTGGTGGTTCTAGGTTATTTGTTGTTTAATTTGCTCGGGTGCACAATAAGTGCATTGCACACTCATGACTTGTGTCATATCCATCTTTACTTAATATTGATAGCATGTACAGATGTGAAGAAGTGCTACCCATTAACAAATAAATGCATGGACACTATTTTCAGTTTTTAAAAGTGCCACTGCTTGGTAACTGCAATGCAGGTAATTGTTAAGGAATATTTGTGTTCTAAGATTAGGATGACTGCACCTGCTATGTTTGTTTCATCACCTGACCATTTAACCTTACACCTTTCATGCAGCAATATCAATGTGTATTTTTTTTCTCAACCTTTATTACATACTCATTTAATCTTACATGGTAAATCTATTATTTGATATAGATGTTTAATCCATATTTCCATATCACACACCCAGACTGGAATTAGTTAGGTGTTTTCACTGACACACATGCATTAATATTGTTACATGCCACGAATAAAATATTTATAAATCTTAATTTGTTATGAAGTCCATTTACAAAGTATAGCAAAAGATATTTGGAAAATGTGAAAGAGATAATAAATACAAAACTACATTAGTGTTTGTTCCATGTTAGGGTAAAGAACTCATTTGACATGGCGTAAGAATAAGTCTCGACCTGATGGCCTCAGTGTATCCCTACACATTATTAAACTAGTTCTTTCCAAAAACAAGACACATAGGTAGATTTGTGTTGTGTATTGCACCTAACTTACTAGATCCTTCATTCACAAATTTTGTTGCTTCTTTTCTGGGTTCACACAAATATATTCCATATCAAAGCTTTAGGTTGTTAAAAATGTTGTGCCATGATCATAAAACCAAAATATATATCTGATCCAAGTTGGAGAAAAGGTTTTATTTGCTGCTATTTGGAAAGAACTTTTGAAATTTGCTGTGTTGATTGCTGTCATTGACCCATATTGAACTTGTTCTGTCAACTGAGAACAAGCATGTATTAGGTTTGTGTATATATTGTGAATTAACAGATAATATGTCAACAATGGTTTATAAAGCTGCATTTTCTTTACTTAAAATATACTCATATGCAGAGTCCCATATATTTTGAAAGTTAGTACCATAAACAAGATGTTCAAAACGGACCTAAGCTTGCTCATCTGGCTGTAATTGGTGTAAAAGCCTTGACCATGTAATCTGGATTAAAATATCTAAAGCCAAATTTGGTTCAAATTCATTCTACTTTTCTTTTCTTTTCAGGAAAGTTATTTTTATTTTTTGTGGCAGCATTATTTGATGGCAAGTCAACATAATTTATGTAAACTTGAAAGTCTTCATGCCAAAGTCTATATTTTATCTAATTACAATCAGTACTTTTTGAGAAATAGTTCAAAGATTTTTTAAATTTTTTTTTAAAAAGATGGCAGTCATATTGGGTGTTGCATTAGTGCCAATTGAAAGGCATAGATGCTATAAAACCCTCTAGTCAAATTTGGTCCAAATTGGTCTAGCGATTTTAGGGGGAAAAAAAATAACTAAAAGACATTTCAAGTTTTAGTACTTATAACCATATTTTATCATGGGTTGTCATCCAACATATAAACTTAAAAGATTTTTATGCCAAAGGGTGGCAAAGCATGTTTGTGATGCAGTCATATAAAGGTTTTTCTCAAATTTAGTAACTTCAGCCATGTCTGATGGAATATAATGGCAGCATTTGAACAAACTTGAAAGGACTTTATTGCAGAATAATCTACCATGTATACTCACTTATAAGTTGAGTCAAAATGCAAACAACATAGACCCTGATCTGCCATTGCAGAGTCTACATTGTTTGTTCTACTCATTACTCCTAACAAACTGCACTGACCCAGATCTGCCAGTGCATTATGTGATGGCAGAAATGGTGTTGTGCAGTTTGCAGTTGGACTCAATTTATAAGCTGTATATACGGTATATAAAATATGGTAATAACATGTATTTTGTTGAGCGATTATTATAAATAGAAGTTATTCACAGTATTCATATTTAATGGTGGATTAACATCACTGTACAAATCTAAAATACTTCAATGCTGCCTATAAAATTTCCTTTAGCAGATTTTGAGAGGAAGTTATTAAAAGGTTTTTTTTTACCTTCTGTAACCATGGCAACATTTGATGGCAGACCAATATCATTTCTACAAACCTGAAAAATCTTTATGCCAGGATGTTTCCTTTAAAATGTGATAAAATTCCATTGATTAGTTAGTGAGAAGACATCTTTTAAAGGTTTCTTACATTTTTAGCAATAGCATATTTAATAAATATTAGATGGCAGATTGGTATCATTTGTACCAAAGTAAAAAATCCTGATGTCAGGCTGCACCCTGTCATATCTGATTAAATTCTGTTGAGCAATTTTTGAGATGAAGCCATTTATGGTGTTTTTCATATTGCCTGTGCTAGTATGGTGAGATATAAGTATCACTTTTCAAGCCGCTATGGCTGTGGCAATGGCATCATCAACAAAGTTGATGTTTTTGCAGGGTTTGATACAGGGCTGCCTGGAGTTTGAATAACCAACACACAGATGCTGATGAGACAATGGCTTACACAGAACATTTGTCTTACTAACAGTTACCATATGTGACAGAGATTGTTTAGCACCATTTATAAAACTTACTTCTCAACCTGGCATGGCAGCTGTTGGTAAAGTATAGCATAACAGACATTCCAAATTTTAATTTATGTAATTAAAGTTTATGCACATTTTTACTACTTTGAGAGTTATTCTGCTTCCATCGTCAATGTATAGATTAAGTTTACTAAAGTATTCATTAATACAGGCAGGGATGAAGATGCAATGGTATTACTTAGTCATTCAGCTAAAGTGTCAATCAAACTTTGTCTAATAATAGAGCTGTAATTTTAATGAGCTACCATGAATATTCTGTAGTCACATGGCCAGTAGTGACCAGTGGTCTGCTGAGACTGACATGAGCAGCATTCCTTTGTTACAAGCAGTCACTGTTTTCTGGTGTTTCATTTTTCGATTTATTCTCGTATATCGATGCATCTATTATTCTGCTTCCTCAGCTTTGACATTTAACCTTACATGACTTTTGCTTTGCTGACATTTATTACCGTGGATTAGAGACCTTTATATGTCTCGGTTTGGATACATTCCATGGACGTGTTTATACAGTACGTCTTGAATTTTTCAGAGATTCTGTCTAGGACAGTGCCTGACTCGTGCTTAGTTCACTTCGTGTGAACACAGATTTGCATACATGTTCCAAATCGTGCGCTCTCAAATTGCTGCTCCATCATTAATTTTACTATACGCTATACATGTTAGTAATTTCATGTACATTTTCTTCATCTGTCATAATGAGACCTACAAGACATACACCATCTGCACAGACTCATAGAGTAGGCCTTGCGTACGATCCTACTTTCCCTGAGAATTGGACAGTGAGGAAGTTAAAAAGCAAACTTTTGGCACAAAGGAATAACTTCTCCAACAAATGCAAAATGTTCTGAGCTTATATCTTTGTTCAAGCGCTCAGTTCTGTTAATACAAACGCTCATGGAAAATAATAACAGCGATGACAGTTCCATAAATATAACAGTGGAGTTGACTCCGCCCACCCAGATGTTTGACATTCAATCCCAGAATGGTTCCAAAAACAACAGTAATGGTGGCACCCTGTTAGTAGCTATTAGAGAGCTAACACAAACCATCAACAGTCTGCAGAATAGCTTATCTTCTCTGATGGAGAAAGCTAACTCTCTCATCAAATCAGCTAACTGTGGTCCTGTGGCCATTCATTTGGAACAGGGAGACATTTCAACTTTGACTCTGCTATGCGCCCTTCAGAACGTGGAATTACATCGTCAGCTTCTGTGATAAACACCTGCGGGGCGTAGTTCATGCTCAGTATGGGTTTTCAGCGGAGTTCTTGCAATTTGTGGAGACAGTTTCTCCTCAGCTTCATAGAAACATACTAGAAGGTAAGGACGTGAATTTAGCTGCTCTCCTTATACCATATTATAATGGCCCCTTGTGTGCAGGTGACAAATTGGATAGACCAGATCTAAGACTTAATGGAGACCTGACACTTTGTGAATTTATTCAGGCTTTTGCCCTTTCATCAGCGATGTTCCGAATTAGACTTGTATGAAAGGGACCTTATTGACATGGTTACTAAATATGGGGGTAGGGAGTTCTACACTTATCATAAACAGTTTAGTGCTAAGGCGGCGGCCCATCTGAAATATCAGAACCTAAAAGTTGACTGGTCAGTGCATAACAACACCTTATTTTCCAACATATTTGCTAGTTGCAAAGCAGTGACTTGTATATACTGTGATAGTCCCATACACATTAGTGACTTTTGTTCAACTCTGTTGAACAACTGTGACAATCCAAATGTCAGCAAATCCGCTTTTCTAAGTGGCAGCAAACGGTCAGTGGATGCATATGGAAGGGCACGTCATTATCACCAGGGCCTTGAAATATGTAATAATTTCAATGGGGAACATGGTTATATTCGACCCTGATGTAGTAACCTTCATGTATGCCTCCTATGTAAAAAAGACCACCCAAAAAATCAGTGTAAGCAGTCTAAAAACGATTTGATGCTCTGGAACATGGGTTCATTCAAAAAGAGCAATTAGTTAAAAATTTCCACAAGTTTCAACACCTGTTAATGTTGATAAACTTGAACTGTTTCTTCAGGACCACCCAGATAAGAATTTTGTCTCGAATTTGATTTCGGGCCTTCGCTTTGGATTTGATACAGGAGTTCAGTGCCTATGAAATAAGTCACTGGAGTGTGATAATCTTTCTGCGCGCACTCAACCTGGCATAACGTCTCAATTGATACAATCAGAGGTCTCTAAAGTTTTTTTTTAGCTGGACCTTAGGATTCTTTTCCATTTCATACTTACAGAGTGAATCGTATTGGAGTAGTAGAAGGGAAATATTCAAAGAAGAATGTTTGATAGTGGACTTATCGACTCCCCATAATGATTCACTGAATCCGTCTCTAAACAAGTTGATTGACAAAGAGCACTATTCCTTGCACTATGTAACAGTAGATCATGCTATTGATCTTATAAAGAAATTTGGTTTGGGGAGCAAACTATGTAAGATTGATATATGTGATGCCTTTTGACTTGTACCCATTCATCCATCTCTTTGGCCCTTCCATGATATTAAGTGGAACAATAAATATTATATTTACTCCAGACTGGTGTTTGGGAGCAGATCAAGTCCAAATATCTTTGACTATTTATCAACAGCCACTTGCTGGATAGCAAAGCAAAAATTTCACATTAGAAATATTCTACACTTGTTAGATGACTTTTTGACTGTGGACTCACCAGATTTTGACTCTGATCATACCATGGCCTTGCTATCACATATATTTAATATTCTGCATATTTCCACAGCTCCTCATAAAACACTGGGTCCCACCCCATGCCTGGAATTCCTGGGGATAATCTTAGATTCTGTCAAGATGAAAGCAAGAATACCTCTGGTGAAAGTTGGCCACATATGTGATATATTACATTCTTTTCTGGACAAGAAAACTCCTGCACAAAAAGACAGCTTCTCAGTCTTTAGGGTCATTAAAATTTGCTTCATGTGTTATTCAGCCAGGCTGTTCATTCATTTCATATTTGCTTTCCCTTTACAGCCAAGGAACTCCATCATCACATTAAAACAACATCAGAATGTAGACTTGATATTGACATGTGGTTCAAGTTCAAGTTCTTGTCACAATGGAATGGGTTTTCTTTCTTCTTCAATGATAATGTTACTCTTGCAGCAGATATGCATTTATTTACTGATGCTACAGACAAAGCTGTTGGTGATTACTATAATAATAGATGGTTTCAAGGTACTTTCCCCCCTAATCTTTGTAAAGAAGGCGAGAAGACTTCTATGGCTTTTTTGGAAAGTTACCTTATAGTAATGGCATGTGTCCTCTGGGGCAAAGAGTGGTCATGCCAAAGGATACTCTTCCACTGTGATAAGATGGCTGCTATTGATATTATTAACAAAGGGACGTTCAAAAGTTAAATTAATAATTCAACTTGTGCGCAAGTTGACATAGTGCTCTGCAGTTCATAATTTTACAGTACATGCCCAACATGTCCCAGGTGTGCATAATTCAATTGCTGATTCCATTTCTCGGTTTCAGATGACCAGGTTTCGCAGTTTGGCACCCAGCAACTATAATTCAGCACTGCACAATTTTCTCCAGTTCATAACTTTGTGTGGCATAATTGTTCCACTTGGATCTTAACCAGTGTTGTCTGAGGATCTGCTTATTCAGTTTGCATCATATTGTCACCATCATCTGAGATTTAAATTGGCAACTATTAAACTGTACCTTGCACGGATTCGCTTTTATTATCTAAAAGCTGGACTGAATAGTCCCTTCACTCACGGTAAGCATTTCGATTACATCTTGAAAGGGATTAGATGCTTGCAAAGTGGTACTGACTCTACAAAATGTTTTCCCATTACGTTTGCTATTTTAGGCAAAATTTGTTACTTGCTGGACCGTGGTATTTTTTCCACTTATACAGATTCTTTGATGTCTAGTGTGTGTCTCATGGCATTCTTTGGTTTCTGCATTGTGGAGAATTTACAGTAAGAAGTGTCGTAGCTATAACAAATATGATTCATATGAATGACATTCAGTTTGCTCAAGACAAATTGTACATGTACTACACAGTGACCTTACGTGCCTCTAAGTCCGACCCATTTCATCAGGGCATGTGCATCCACATATTTAGAAACAACACATTGTGTCCTCTTGCAGCTATGGAAAAGTACATTATTCTAAGAAATAAACACAGTGTTGGTGCAAATTCACCTCTTTTCTTGGACTGTGATGGCTCTTTTCTCACACATGACAAATTCATTACTTATATCAGGCATGTATTATCTGTGCTTGGGCTGAATGATTCCAAGTAATCTGGTCATTCCTTTAGAATTGATTCTGCAACATCAGCTGGTATTGAAGACCATATGATACAAACTCTAGGTCGTTGGTCTTCAAACTGTTATGTAAGATACATCAGGACTTCTCTATAAACATTGTGTACAGCTCAAGAAAAAATGTGTTCTACATAGTTGCACATGTGTTTGCAATTTTTCCTTTGACATGTGATAATAATGCGAATGACTTTACTGGCATACATTTATAATTTTATTTCCTTTCTCTTCCCTTCAATTTGCTGTCTTGGGGCTCTTGTTCACAATATCAGCTACTTTTTCTCTCATTTTGGCCTTTATTTCAATTCCTTTAAATTTGACCCCAATCCAGACAATAATTAGAGTCTGATTATAATAAGCATTCTTGTAGGTAGCTACTTTTTTGTACATGCGGTAATTAATCAAGCTTGAAATACTGTTTTGTCTACCTGCCAGGCTCCCCCCCCCCCCCCAGGTACATTACTGTATGATCTAAACCTGCCAGGCTCCCCAAGGTACATTAGTATGATATAAACCTGCTGAAACTGTCGGTAAAGTATGCATAACTGACATTCCAATTGTCTACTAACCAATCTAATCACTAAGCTAGGTGTGAATATTGACCTAATCTCATTTTTTCTCCATGCTCGATTGGTCAAATGGTCAGCCAATATTAGTGTTTGCTTCTCTGTTGTCATGTTGAAATATCTGTATCATGTAGAGAGAGGACTAATGAAGTTGTTAGAACTTGTGCCAGTCCTATTGTATCATACTGTGACAATAAAACGTTTGAACTAAACAAAACGTATAGGATAAAATCCAGATCAATGAAACTAAACAATCCAAGGATGCCTTCTATTAGAAACTAATGAAGATCAATGAAACTAAACAATCCAAGGATGCCTTCTATTAGAAACTAATGAAGATCAATGAAACTAAACAATCCAAGGATGCCTTCTATTAGAAACTAATGAAAATCAATGAAACTAAACAATCCAAGGATGTCTTCTATTAGAAACTAATGAAAATCAATGAAACTAAACAATCCAAGGATGCCTTCTATTAGAAAATATTCATTTTAGAATAAGTTCCTCCAGATAACTAATTCTGTTTCTATCTATGACAAAAGCAACCAATTTACCTCTATGCAGATTCAGTAATTGGTTGTGAAGAGTTATCTCCCTTAACCCCATTGCTCAGTGACTCAAATTCAAGGTTGGGCACATAATAACTTTTTTTATGAAGAAACAGTCAGGGTGGGAAGTGTGAGGGTGGGGTGGGGATGTTTGTAAATTGTGCTGCACAGATATTTGACCATCATCCATTGCCTTTTCAGAAATAGCATACCCCAGTGGTTCCCAACCTTTTTGAGTATGAGGATCCCTTTTTAACCTCAAAAATTGCATGGACCTCCACATGCTAATAGTTGTACTTTTAGGCTGTGGTGGGGATAAACATTTAGGAGCTTGGCACACTAAATTCAAGCATGCCTTGCTCGCAGTGGCAGGGATAACAGAGGAAAGCAAGAGCTGGCTGGAGGAGCAAAATCTGCTGCAAAGCTATGTGAACTTGTGTACCCCTTGGAATAACCCCGCGGCCCCCCAGGGGTCTGCGGCCCAAAGGTTGGGAACCACTGGCATACCCTATTTAAGGACTATAACTGTACCCCACTTTAAGGTTTGCACAAAAAAAACTGAATAAAACATCATATTCTACCTCAAACTACCCTGCCCCTGGTAAATATTGACAACTCCCCATAAATGACATGTACTTGTATTACTGATATGCAGTCCATTTCAATTTTGCTTCATGTAAGTTTTGTAATTTCGAGATACATCCATGAATGAATTGCTGACTTTAACAATTTCTTTATTTAGTAAAACATCCCTGCATGGTCAGTGTTTATAATAGATTAGGAGACAATATTTTCCAAAATGCTATTATTAGATCCTGGAATGTTATTCTAGAATTTTTGTAGAAAGAACCATCTTCCATGACACAAACAAAGCTTGATTTTTAATTTCTAACAATCAAGTTATTATTTTAAGTATCAGTAAATGTTAACCATACACTGGACTTTCTGCGTGTGATACAGCTGGCCAACTATGAATCTGTCCAACCTTTTGGTACCTTAAAGAAACTTAGTAGATTAAAGCTGTTTTCTAAACTTGAAGAGCAGCTATCTGCAAAAGGGTGCATTACCATTACGGTCTTAATGACAGCAATGGTGGCTGGATTCTTTTGAGTTTCATATCAAGCTTTGTTGTGAAAATCTGAATAGTCTCAAAATTTTAATTCAAAGACAGTTAAAAAATTATTGTTAAGTAATTCAAAATAAATGTTATCACTTGCAAAATAAAACCACCAATAATCAGGGTAAATTTTTAAAAAATGCAACCACCAAAAAGTGGGAAAATGTAAAAAAAAAAAGTAAAAACAACATTACCATATCACCAAACTGGAAAGAAAGTTAAAACAATATTGCTGTAATCATCTAGCATCAAAAGTACATTCTGTATAATCATTGGCTATCCTAGTGGATATCAAAATATTGACCGTGGTCAATAAAGTAAACATCTAAAAACCATATATCTCTTCAGTAGATCAGAAAAATCCAGTATCCATCAAATATCTTTTAAAAGAAGAGAAAATATGTCCTATGTTAAGTAAAAAAGAAAACAAAAATTATTGAAAGCAAACTAATTTCCTTTTAAACAACATACATGTATTTAAATCTAACATTCTAACTAGCTGGGACTACACTGAATCAACTGAGCTGTAAAATTATTTTTATGGTCTTTTTGAAATATCTACAACTGAAAGGGAGTATATCTCTATCAATCCAGCTATGTCTGTCAGGAGGCTTCAGACTGTATCACTCACCATTTTCTTGGAGGATTCCTTGTCTTGTTGCATCCCATGCTTGAGCTGGTTGTTCTCAAACCGCATCTGAAAACAAGACAGTCTACATTTTTCAGTATAGTAACAGCATATTAGTGAATCCAATGAACAAGTGGGCCTGAAATTGCTCACCTGGCTGACATCTGCCTAACAACAAAATGCAAGAGCAGTTGGCCAAGAAATCAGGGTCGGTAGGATGCTTTCTGCAGCAGTTTCTACCAATTCTATTGATTGCATGTATCATGAAAACAACTGTTTCAGGGTTTCTCTATTTTTTGTATCTTCATCCATATTTGATGGCACATCAGCAACATTTGTCTGATATTGAAAGGCCTCAATGAGAGGATACTTTCTGCCAAAATTGGTCAAAGTCTGTTCAGTGGATTTTGAGATAAAGTTATGTGTTTCTATTTTTAGTAACAGTGGCCATATTTAGCTAGGATGCTTTCTGTCAAGTTTGGATAAATTCTGTTCAGCAGTTTTTGTGAAGAAGTCATTAAAGGTTTTTATATTTTTAGTAAATAACAGCCATTTTGAAGGTGGGTTGACATCATTTGTATCAACTTAAAAGCCCTTAATGCCAAGATACTTTTGCCCGATTTGGTCAAATTCTTTTGAGTGGTTTTTGAGAAGCCATATAAAGAATTTTCTATTTTTAATAATGGTTACCCTATTTGATGGTGAATCATCATCATTTGTATACATTTGTAAGGCCTTCAAGCCAGAATGTTTGCTGTAAAATTTGGACAATTCTGCTAAGCAGTTTCTATACATCATTTAAAGGTTTTTCTTCTTTTAGTAATATCAGTCATATTTGATGTCAGATCAGCACCATTTGTAAAAATCTGAAAGGCTATTATACCAGGATGCTGTAAAATTCTGTAAAATTCTGCTGAGTGACTTTGAAAAGTCATTTAAAGGTTTTTCTATTTTAGAAATAGTGGCCATATTTGATGGTGGATCAGCATCATTTGTAAAAACTTCAAAGGCCTTCAGGCCTAAATGCTCTGTGAAATTTAGTCAAATTTTATCGAGTCATTTTTGAGAAGTCATTTAAGGTTTTTCGATTATTAGAAATGGTTAGTATATTTGATGGCAAATCAACATCATTAATTTATACAAATTTGAAAGCCCTTTACACAAAGATGTTTTCTGTCAAATTTGCTCAGAATTTCTTGAGTGGTTTTGAGAAGAAATCATTTTTAAAAAATTCTATTTTTAGTAACAGTGGCTATATTTGGTGGTGGATTCACATCATTTGTATAAATTTGAAAGCCCTCTAGGCCTGGATACTTTCTGTCAAATTTGGTCAATTTCTGTTTAGCAGTTTTTGAAAAGAAATCATTTAAAAGTTTATCTATATTAAGTAATGGCAGCAATATATGATGACTAATCAGCATAATTTCTATAAATTTGAAATACCTTTATGTGAGGATGATTTCTATAAAATTCTGTCAAATTCAGCTGAACATATTTAAGAAGTGGTTTAAAGTTCTATATTATTTTTAGTAATGGTGGCCATATTTGATGGTGGATTAGCATCATCTGTAAAAATCTGAAAGCCCTCTATGCCAGAATGCTTTCTGTCAAATTTGGTTAAATTCTATTGAGCAGATTTTATTAAGAGTCATTTCAAAGTTTTTCTATTTTTTAGCAAAAGTGGCCATATTTGACAATGGATCAACATCATTTGCACAAATTTTAAAGGATTGATACCAGGATGCTTTCTGTTAAATTCAGCAGTTTTTTTTTTTAGAAGTCATTTAAAGTTTTTTTTTCTATTTTTTTTTTAGTGTATGGTTGCTATATATCTGATGGTGGGTCTGCATTATTTGAACAAGCATTACAGAGACTCACACCATGATTCCACCTGTGAAATTCTGTTAAGCAGTTTTGGAAAACTAAATGAGAGCATTGACGGATGACACAAAAATGCATGATGAATGAAGGACCATACCATAAGCTCACTTGTCCTTATGGCTAGATGAGCTAAATATTTGACACATTATGTGGCTTTCTGTATTCTCATTAGCAGCTGGCTTAAAAACTTTCTACTTTAATTTACAAACCATAACAATCATAACATTGTAGCTATCTACTGTAAGATTTATTCTAACCCAATGTTGCATTTTTCCAGCTATATACTTCTGAATCTGAACAAGCTACTTCAAAAGATCACGAGAAGGCTGAGCTTCTTGCCACTCATGCCTTAATTTTCCTGTTTTCAATATTTGATAAATTCTTCAGTAATTCACAAAGTAGCTTGTCAATAATGTGTCTTGCACCTGCCATTTTAAGAAATTGTCAAAACCACTTAAGCGCTTTAAACAGATATCTTCTTTGTGCTATGAGTCACATGCAAGTATCTGGATGATTGGATTATATACGCATGAACCTCCCAAGCAGGAGGATAATTCTCCCACTATTAGCAATACCTGCCATCCCTTATGTCAATATGTTTGAAAACTCCCGCTAGATTACACTACGTACACGTGAACCTCCCAAGCAGAAGGATAATTCTTGCACTAATAGCAATACCTCCCATCCCTCATGTCATTATGTTTGAAAACTCCTGTCACCCATTTAAACAAATAAAATAAAAAAAATATGTGACATTTCCAGGTCCTACAGTATACACTATCCTGTCTGTACAGGTAATGCTACTTGGTTATTAGTGCAATCTGATTAACCCCTGATGCTTTCATGCTACATATATAGCATAGGGAAGAAAATAGTTTGCCTTAGCGATCTGCAAAATCCGCAAAATGGTGGGTGCAAGACACTTCATTAACAAGAATCTAGTAGTTGGGGCGTTTTGAGACTCAAAAAGTGTGTTTTGTAGTCCCAATGGGAGGGGGACAGTTGATGTGACCCCAAAAAGTGATGTTTGTTACAATTAAGAATAAGTTATCTTCTCATTTAAACCTTTAGAAAATGACTGGAAATTCAAATTTGAATAATACAAAAATACAATGTTTTCTTGGAACCAACTAATACACTTTCAAATGAAAAATAGTTGGTAGACTTATCACTGTCAAATATCATCACCACACACATATGTGCACAAACTCACATAATCACAACACACACAAATATTAAATAAAAAATACACCAAGTTTCTGTCCTTAAAATCCACTGAACAGTGGAATACAGTCTTAAGGAACAGATCATTAAATTTTCTGGGGGTGGGGCATTTGGATTTTCTTTGCAACCAGGATATTGTTTTTCTTTTATCCCAAGATAATTTTGTTTCAACTAGTATGATGGATAGAATTAGTTCTTTTTTTTTCTACAAATCAGAACAAGAGTATTTATTTCAACCTAGTTGGTGGCAAGAAATTTTAATTGTAAAAAATCCCAGCTCTCACCCCCCCCCCCAATAAAATGGTCGGCCCCTAACTAGATGCAGACTTTGCTACTCTCAATACTTCTGTGTGGGGTTTGAAGGTGATGCAATTGTCATTAGTGTTCACCTTTGTATTCATTTGAGACTGGATAGTACTGTTGTCCCAATGCTGGGTGGTGTTATTATTTCAATGGCTGTCATACACTCCAGAATGACTAATGTTGATATAGTATTTGCAGTTGACACAAAGAATAAAATGCTCTCCCTTGCTTCTGCACTTGACAAAGTCAAACTTCATTAACCAGGAGTTCTGAAATTTAGTTTTTCTGCAGATGGGTTCATCCTTCCATGAAGCATAGCTGCATTTTGACATTGTGCCTTCAAAAATGAATCTCACTTCCACACTATTCCATCTACCTAAAATCTGACTTCAAAGAAATTCTTCAACACAAAATCACCCTAGCTATTGTCTCTCAATGAAGTACCATATATATTTGTGTAAAAGTTATACCAACTGCAAACTGCATAGACCCAGATCTGCCATCGCATAATGCGCCAGCAGATCTGGGTCTGTGCAGTTTTTAAGGACTAATCAGTAGAACAAACAACATAGACCCTGATCTGCCAGCGCATTATGGGATGGCAGATCAGGGTCTATGTTGTTTGCATTTGGACCCGGCTATTATGTGAGTATATACAGTACTCTGTGCTTGCTTATTTCTGACCTCCTTTACCTTTGAATCACCACTATGACAATCAACTGTATAAACTGCCCTGTTGTGATAGTTTCCCATGAGCATTAAACACAACTGTTTCATGTATATACAAGCTACAGGTTACAGACATATACTGTTGTGTCAAGAAAGGTCTCTCTCTTTTTTTTTTGTTGTTGACAAGATTACTGAAAATCGTGCTTTTATAAATATGTACATGTCAGGGAGTTTGGGAGTAAAAAATCTTGTATTTTGTGTGACACATCGTGTTTTGGCAGGTATGTATGATGTAGTTTGAAATTTATCTATATTTACTTACCTAGTTCTAAACTGAATATGGGTATTGGGAAGAAGAACAAAACAACATTTCACCTTTAGTGCTTGAGTGGACATAAAAGATGCATTTTAAGTGTCCAGTCAGTATCAAAATAGAACTGATACATATTTTTACTGGTGATAGTGAAGATATTATCATATGCTTTCTGTGAACAAGTACTGCATATTCTGTCTTATAAGTTGAGTCCAACTGCAAGCAACATAGACCCTGATCTGTCATTGCATAATGCACTGGTAGATCAGGCTCTATGTTGTTTGTTCTACTGATTACTCCTAACAAACTGCATAGACCCAGATCTGCCAGTGCATTATGCAATGACAGATCTGGGTCCATATTGTTTGCATATTTTTTGGATAATGTCTGACCTGGATATTTCTTATCATAATCTATTTTGTTTTTAAAACAGGAGTTTTCCAACATCAATGGGAGGGGCAGGATGGATGTCTGATACTATGGAATATTGCCCTCCTGCCCAGGACAATCATATGCATGCTGATTTCAGAATAATGCAGTAATCTGATTTTGGAGTAATATCTAAATGGCCTATCCAATAATCCTTGGTAACTGAGGTTTTGCAATAAAAAGTACTTGAAGCCTAAAAAAACTGATGACTGAAAGTGAAACTGCAGAATGAAAAACAGATTTTTATCCAGGGATACATTGTTCAAAAACAAGATAAAAAAATCAATTTAATTTGTGCCTAGGTTTTTGTGACATAATTGTACTGTAAATATTGCTGAAGGATGATAACAAAAATGCACTCATATCTATGGACAACTTAATCAGTATGCAACACTCACCAGAGTCATTGTAAAAGATTCTACGAATATTCAAATTTATTTGTGGAAGATTAAATTATTATGATAGTTTCAGGCTGATATGTGTAACAGTACAACAAATATGCGCCATCCACAGGTCTAGATAAATACCTGTTCATTCTCCATCTTCTGTTGTGACAACTTTTCATTCAGCTGATCAATATTATTACCTGAAATACACAAAGTATTATGACTTGGTCATGAAGACATCAGATAAATGAAATGAAACAACAAAAGTTTCACATGATGTGCTAACATGCCAAATATAAATGTATAATTTATTTGCTTGGTTATGTTACACAGTCACCATATGTACCTGTTTATAAGTTTAGTCCCATGGCAACAATATAGACTGTAATCTGCCATCACATAATGTGCTAGCATATCAGGGTCTATGTTGTTTGTTCTACTGATTACTCCTAAAAAACTGAATAGACATAGATCTGCTGGCACATTATGCGACAGCAGATCTGGATCTGTACAGGTTTCAGTTGGACTTGACTTATAAGTGAGTATCAATGGTATCACCTTTAAGTACTTGCAATAATGATGAATCATTTCCATGGTTTAAGAACAAGAGAAGAGACTTGTCCTAAGAAAACCATACTGGATAAAACTAATACATTTGTTTGGATTATATGACATATGATGTGTTATGAACTAGAATTCTATGCTTGTAAAACACAATACCCTGCACTTCACCATTTTGACCTCCATTCCAAAGTTTGAGACCATTGGGTTTTGTCTTTGAGGGTACAGACTGCCCCAAGATCAAATGTCAGTTTGGAATGTGCATGTCTTTGAGGGTACAGACTCCCCCAAGGGCAAATGTCAGTTTGGAGTGTGCATTCCTTATATCAAAAGAGCAGTCAAATTTTGGCTATATCTGGGATGCTTACAGGCTGCAAACAGAATTCCACCAGAAATGTGGATTCATTTATGGATACTAATGGGTTGCTCTTCAATTTCTGTTTAGCTGCTTTGAAAGGATGCTTCATGACTACTCGTAAGATTCTATGACAAACTATCCTGACAGCATTTTAATCACTCTGTTCCATTCCTTTACACCGCAAACTGCATTTTAAAGTCAACCATGCAAAGTCATTTGGATATGTACATGACAAAACCTACCCCTCTGTTGGATTTTACCCTCAAGATTGATTTGAAAGTGACGATTAAAGATAATATTGCAATGGTTCCATAAATAAATGTCCAAAGATCCCATCCATACATTGGTTCTGAAGAGTGAACTTAAGTGGTGGCCAAAACTCTGCTGGAAGTTTCCTGGTATTTGTAACTGGGATAAATTACATATGTCTGCAGGATTTGATAACTATCACTGACCAAGCACTAAAGGTATATGAGGAGTTTGAAGACATTACACACACATGTATGCCAAACCCTATATATGTACAGACAGCAGGCCTGTATGCCAAACCCTATATATGTACAGATGGATGGACTGTATGCCAAACCCTATATATGTAAATATGGAAGGCCTGTATGCCAAACCCTATATATGGACAGATGGATGAACTGTATGCCAAACCCTATATATGTACAGATGGATGAAATGTATGCCAAACCCTATATATGTACAGATGGAAGGCCTGTATACCAAACTCTATATATGTACAGATGGATGAACTGTATGCCAAACCCTATATATGTACAGATGGATGAACTGTACGCCAAACCCTATATATGTAAAGATGGATGAAATGTATGCCAAACCCTATATATGTACAGATGGAAGGCCTGTATGCCAAACTCTATATATGTACAGATGGATGAACTGTATGCCAAACCCTATATATGTACATATGGATGAACTGTATGCCAAACCCTATATATGTACAGATGGATGAACTGTATGCCAAACCCTATATATGTACAGATGGATGAACTGTATGCCAAACCCTATATATGTACAGATAGAAAGCCTGTATGCCAAATCCTATATATATGGACAGATGGATGGACTGAATGCCAAACCCTATATATGTACAGATGGATAGACTGTATGCCAAATCCTATATATGTACAGATGGAAGGCCTGTATACCAAACCCTATACATGTACAGATGAATGGACTGTATGCCAAACCCTATATATGTACAGATGGATGGACTGTATCACAATATCCTCACACATCTATGAGTGTACAGGGATAATGATTTCTACTTTTTGTGATAAATAAAGCCTACATGATGTCCAAAAATGTAACTTTGATTTACTCTGAAAGCTAATGGTATATAAGCATTTGTAGCTACATCTCATTTCACAAATCAATTTTTCAATTACATAGCTTCATATAAGATTGAGGTTAAATATAGTTCTGTACTAAGTTTTGCAGTCTCCTCCTTCCTGGTCTTGAGAGTATCCTCCAACTGCTCATACTTCTTGCTCAGTTTGTCCAGCTCTTCCCGCAGTTCCTCAGCCTCGTGGTTTATGCTTGGGGACTTTGACTTCAACGATATGCTCTCCTCCTCCTACACACACATAGAAATAGAGGACACTAAATTTAGTGGCATCATCTTACTGTATACAGTGACAAACTGTTAGATATTTTGGCTACTATAGCACTACTATTTAAACACTATAGTGTGCATATATCATAACAGTCAAACCTAACTATGTTCAAAATAATTACTACCGTATATACTCGCGTATAAGCCCATACCAACTGCAAACTGCATAGACCCAGATCTGCCATTGCATAATGCGTCGGCAGATCTGGGTCTATGCAGTTTGTAAGGACTAATCAGTAGAGCAAACAACATAGACCCTGATCTGCTGGTGCATTATGCGATGGCAGATCAGGGTCTATGTTGTTTGCATTTGGACTTAGCTTATACGCGAGTATATACAGTAGTATTCATTATACTCTTTACATTTTTTAATCTCTTTTCAAATATCATTTTATTGCCAAAAAAAATTCAACCAAGGTAAAATCTGATGAGATCAGTGCACATCTTCAGATTATGATAATACAAAATAAATGAAAAATTACTGGCTGAAATGAGAAGATTGTGAAAATGAAGTAGCAGCATGGACAAATAATAATGTTCTAATTTAAGGTAACCCAAATTTAGGATGGCCTAGACCAGGGGTCCCCAAACTTTTTGTGCCTACAGGCAAAGTTGTGAGTTTATGAGAGAGTGGCGGGCACCAACCAATTAACTTTACCCATTGTTTTTATTATTATTATTCATTATAACCTCTTCCGCGGGCACACAAAAAACCTTGGCGGGTGGGCACCACATTGGGGACCACTGTCCTAGACCATCTGTAAATATAAACAGGGTATTAAACATGTGATTTATACAGCCCTCGATGGTATGAAGATTTCTCTCTAAAGGTGTAGAGAAGGTAAGGCTGCAACATGTACACATGTAAACAGCTTACCGGTAGCTTAATTTACTACCTTTAAACATTTATACATGTAAATAGCTTACCTGCAGATTAATTTACTACCTGTAAACATTTACAAAATTGGTAACTGTGTAAACAAACATGCATGTGGGTACATCTGGTATTAGCAGATGTGCATGTCCAGGTAGTATGTCTCGTTGCATTATCATTTTTTTTCATCGGTGAATATATGTAGCATTATAAAACTGTATCATGATGATCCTAAGGATGTTTTACCTAAATTTTCAGAAAATGTATATTCAACAAATGTCAAAATAAGAGTTAAGTATGTACAGCAAATGAAATGATCACAAGATTAGTGATGTGTGATATACACATTGTCAATGGCTAAGATATGAATAGCTGTCAGCTGTAAGCTTAACATGTAAATCAGAGAAAAGGTTGAGTTTCAAATCATTTCAATTAAACGACATAGTTTCAGTTACTGTATAATGTGTAAAAGTTAGACATTTTGGTCAACATTAAATCCTTATGAGAAGGACATAGTAGAACTGGAATGGATTTAATTTTTAAAGCAAAAACAACTCTCCAGCCCCCTCCCTCCTTCCACCATGACAATTAAAGTAATTCTGTGCCATTTGTACTTGATGGAAGGAAAGGAAAAATCTAGCAAGGTGAATAAAATTAAATTTTGTTAGAAGTGTGATATATAAAAGTCCATGATTTTTAAGGTCCAGATTTAAGTCTTCCTCTCATTGGTGTCATATATAAAGTCCATGACTTTTAAGGTCCAGATTTTAGTTTTCCCCTCATTAGTGTGATATAGAAAGTCCATGATTTTTAAGGTCCAGAAGAATTTAGTCTTTCCCTCATTAGTGTGATATAAAAAGTACATGATTATTAAGGTCCAGATTTTAGTCTTCCCTTCATTAGTGTGATATACAAAGTCCATGATATTTAAGGTCCGGATTTTAGTTTGTATCTTCCTCTAATTAGCTTGAAACACTTTGTTTAATTTAAGTAGCATACAGAGAACTTCAGCTTTGTCTAAAAGAAGAGCTAGGAAGCTAAAATCTTGGACAAAAATAAAGAAAATATTTTTTGTTAAATCTGCAGGTCAAATAAGTAGAAAAACTGCTATAATGGCATGAAAATCCATTCAAGTCATCTACATGTAGAAAAACTGCTATCATGGCATGAAAATCCATTAAAGTCATCTACATGAAGAAAAACTGCTATCATGGTATTGAAATTCATTAAAGTCTTCATGTAGAAAAACTGCTATCATGGCATTAAAATTCATTAAAGTCATCTTCATGTAGAAAAACTGCTATCATGGCATTAAAATCCATTCAAGTCATCTACATGTAGAAAAACTGCTATCATGGCATTAAAATCCATTAAAGTCATCTACATATAGAAAAACTGCTATCATGGCATTAAAATCTATTAAAGTCATCTACATGTAAAAAAACTGCTACCATGGCATGAAAATCTATTAAAGTCATCTACATGTAGAAAAACTGCTATCATGGCATTAAAATCCATTAAAGTCATCTACATGAAGAAAAACTGCTATAATGGCACGAAAATCTTTTAAAGTCATCTACATGAAGAAAAACTGCTATAATGGCATGAAAATAAATTAAAGTCATCTACATGTGGAGAAACTGCTATAATGGCATGAAAATAAATTAAAGTCATCTACATGTGGAGAAACTGCTATAATGGCATGAAAATAAATTAAAGTCATCTACATGTGGAGAAACTGCTATAATGGCATGAAAATTCATTAAAGACTTCTACACACAGAAAAACTGCTATCATGGCATGAAAATCCAGTAAAGTCATCTACATGTAGAAGCACTGCTATCATGGGATGACAATCCATTAAAGTCATCTACATTGTAGAAAAACTGCTATAATGGCATGCAAATCCATTAAAGTCATCTACAATGTAGAAAAACTGCTATAATGGCATGCAAATCCATTAAAGTTATCTGCATGTACCTAGAAACATGCATGTCAAATTTTACATGTATGCCTTAAATGGTTTTTGTTAAATTGTGCTAATAAAGTTGTCACCAAAAAGTTCAAAAATGTGTAAAAATGGAATAATTGCTGTAATGGCCTGAAAATCTAATCACGTTATGCACATATGAATACAACTAAATTCACTAAACTGCACCTGTCTACCTCAAGCAGCTTTTGCTTGCTATGCTAACAAGGTTTATGGAAAAAAAAGTCCAATTTCAGCAAGTTGAAAAATGTGTAAAAACTTGAAAATTTGCTTTAATGGCCTGAGAATATAATCAGCTCATCTAAATAAGAATAATTTAAGAAAATAAAATTGTATTTTTCTGTCTCACGTGAGTTTTGCTTAATCATGCTTATGTACAAATAAATGGACACAATTTTGTAAAAAATGTCCAAGTCTAAAAAGTTACAACTTTTACAAATAATTTAACACGAGTCCATCGAATAGACCGATGCTCTACTGGCTGAAAAGAATTTCCAGAAATCCAAGATAAGACAGTTTCCTCTTTGTAACTGCTTAATGATGAAACCATCTCAGATATTCTTGAGCAATAACAAGATTTTAAAGATGACCACTGAGGCATATTGGAGGTCTGATCATCACCACTTTCATTTAGGACCAATAAGATATCACAAGAAGCCTTTCAATGAAAACTCTATGTCATCATGACCATCCATTCTGGAGGAGTAGCTAAAAAAAATTTCAAAATGGCTATCATAGTGGCCATATAGAATGTAATATAAGTCCCATTCTCATTTAGGACCAACTAGATATCATAAGAAGTCTTTTGATGAAAATCCCATGTTGATATGACCATCCATTTAGGAAGAATAGCAACAAGAAGATTTTCAGGCTGGCCACCAGGATGGCATGACAGATAGGCACCATTTCCACTGAGGGACCAATCAGACATCATAAAAAATATTCCGGTAAAAACTCCATGTTGATATGACTTTCAATTTAGAAAGATTAGAAATAACAAGATTTTCAAGATAGCTGCCAAGGTGGCCATATTTGGATGTCAGATAGGCACCTTTTCTCATTTAGGACCAAGTAGACATCATAAGAAGTCTTTTGCTGAAAACCCCATATCGATATGTCCATCCATTCAGGAGGAGCAGCAACAACAAGATTTTCAAGTTGGCCACCATGATGGCCATATTGGAGGTCATATTGGAACCATTATCATTTAGGTACAAGAAGATTTCATAAGAAGTCTTCTTATGAATACCCCATGTTGATATGACTTTCTACTCATGAGGAATAGCAATGACAAGATTTTCAAGATGGCATAAATTAGTAGCACTAATTTATTGAGGGTCAACTAGACATCATTAGAAGTCTTTTGGTGGAAACCCGTGTCAATATGACCATCCATTCAGAAGGAGTTGTAATAAGATTTTCAAGATGGCCACTATTGTAGCCATATTTTAGGTCAGATCACTATCATTTTCATTTAGGATGAAATAGAAATCTTAAGAAATCTTCTGGTGAAAACTTCATGTTAATTATGACTTTTCATTTAGGAGAAATAGCAATAATAAGATTTTCAAGATGGCTGCCATGGTGGCCATACTGGATGTCAGATCTGCACCATTTTAATTTATGAGGACCAACTTGACATCATAAGAAGTCTTCTGTTGAAAACTCCATCTCGATATTATTTTCTGTTCAGGAGGAGATGCAATCACAAGATTTTCAATTTGTCTGCAATGAAGGCCATATTAGATATCAGATCAGCACCATTTTCATTTAGGACCAACTAGACATCATAAGAAGTCTTTTGGTAAAAAAAAACCCATGTCAATGTGACAATCTATTCTGGAGGAGTAAGGATAACAAGATTTTCAAGATGACCATCACTGTGACCATATTGGAGGTCAGATTGCACCATTTTCATTTAAGACTAACTAGACATCATAAGAAATCTTCAGATGGGAATTATTTTCATTTAGGACCAATTAGACTTTATAAGCAGTCTTCTTGTGAATACCCCATGTCAATATGACTTGCATTTAGGTGGAATAGCAATAACAAGATTTTCAGGATGACTGCCAAGGCAGTCGTATTAGAAGTCAGATCTGCACCATTTTTAATTAGGACTAACTAGACATCATAAGAAATCTTCTGGTGGAAACCCCATGTTGATATGATTTTCCATTCTGAAGCAGCAATAGCTAGATTTACTAAACTGGAGGTCAAATCGGAACCATTTTAATGTAGGACCAGCTAGACTTTATAAAAAGTATTCTTGTGAATACCCCACATCAATATGATTTCCATTTAGGGGGAATAGTGATAACAAAATTTTCAAGATGGTTGCCAAGGTGGCCATATTGCATGTCAGATCAGCACCATTCTCATTTAAGACCAACTAGACATCATTAGAAGTCTTTTGGTCAAAACTAAAGGTCAATATGACCATCCATCCAGAAGGAGTAATAATAACAAGATTTAAAGATGGCCACCATTGCTGCCATATTGGAGGTCAAATCAGCATAATTTTTATTTAGTACCAACTAGACAAAATCAGCAAGTAGCAATAACAAGATTTTCAAGATGACTGTCATGGTTGCCATATTGGCCGTCAGATCACCCCATTTTCATTTAGGACAAATTGAAGTTTTTTGGTGAAAAAAACATGTCAATATGACCATCCATCCAGGAGTAGCAACAAGAAGATTTCAAGATTGTCACTATGGTGGCCATATTGGAGGGAAGATTGGCACCCTTTTCATTTAGAACCAAACAGATTTCATAAGATTTCATACCATGCTATACAGATTGAACATTACTTGTTAAAAGCAATGCACTCAGAGGCACTCAGTGTGCAGAAATAAAAGTAAATTATAGGCAAGAAACAACTTTGTGTAAAACCATAAATTAGTTTTTCCTGCTTGTACATACTTGTACACAGAAGTAAGATACATGGAGTATGATGTCTAAAAAGGATGATTCTACTGTAAAAAAGAAATCAGGGGAATCAATACAATACAATTACAAAGAATGTACAAATAACACGGTCTTTTTACATAATATGTTCAGTTTTATAGATACAAAATAGCATATAATTTTTACAGTTTTGACTTACAACAGATTTAAGGAGCAATTTCTTAGACATTTTAATCCAACTCACCTTATTTTCTTGTTTACAATAGATTTTCAGCCTTGCGATGTGATACTCCAGATATTTTTCCAGATGTGTATGCACAATGTCTTCACACTAGGACCCTAGGGAATATTCATATCTACACACTAGGGCCTTAGGGAATATTCATGTCTACACACTAGGGCCTTAGGGAATATTCATGTCTATACACTAGGGCCTTAGGGAATATTCATGTCTACACACTAGGGCCTTAGGGAATATTCAGTCTTGTGTTAAAACCTAGATAAGGTGCTACAAGAATAAACTGGTAGAGTGTAAAAGGGTACAATTCAAAACCAATATTTTACTGGGGGTTGTCTTCAAATCAATGGGCGAAGTGGAAATCGCTCATATGCATTAAGCATTTGACTACTGGGCCACAAAAGCGATTCAAGCTACAATATTAATTGTTTTGTTACAATGACATTTTGCTGGTACATAAATTTGTCGATTGGGTAAGGGGTCCTTTTCTTCCCAGCTAGATTGTTCTTCATTGGGCCTTCACATTCAAGATTTATAACAAAACATGAAATCCAGCAAAAAAGGCACCTCATGAATAAAACTGAATCTATCTATACATCTATCTATCCACAGATCTATATATCTATCTATCCATACATCTATTTATCCACAGATCTATATATCTATCTATCCATACATCTATATCTCTCTATCTATAGATATATCTATGTATGTACATGTATGCATGTATCTATCTATCCAATAATACACAAAGAAAAAATATATATTTAGGAAATAAATATTTCAATACTGATTAAAAAACACTTGAACATAGATGTATTGATCACTTTGGGCATACATCTAGAAGTTCCAGGTGCTTAGATTATTCAGCCACTCCTACTAAGAATGCTTTATTAGTCAATACAAGTATCCATACAAACATTAATGTGACAAATATGAATGAGATATTGTCAAAGAATTTTTTTAAAAGTGACAAAATTGGTGACTTTTCAAGGCATCAGCAACAACATTGGTTACAAAAATCTTCTGCACTGCTTGAGTGTATTCACACATTTTGTTATAGATGTAAGCACTTCTCACATATTTCATTCTGTCAATCTTGGGGATAGTGCTGTAGTTTGTAATCTCTCTCTCAAATTTTTAACAAACTCCAAACTTGAGAAAGATCTTTATAGAGTGAAATATATTCTACCCATATGCATGGACTTTTGCAAGTTTCCAATTTTTACAAGTTTAACCACTGGCTCAATAGCTCAGCATGTTTGTTAAAAGATGTGGAAAGGTGTTTAATAAGTGAATATTTCAGCTTTTTGATGGAATAAACAAGAAATCCTTCTACTCTATAAAACTAGTCATTCTATCACACTCTACAAAATTCATGGTTACAAATCCTTGTGATATACATGTTGGTAACCATAATTTTCAAAATTTTCTAGCACAGTATATTAAAACCGATTATCTGATAGGGGGATTTGTTGTGTTAATGTGCAATCTAATTTGTAACTCAAGTCAAGACCAGAACAGAGAACAGAGGCACTCTGTTTTGGGAGATTGGGTCTCATCAATAGTTAACTGAGAATGGGAGTGAAGAAACACTTTCTATAAGAAAAATTGCCAAATAATACCATCTTTATTCGTGTATAAGCCAATACCAACTGCAAACTGCATAGACCCAGATCTGCCATTGCATAATAAAACCAGCAGATCTGGGTCTATACAGTTTTGTAAGGACTAATCAGAAGAACAAACAACATAGACCCTGATCTGCCATTGCATTATGTGATGGCAAATCAGGGTCTATGTTGTTTGCATTTGGACATGGCTTATATGCGAGTATATATGGTAATACCATTAGGACAATGCTATGTTTGCATTTGGACATGGCTTATATGCGAGTATATATGGTAATACCATTAGGACAATGCTATGAGGAAAGTTAAATGCAATGTCAAACAGGTCTTCCTTATGAGATATGACAATATGTATGATGAAAAGGGTAGGTTAAATAAACTTATATCTAGAAAGAATTACAAATGAACTTGGTAATTTAGCAATATGGACTGTTGAAACTTCCAAGCTTAGACTTTTATTATGTTTATGTTATGATTGCAAATTTATTCAAGGAATACTTGACCAGAAAAATGGGACTCATTGGGAAATATAGAGCAAAACCATCGGTTCTGAATGGTAATTATGCAGATATAACTTATCTACTGTTAGAAAGCAACAAATATGAATCTGCAAAGATCAGCCTTAATCCTTCTAGACACTCTGAACACTAAAAGCTGTCAAAACTGTACAAAACATTTTCCTGGTCACCAGACAGACAGACAATCTAGTGACAAGATATTGCATTTTGTTCCCAAGAACGTCCTAATGAATTAAGCCTGTGAAGAAAATCCGCATACAATACTGTAACATCATAAAATCAGGCAAAAAGAGTCACAGACTGAGCAATTAGAATTAGGTTAATGGCATGCCCTTGCATATCCTGCACTTCTAAGCTATGCCACCAGGGTCATGCCCTAAACTGGGAGCCAATATTGCAACACTGTAAATATGTATTTCTCTCTTCATGTCCAGTTAGCATATATATATATACATATATATATATATATATATATATATATATATATATATATATATATATATATATATGTATTTCTCTCTTTATGTCCAATTAGCATGTATATATGTATGTATATATATATATATATATATATATATATATATATATATATATATATATATATATATATATATATATATATATATATATATAGAGGTTAGGGTCATGGCCTAAACTGGGGGCCAATATTGCAACACTATAAATGTGTGTGTGTGTATGTATATATATATATATATATATATATATATATATATATATATATATATATATATATATATATATATGGCTATACGGTGGGGATCTTAAGAGTATATTAATATAAATCTTGATAGTTTCCAAGTTATAAGCTAAGGCCACATTCCCTGCTCCATGAGCATGAACCATGGCTTGTGTTGGATGCACAAGTGCATTTATCTTCCCATTCCCATTAAATGTATACATGGTTATAGTGTGGGGATCTTAATAGTTTCCAAGTTATGATCCAGTGGCAAATCCCCTACCCCAGGGGCATGACCCTAGGTCTCTACTGGATATAGGTCTAATTTCATCTCATGTCATTCAAACCTATATATGTATAAATGGTGGGGATCTCAAATGTTTAGACCCATTAGCAAGCTCCCTATTCCTGGAACAGGACCAATGGTCTGTATTGAATATATGTCTGATTTTGAGTCATCATGTCCTTTAGAGCTTTATATGGTTATAGGGTGTGGGTCTCAAAAGTCTCCAAGTTATGACCATGGGGCAGCATTCCTCCTCCCCTGGAGCATGACCCAAGCTCTGTATTGGATATAATATCTTTTCATGATGAGGGAGTAATCCAAAAAAGTTTTAAATATGTCATAGCCCTGGCACTGACGATGACACACACCAGCTTTCAGATCTTCACCTACAATACTTAAAATACTGAGATATTTAAAAATATATCCACCCCCAGAAGTCATATCAAAAAATAAAAAACCATTGCATACATCTAAAGACCACCCCCAATAACATTCCAAAGTTTCAAGACTGTATCTTCAATGATATAGAAGAAGATACAAATTACTAATAGATGGATGAACAAATGGACTAACAGTCTTACCGATGTGCAGGATGACATAATTCCTGCTTTTCATTTTTTTTTTAAAAGTGTAGAGATAATAAGATAAAAACGTGTATAGATAATAAAGGAAAAATCTAATTTTTCTTTCTGGAAATCTTCTTTTACTTCCAGAAGTCTCTAATAAATGATTTCTGTAAGAACTGTACCGTATATACTCACTTATAAGTTGACTTCAATTGTAAACTACACAGACCCAGATCTACAATCACATGATGCAATGGCAGATCTGGATGTCTGCAGTTTGTTAGGAATAATCAGTAGAACAAACAACATAGTCCCTGATCTGCCAGCGCATTATGCAATGGCAGATCAGGGTCTATGTTTTTTTGCAGTAGGACTTGACTTATAAGCAAGTATAATATGGTAATTATGTTAAAAATGATTAAATCTCAAGAAAAAGTAAGTTCCCTCCACCAAAACCAATTATTACTTAAGAAATACTCGTTATATTATAGAGATGTCAATAAAAGCATGAGACAAACAATAACGTCTTTTGAAACATGTATCAGTTGTATTGCTAGTATGTAAATCCAACATAACTGCACCTTTATAAAACAACATAAACACACTTGTTGGATATAATGAAAAAACCAACACAGTTCAAAGGGAATTTTTAGACTGACACATGATGAAGATTTTGGAGACAAACATTTTATGAATCATGAAAAACACTTTTCACATACTCTTACCTTTTTTAGTGGTATGATCTCAGGCTGTGAATGTATGATGTTTTAAGTCAGGTAACAACATAAATGACATTAAAACTTGCGATATATTTGTTTGCAATTCTCTGTAAATATCTTACTCAAAAAGAAATATCACAAAAGTAAAGAAATGTTATGACTATACATCCATTAAACTGGGCAAGTTGACAAAAATTTAATACCAAATAAACATGAGGACAGTATCTATTTTTTTAAGAAAATTTAAACAGGCAGAAAACCTAAAGTGGAATTGACAAATATGAGATCTTGTTGACTATTCAAGCTACTGCAAGGAGTACAGCATAAACACAGCTTCTTCAAAGGCATAAAACTGAAGGAAATATTAAACAATGGCATGTAAAACCAAGAATGTTTCCCTTTTGAGCCCCAAATCAAATAATACCCAAAGCAGCCTCTGATAGAAACTTCATTATAATTTCATCATTATCTTTGGATCTCTTTGGACAATTGGCTCTATAATTTAAATGGCCCTGAACATCTGGATCCTCTGACAAACTTTAGTGTGAAGTCCTGCATAGGAACTTGTGTCACCAGGTTTATAAAAGTTCTGCATAGGAACTTGTGTCACCAGGTTTATAAGTCCAGCTTTAATGTGAAGTCCTGCATAGGTACTTGTGCCACTAGGTTTACAAGTCACGCTTATCAGTAGACCTTCTTCAACAAAATGTACTCCAACATCAAAACTAAGTATCATGTTTCTGATGCTTTGTTTTAATCACTGATAAGTTTGATTTCAATCACTTAGCTAATGTTTTGGACACATTTCCCACAAGTATTACAGAAGCATACCTTGAAAACATTTTAGAAATGGTCCACTGCAATGAACAAAAATGAAATCTTTGTACCTGTGATCTTGGTCTTCAAATTTTTGATAGAAATCCCTAAGCACTATGCAATAACAGGGACCCTTAAGCACTATGCAATAACAGACTAAGTAACTAGAACTGTGTTTGTAAAAAATGTATCTGCAGACTTCCCCATTTGACTTGCACCCCAAAGTTTGATCATCTTCGGTAGGTCCCTGAGGGTAAGGACTGCCCTAAGGACAAATGCTAGTTGGTTTTATAGATCTGTCTTTTCATGCCCAGTAAGTGTGTAAATAGTTATAGGGTGGGGATCTTGACAGTCTTCAAGCTGTGACTCCTGTATGGTAAGGATGAACCCCAGGGCCAATGTCAACTGCATGTATACATTTGTCTTTTTATGCCCAGTAAGTGTATGTATAGTTATAAGGTGGGAATCTCAATAGTTTCCAAGTGATGACCCATGGGTTAGGTCCCTGCAGATAGGGATGGACTCAGAGGTCAATATCAGTTGCATATATAAATTCATGTTTCATGTCCAGTAAATATATATGTGATTATCAGGTGGGGATCTCAATAGTTTCCAAGTTATAACCCTTGGGTTAGGTCCCTGGGGATAGGGACAGACCCCAAGGTCATTATCAGTTGCATATATAAATTCATGTTTTCATGTCCAGTAAATATATATGTGGTTATCGGG